>JAJJWW010007297.1:0-179148 GCA_023531295.1 Papaver armeniacum
GTGAAGTTGGAAAGAGTAGTTTTTGAATCTGAAAATGAACTCTTAATAAGATCGATCAAAGAGCACACTCCTTGTGTTCATTGGTTGAACTCTATGGGAATTTCTCACCAGATATCAATGACTGGATTTGTAAAGATAAACTATTTGTAATTACTCATTCATAACTCTGAATAAAAATCTCTTTTTGAATCAAAATAAAAATAAAAATATAACCTCATAAATAAGGATCTAAATAAAAACTCCACATGTGATTATTAGCACCCATTGTTGGAGATGCTCTAGACCCACTCTTGGAGATGCTCTGAGCAGAAACTCTAGTTTTATCCCTAAATTGGTGACCTATAAAAAATCATATTTTTAGTTCGCCTAGAGTACCCCCAATCCTATAAGACGGCTCTGGATATACATGTTGGAAGGGCATTGGTAGTGACCCAAAAGATCGAAAAGTGGTGCTGCCATAGCGCCACATCGCCATTATTCAGATTCTCAATATTTTTGTCTCATTTTCCTTGAACAATTTCTTTCAAACTACGAGATAAAGAAAAACATTCCATTAAAAAAAAGTAAATTTTCACTCATTTGTAAGTACATTTTGGTGTCTAAATCCACGAGTGAGCCAGATACTTTGTCTGGCATTTCATCCTTTGCTGCGCTCAGCTGTATTTCTGTTATCCTTATCACACGCTCAGTTGTGCTCACTTTTGATGCTTGGAAAGTCTGACCTTGCTCCTGCAATTCAAACTTAACCACCAAGCCCACTTTTCACAATCTCAAATCTTTGGCAGCCATTTCATATCAAATTCAAGTTTCCCTGCCATCTTGATCTTCGCTTCTCACAACTCAATCATTTCATTTTATAAATCTATAAAACGACATTGATGCATATCCATAACGAAGTTCATTAAATCTTTAACCACCTTTACAAGAACATGATATGACGAGGCTGGCACAACTTTTGTCGAAGGAATATGAGCACATTTCAGCCATATTTGTTCATACAAAGGCGCATGTTTTCTCACGATACTAAAGCCTCCAGTGTCTTCATATAGTCCATATTCAAATTCAATACCTTGATCATTACTTTGTTTTCCTTCCAAAGGTTGGCCGGCGTCAGGGTGCTCCCCAAATTGCAAACTACTGGAATCTAAAGAGACATTATTCCCTCTCATTTCATTAGTACAAACCTTAAGAACTCTGGTGGGAGAATGGGAAATCGGGAGTGCTGCATAGTTAGTGTTAAAGGGATTCTTTGATGTCTTTTGTTTCATGGGAATTTGTAAGAATTTTTTATGAGTCCCGGAAACCGTCTAAATAAGAAAATTGCCTCAAAAGAAAAATAAAAGAAAGATTCACATCAAAAAGACTATTATTCCGTTAACTTATATACCCGTATATAGGTTCTTCTTTTTGTGTTGCGCTTAGCATTTTTCTTTGGATTATAAGGATCTCGACAAAATAAATTTATCCAATCAATGTTTATAAACATTCCTTAACCACCCTTTATTAATAATAATTTGGCTTAACTATAATCTCTCACACAGAATTCAAATCCATATTCTTCGCTTGATTCTCTCTCGGAGTGCAACTAATGTGCACCCGGTCCTCCCTCCTCATTTATTGGGTTTAACGGGCAGTCTATTGTTTTAAAATTTTATTTAGAGAAAGATAAACACGAATTTCAAATCTGCTTTATCTCTCTTTTCTCTCTCTCTTTTTCTTCTATCAGTTTAGCGTCTTTGTCCGGTGAAGTTTCTTCATGGATAATGAGTATCATACTAACTTTCACAATTCTATTCAGTTATAATTACGATTACTCTGAAAATAGGATTCACACTAACAATTATTCCAAGCAACAACAACTAAACTGGGAGTAACTAAGATCTAACGATTTTATGATTATCACCTATGTAGTCACTTAAATATTTTTTTTTATCGGATTTGATTCAGTACCTTAGCCAATTCTTTGTCTTGGTACATGCTTGTATTGATTTTAATTATTTTTTTGATCGATGGGTGTGCTTGTTTTTGATGGTGGCACTTGTAGCTTAAGACCATGATTAGAACAGTATTAGGATTGTGAAGGGAAATAAGAGAGGAAAAATTATAGTTACCCTGATTAGAAAAATAGTATTACAATGGCGAAGGGAAATGAGAAAGGATAAATTATACCTAAAAGAAGAAACGAAAATAGTCTTGTTGTCAAAAGCAAAGATAAGATTTTTATATTCAAAAATAAATTAACATGAGATTTGTATACTTCTTGTGAAATTTGTTATGGATTGCATATCAATCAAGTTTATCATTGTCAGTCGGATTAGATCATGTAAGAAAACGGACTAGAAAAATCGGGTCCCACCAACATAAAATTATTATTTTTATATATTATAAAGTCAAAGGGTAATAATATAATATCAAAGTTAATCACTTCAATCAATTTATGCTAAACTGTATAGGACGGTTCTAATACAAATTAATGAAATTCACGTTAATCTATACTTGTTCACTATTCCCTAAGATTTATATCTATATACCTATATATAAGATAACAACACCCAAAGACTATACCCAAATTATTAGCCTAAAAATCCTCTCCCATGTTTATCTAAAGTTATTTGACACCCCTCCTCCAAATAACTACAGGATTTTTAATAATGAACGACAAGTGATTTGACACCATATAATAATGCTTTATGGACCTAGAATGTTGAACTCCCCCAAAACCAATACGCACACAAAAGTGGCTCCATGTTAGCCTCGGGAGGTCGGGTGAGCATCAACAATCAAATTGTTAGAGTCGGTTTTGATGAAGTCTGATATTCTCGATATGTTTCCAGAAGTCATAAGCAAGAACAATTTGCTTCACAAAAAAGTTATTTTTTTAAATTATAAAAGTCATTTTGAATTTTTATTCCTAAATTAACTTCAAACATTTTTTGCACCTAAAAGTCGAAAAGTAACTTTTTTTAAGTTGTGGGCTATTAGCATTTCCAAGATCTTTTTTTTTAAAAGAAAAATATTTGGAAGTCAAAGCTATAAGCTTCCTGGTGGTTTAAATCCAAAGTTCTCCAATCAAATAACTTAAATAAAACCTAATCAAATCTCAGGACACTCACAATGATGACGAGCTCGATGCAAGGGTGATTTATCACATCAATTTCAATAAAGATATTGGTATTGATAGTTAATCTTTGTTGCAAAAAACATTTGCGGGAATATGCTAATAAAGCTAAAGAGTTGATTGTGTTAATCATCGGGAAGACAATCCTTATGATGGTCTGGAGAAATTTGATGCGATTTTGGGGACGAGGATTGGGTTGAGAAAGAAGCAAGAGGTACTATTAGTTCATCTTTTGATGGTAGTCCTCGTGTGGAAGGTGTTGTTTAATCTGGTTCAGAAAAGCAAGTTTCAAGGGACTCTTTTTTGGTCAATGGATCATAAAATCTTATCTTGGAATATTAGGGTTTGGGAGAGGATCGAAAGACAAAGGATATTCGCAATGCAATCAGAAGGAATCGTGCCACACTTGTTTCAATTCAGGAGACTAGGAAAGAATCTATTGATGAGGCATTGGTTAGAAGGTGTTGGGGTAATAGCGGATGTGATTACATATTTATACTGGGCTTCGGAAGAATGGTCCAGTGAAATTCTTGTAATGTGGAATAAAGGTGTTGGTAATGGAGGATAATCTCATTGGTGTTTTTCGGTTTCCACTAAGTTTAGAAATACTTCAGATAACTTTTGTTGGATTTACACAGTTGTTTATGGGGCTACTGATAGTAATGATTATGAGCAGTTTTGGCAAGAATTAAGAGATATTCATCTTCTTATATCTGATCCTTAGCTAATTGGTGGAGACTGGAATGCTATATTATATCAATCTGAGAGAAATATCACATGTGGATGTGTGACTAATAGGAAGAATTTCAGGAAGCTTGTGAATCATTTTCAGGCTAATTTATATTCCTATGTCTGGTGGGTGCTTCACATGGACAAACTCTCAAAATCCACAAATTCTAGTGAGGTTTGATAGATTTCTTTCCGATGGGGATTGGGAGGATAAGTGTATCTCTTTAGTGCAATTTAGGCTGAAAAGACCAATATCTGATCATGACCCAATCCTTCTTGACTACAATGCAGACAACAACTCAAAGCCACCATTCGGGTTTGAGAATTATTACTTAAATCATCCTGAATTCTTAGATAAAATGAAACTTTGGTGGATTAATCTTACTTTTTTGGTAGTCCAAGTTACATTTTTGCTAAGAAACTTCAAGCATTAAAGTTTTTCATCAAACAATGGGGGAGAGAAACTTTTGGTTCTCTGCAAATAGAAGTGGATAAGCTGGAGACTTTTATTGATGTCTATGAAGACAATCCTCTTAATCCTTGGAAGAGAACAATCCTCTTAATCCTGAGGATTATGCCGAGAGAGAAGTTACTAGGATTAAGCATAAAAATGCTTCTTTGAACCTGGAAAGAAAGTGGCATTCTAGATCAAAGGGATAATGGTTACAAAATGGTGAAAGGAACTCTAAATTCTTCCATAAAAGTGTTTCTTATAATCAAAGGGTAAATTATATAAATTCTCTAGTAACTGATGGTGTAATGTGTCATGGCAAAGAGGATAAGAGGTTTTATGAAGATATTTTTACTGAGAATGTTCAGTCAATACCTACTTTTGATGGCCTTGAAATGCCAAGTATCAATGTTATGCAGAGCATTAGATGGAGAAACCAATAGAATAAGAAGAGGTGAAACAGGTGTTTTGGGGCTTTGGCACTAATAAATCTCCAGGACCAGATGGGTATACTATGGAGTTCCTGAAGGCTGTGTGGGAAACCATAAAACAAGACTTGATGGCGATAATGAATGAGTTTCAATCAAGTGGTACTCTTGACTGGAGACTGAAGTGCACCAATATCATTCTTATTCCTAAGTGTGAAGGAGCTACAAGTATGCATAACTTTAGACCAATAAGTCTTATTGGTGGAGTCTACAAGATAATCTCTAAATTACTTGTAGATAGATTGAAGTTGGTGTTACCTTATATTATTTCAAAATTCCAATGAGTTGTGTTGCGGATAGTAGACAAACAACATATGGTATTCTCATTGCTTCTGAGTTAATAGATGATAGAGAAAGAGATAAGAATCCAGGTTTGGTTGTAAAAGTGGATTTAAAGAAAGATTTTGATAACATAAGCTGGTGTAGTCTTGATTATACACTTACAAGATTTGGATTTGGTAATGTATGGAAGAAGTGGATCAAATGGTGTTTGTCTACTACTAGATTTGTAATGACAATAAATGGGAGTGCTTCAAGTCTATTCAAAAGTGGTAAGGGTGTTAAACAAGGAGACCCAATTTCACCTTTTTTGTTCATAATGGTGGTGGAAGTGCAGTCACTTTTGATCAAAAAAACTGCAGGTATGAATTTGGTTTCTGGTTTCAAGCCTGCAGTGGGTGCAGCTGCTATTAACCATTTGCAGTTTGCAGATAATTTGATAGTTTTTTTGGAGGATGATGTTGATCAAGTTCAAAACTTGAAAAACATATTGTTGGCTTTTGAGATGATCTGGGTTAAAGGTTAATTTCAAAAAGAGTGTTATGGTTGCAATTGGAGATGCTGTGAATATTGTGGAATGTGCTGCTAAGAACAAGTTTTCCTATGAAGTATTTAGGAATACCTTTAGGCAGTAAGTCTAAGGTAGTGGGGGTTTGGGATGTGATTTTGCAAGAAATTTCAAAAAGGATTGAGTTTATGGCAGAGAAGGTACCTTTCTAAAATAGGAAGACTGAAACTTATTAAGCATATGTTGTCCAGTATACCAAAGTATTACTTATCACTTTTTCAATTGCCAGCTTCAGTAGAGAAACAGAGGGAGAGAATAATGAGGCAAATTTTGTGGGGTTCTAGAAAGTGAAGAAAACTTGGGCTGGTTGGAAGAGAATTAGCTTGTCTAAGGAGAGAGGTGATGTTGGTATCAAGAAGCTCAAACTGATGAATAAATCTCTTCATGCAAAATGGATTTGGAGATATGGGAATGAGGAGGATACACTGTGGAGAAAGATTGTTAACCAAAAATTTGGGGGAAATCATAAAGCTTTCTTCCCTAATGCTACTAACAAGCATGTAAGGAAAATCTTGTGGGCGGGTACTTAAATTCAGCTAATATTGTTGAGCAATGTTCTGCAATTCAAGTGAATAATGGCAACAAGGTTCTGTTTTGGAAGGATAAGTGGCCGAATGGACAAACACCTAAATCTATGTTTCCTGCACTTTTCAAAATTAATAACAAGAAAGATGTTACCTACAGGATATGATGGATGTAAGTAATAATAGTAGTTGGAGTTTTGCTTTTTGCAAGTTGTTAAAAGATGAGGAGATTGAATATGTGGCACACCTGTTAAACTTACATCCTACTATATATCGAGATAGTGGCAGTGATCAAAGAGTCTGGCATGCGGGTACAAAAGGGTTTTCTGTAGCTGAGTGTTACAAAGCATTAGAAGATGATGGACTTCTTGATTTTCCTCTATAGTGTGTTTGTAATCCTATAATTCCTCAAAAGGTCATTTACTTTGTTTGGACACATTGCTACAATGTTGTCACTGCATTGGATTCTAACTCTTACATGAATACTATTATAGTGAATGGATGTTTACTTTGCAAGAAGACTGTTGAATTAAACCGGCATATATTTCTACATTGTAAAAAAACAAGATTAATATGGCATTACTTTCTAAGCTATTATAATTTGCAATGGGTATTTCATGATTCAGTAAGGAGCAATATACGGGAGTAGAGGAATAAGAAATGCAAAGAGAATTCAATTAAGAAAAGAATTTGGAACTTGTACCCTTTTGTTATATGGTGGGTTGTTTGGATTGAGAGGAATGCAAGATTATTCAGTGGGAAATACATGAATCTAGATGGATTAATAGCTAGTGTGAAGATCTTTATTTTCAACTGGTGTGTTGGTACAAATATTTATGGAGACACTTCCCTAAATAATGTTTTAAGTAACTGGGATGCTGTGATGAGTTAGGGAGTAGCCTGTGTGGGTTTGTTTTTGCTTTTGGCTTGGGTTTTCTCCGTAATTTTGGTGTTTGGTTTTATATTTCTTGTTACCTATTTTTTCAAATTCTCACTGTCTTAGTGGTGAGTTTAGGTACAATCATGACTTATGAGCAACAATATATAAGTCTCTAATAAATAAATTCAGAGTATTAGACAGAGTTTTGGCGATTTCCAAGTCTGAACTTATTGCTCCTCGCTCCAAGCTCCGCAACCGAGTAGGACCGAGAAACGATTTCGACTACTTTGGTTTGGATGCACATCCCGAAGTGCAAAAGCAAAAAGTCAGTTTGGGCACCCAATTTCAAAACAACTTCTAGAAGCCGAAAATTTAACTTTTTGTGAAGCAAAATAATTTTGCTTCTACTTCTGCTTCTGGAGAAACAGAAACGCTATAAATAGTGTGTGTACCTAATCAGCACCAGCCACGTGTCTTGGAGATTACACGTGGGTGTCATACAATACCGGGGCATCAAGAAAGGATGCCATGTTCCAACACCCGACAATATCTAAGATCCTGATTCCTGAATCATTATTTTCCACGTGACCATCAACATGCTGATCTAACGATCAAAGAACCAGGGAGTACATGATGAGAAGTCGGGTCGCGAAGTATGATAGCAACTCGTAGATTTCACTTTACCTTATCTCAAGATGAATTCAAACTGGACGGTTGAGATAAAGTCCATCGACATCGAAGTGACAACTCAATAACAACGTATTAGGCGTGGGAATTATCCATCTACCCACATTAAATGCTACGAACAGAGGACGCATGTCACGCGGATGACTCATATAGAGCGGATCATCGTGACAACATATTACCGTTGAAGCATCTTCGGGTCATCACGACGATCATCTTCGGGATTGATACACAAACCAAGACAGAGTGAGTATGGTTGTACCAATAAGAGGGCCCACACGAAGCGTCTATAAATACCCAACTCTGCCCAAAGGAGAGAAGGGGTCGACCAATTGAAGAGAGAAATTAGAAGAGAGAGAAAGAGTAAGCTTTAGGTATGAGTTATGCCCATGTAATTTTATCTTTCTCCCTTACTCAAAGTCATTTGACTGAACTATTGTAACCTCGATATATCCATAGTGAAAACCCTCAACACCTCATGAAGGTAGGCCTTAGAGCTGAACCACGTAAATCAACGTCTCATTTACTTTCTGCACTTACATCATGTCTTTATTTATGCTATTTAGATTCCTTTACGTATCATCATCATGTTTAGTATAATTAACACTGGCACACCGACGATGAGCCTCGATGCTCAGCGTCTTCTCCGTTATTTTACTATCACGTATTTACTGATTTCAATTATTGCACTCTATTTGCATTGCGAATATTGACTGTGGACACGATGGGATCTTCAGTACTTATGTGTTCACAAATAGTCTGTCTGGATACCATTCCAGAAGCTGTTGTTTGACTTCTGTAAGTAAAAATATCAGAAGTTAGTTTGGATATACAATATCAAAATAACTTTTAGAATAAGAAAATTAGTTTTTTATGAAATAAAAAACATTTTTCTGCTGAAATCTGATATCCAAATAGGCTTTATAGTACACGGACTCTACCTCGCAAGAGCCATCGACAAGGTCACGAGACCCTTCCAAAGCTGAATTGGCCGCTAGGGGTGTTCATGGTTACTGGTTAACCGAGAAACCGAACCAAACCAAACCGATTAGGGGGAAACCGAACCGAACCATTAACTAATGGTTGGTTTTGGTTTAGAAAAGATGAAAACCGAGATTAATGGTTTGGCTTTGGTATGATAGAGAAACCGAACCAATAACCAATGGTTAACCGAATATTGATAAAAAAAAAATCATTGATTAAATTTTCATTAGAGATGTCACTGCCATTAGTTAAATCTTCTTTTGATCTCTAGATTTAGAGTAAGCTTTAACTACTCTTAATATTTTATTTATTTATTTTTTGTCTGTAAATTTTTGTAAACCAATACTATTTTTTTTCTGTAAATTAGTGTAATTTTTTTTTTGGTTTGACATAATTATTGGTTAACCAAAAACCACTGGGAAAAACCGAACCGAATTTGAACCATTTAGAAACCTAACCAATGGTTAATGGATTGGTTTGGTTTCAATTTTTAGAAACCGATAGTATTGGTTTCGGTTTTGGTTTGGCTTGAAACCGAACCAAAACCGACCATGAACCCCCTATTGGCCGCACTTTCCAGGCTATTGCTTGACACTTTCAGCTTCTTGGGTGCTTGGGGCAAAGTCCCCACAAAGACTTTGAGAAGATACCAGAGAAAGGTTGTCTTAAGTCTTGTCTTCTGCATATATAATAAACATTCCAAATCTCAAGACAAAAGACAAACTCAAGGATTAGACGAACGAGCATGCTCTGTTGGCGCTGGTGAGATACGTTTCTTCTTCTTCTTCATTTTCACTGACTTCCATTTTTGAAACGAAAATTAGGGTTTTTTTTTTTAAATTTCAAAATTCAATCTCTCTGATTTGTGAATTGTGTTAGTAATACTAAGAAATCAAAGAAGACTGAGAGAGAAGGAGTGGAGGAGGAAGAGGTGGTGATTTCCCCCCAAATTATGAATAATAATGGGGGTACAACAACGATATCAGCATCTGAACAAGCTGAACTCTGTAAAAAAGATGGGAATTTCAAATTTAGTAAAGAACGTTTTGCTGCTGCTATTGAAGCTTATACTCAGGTATTTCTACTAGGGTTTTCTTTTTTCATTTCATTTTTTTTCTTTCGTTTGTTGAATATTGGGTTTTTGTTTGTTGAAAGGCGATTACCCTTTGCCCTGATGTTCCTGTATATTGGACCAATCGTGCACTTTGTCATCGGAAACGAGAGTAAGTGGAATTGGTCTTTTTTTTTTTTTTTCATTTCTATTCGTTTTTGTTATGTTTTGAAGGTTTTTTCTGATTTATTGTTGTTAATTGGGGTTTTGTTTGATCAGAGAGTGGGAAAGAGCAGAAGAGGATTGTAGAAAAGCTCTTGAGCTAGACAGTAATTCAACAAAGGTCTGTTTCATCAATCTCTTCAATTTTCACTTCTGATTTATTAGGTATGACGATCTTTTTTTAGTTTAAATCCATCCTTAGATGCAACCTGTGGGATTATTCATTAGGCTTAATATTACAACCATAGCTTTAATAGTTTGGTATCAATGTGTATGGTTGCTGGCTACTAAAGGGTAGTGAAAAATGATATGAAATAATTCATCAATTGCTAGAATATGTTACTTTTTCCTATACCTAATATTATTGATTTAAGGAAATTATTCGGTTAATATCATTCTCAAATTAAACATGGCATGTGAGTCAATGTTGTGTTGGGTTCAGAGATCAAATTCAATGGATCATTGAAGGTTGAAACCAAAGGAAGACTAGCATTTGAAAAAAGCTAAAATTCAGCGCATCATTTTCTCTTTTGAGAAAAGCTGAACTTCTCTTTCTAATACTTGTTTCTTCCTTTGGTGTCAACCTTCAATGATTAAGATAAACTAAGTTGGGGGATAATGTTTGAAAGACTGTGAAGCTTTTGAACAGCTGAGAAGAAGATAGGTACTAGTTGGGATGCTTCGGAGTTTATAGGAGTGACAAATTTCAAGTATTAGGCTGCAAACAGTATGGTTTGAGTTTATCATGGAGTTTTGGTTGCATTATTAATTTTCGGATTTACTTGAAATGCGATATCATGATTATCTCAAATTTGTCTTCCATGAAGCTCAAGAGTCATCCCTGTCTGTAGTCTGTTTACAGTTAATGCAAGCGGTATAGCCAATTTTGCTGTTATACTGCCAGTTGAATTTGTACTTGCGATAGAATGTCTTCAATGACAGTCACCAAAGTCGATGCTGTTCTGTTCATCTATATTCTAGAGCAGTTCTCTAGAGCCGAACTTGGTCTGAAGGCAATCTGACATTTAACACCCTAAGTTCCTGTCCGTGTTGGTGGTATGTGAGCTAAACGTGAATGCATATCAGCAATTTTTCCTGTCCGTGTCCTCATGGTGTTAATTGCTGACATGCATTCACTTTACCTCACATACCACCAACACAATGTACTTACTTATCGACCTCTGTGATGAATGATAACTTACCAATAGATGGTTTGTACAAAATTGAGTCATGTGTTTGAAAGAATCTTTTATTTCAAAGATAACAGGAAAAGATCATGAGAAATCTGTAGCTATTTCTAGGTGATACATCCTTGACTATATTGTTTTATATATTTCTTTTTGGACTAGCTGGTGTGCACTTTCGTGGAGAGCATGTCTAATGTCTGTTTTTCTAGAATATGGTTCAATATTCGCAATTGTAATTATATTTTCGGCCTTTGATATATGACAGGCACATTATATTTTAGGTCTTGCATTACTGCAAAGGGAAGAATATGCTGAAGGAGTCCAACAACTTGAGAAGGTTCTACAACTGATTCTATTTATTTGATATTTTACATATGCTTGCTTCCTTTTTGCAATAATTGTTTTGCTTATGTCCATGTGCTTGGAGCTGACACACAAAAGCTTAGCTAGTTGTTTTCATACCTATGGCTCTCTCAATAGTCAACAACAAATTGTTATTGCAATTCTTTTTCGTCTATCTACTTTTTTACTCAGATCCATCTTTCTGTTCTCATATATGATCTTTCTCTAATCTGGTTATTTTGTGGCTCTTATTCTTTTTCCCCCCTGTTATTCTGTACCTCTTCTCTAGTGATTCTAGGTGGGCACGTAGGCATTAATGCATTAGGCACCTTGCTTTGTCTCGACTCACGCCATAAACAACGTAGCGCACATGACTTGTCTAAATCCACCTTCACCCACACTCCAACCCTATAGTAGATATCCAAAAAGTTTTTTGAATATTTACCTGGATTTATGGAACCATATTAAGAGCCTTGCGAATTTGGAGCTGTATCAACCATTCTAGAAGGGTTTCTTGTCAATGAAATGGTCTGCAGCCCTTCCTGTATAAAAGGAGGGTTTCTTTCCATTAGATTGGAGGATGGAGAAGGAAAAAGACTAGCTGGACTCTCCAAGGATTAGAGTGCCTTTGTCATACATGTTTATATCTTATGAAAACAATACATGATCGGAATTGGTTTCAGTCTCTTGCTTGTTTTATATATATATATATATATATTAAGTCTTTAATGGGCAGTATAGAAGGCTCTACTTATTTACATATTTTCTGAACTGAAGTGTTTAATCCTTGTTGTAGGCATTGGATCTTGGAAGAGGTGCAAACCCTACAGGTTATATGGTGGAAGAGATCTGGCAAGAGCTTGCCAAGGCAAAATACCTAGAGTGGGAACATGCATCCAGCCAACGATCGTGGAGGCAGCAAAACTTAAAGTAAGTTTCTCTTTAATAGTGCAAGAACACTAATTTAACATGTACCAAATCTTTAAAGTTCATTTCGTGCATATGATTGATTGGTGGGCTCAGTTTTTCTTAACAATTGTCGTCAACTGCATCATGGTCCAGAGAAAAATGCGAGAATGCTCTTGAAGAGCAATATCTTCTTGATGCTTCTCAAGGTGATGTTATCACAGAAGAAGCTCAGAACACCCACTCGGAAAATCTGCATCTTTTAGATCAAGTATTCAAGAAAGCTGCAGAGGATGACACTCCCTTTGAGGTGAACCCTTCAATGGCTTCTTGTTTTTGGTTTTCATGGATTCTTTATCTTATTTTCTTTTATTAGCAACTAATATAAGTGTACAGGTTCCGGATTACCTATGCTGTCAAATTACGCTAGACATCTTTCGTGATCCTGTTATCACTCCAAGTGGGGTTACATACGAGAGGAAAGTACTGCTTGACCATCTCCAAAAGGTGATTTACTGATTTCAAATGCACATCTCCTAGAAGGCTGACTTAAGTTTCATATTTTCTAAATGTTGTCTTCCAAACTTGTCTGACAATCAGGTGGGGAAGTTTGATCCAATTACCAGGGAGACACTTGACCCGCGCCAGCTGATTCCGAACCTAGCTATCAAGGAGGCTGTTCGGGTGTTTTTAAAGAAGCATGGTTGGGCTTACAAGTTGGATTAAAATGTCCTTCACAATCTTAAATTGTCCTCATAATGTTCTTAGTTTTTTGAATTTTTGGTATATATACAACTCAGTATATTGACCATTTTCAAAGCTAAAGTGCCCTTGATCTAATCTGTACAGATTCTTGTTCATCATGTCTTTCACTCTACTGAATATACCATGTACAGTTTGAAATCACTTGCTTTCCTCTTTTTTCTCTTTCTTTACAATTTACACTGCAGACCCACACAACACCACCACTTCTTGCATCAAGTCCAAAAAAAAAAAAAAAAATTAGTGTCAAAATCAGAATGGAGGATCATCAAGAAATGGAAAGGCCTTCATTTTTAGTTAAAATGGCCTGGACACCACTGATCTTGTAAGTTGTAAGCCTGTCTCATTCTCATAGTCAATACCATTTTTTTTAGTCCTTTGATCGGGAAGACAAATGCTATCCCACACGACTTTGTGGGATGGTTTCCTGTAAAAGCGGCTTCCAAGACGTTGGATGAGCAAATAAAAGGTTAGATTTGCATTCAGTTTAGGACCCACCACTTTCATGGTTCAAGGCTTCTGGATCTGGGTTTTAGTTGTGGGACATAGTGATCTAACGACTTAGAAGCCGCTTTTGCGGGAAGATATCCCGCAAGGTCGTGCGGGATAGCACTGCTTTTTAATAGAATCCTATTATTGGGACTGTGGGTGGGGTGGGGGTGACTTTGGGACTTAAAATACTAAGTGGAACCCAAATAGTATAGGGAGAGATCAGATTTATGCAAAAGTTCAAAATACCCTCAGTAATTTTATCTTATTCCCGTTTTACCCTCTCATTAACTACCTAATCTAATAAATAAATAAAAAAACGGAAAAAAACATTAAAAGAAAAAAACCGTCGCCCCCTATTCATTCCCATTCCCATTCTTCTTATTCTTCTTCTTCTTCTTTTTGTTTTCTTTCTTCTTCTTTTCTTCTTCAATTCTTCGTTGTTCAACGATTAATCGTAGATTCAAAAAAAATTCTTCGTCGATTAAACTCATTCTATAAAACCATGAAACCTAAGGAAAATTTAGGCCAATCTTCGTCGAATCAACTTCTTTCTGAAGCAGAGAAACCAACTTCATCAAATGAAGATGAAATTGAAGATCAAGAAGAAGTGAATGAAGGAGATGCACCAGCCGCCGCGAGTCCTGATATGACAACAATAAGGTAGAATTTCAAAACCCACTCTTTATTTAAGCGTTTTGTTGATTATTCTGTTGGTTTCGAAGATTTTAGGTCTGAAAAAACAGTTTCTGAAAATGCTTACGGCTGGGAGTTCTTGTATTCTCACGTAGTAAATAGGTCTTACTGGTTGGGATTATTTGTTTTCCCAGTAGTTTATATGTTGTTACACGGTTGGGATATCTTAGAACTCCCAGCCGTTTGTAGGATTTACGGTTGGGATATCTTAGAACTCCTAGCCGTAATATAGTTGATGCGTACGAGATGGAGAAATCCTATCCGCAACAAGTTGTATACGGCTAGGTTATTCCTAGCCGTATATTCTCCTGTGTTCGAATTTTTTCAATCGTAATATTTACGTCTCGGTCTTTTCGTCCAGTAAATTTGTTTCCCTGACCGTGATATTTAGTTTCCTAGCCGTTTATAGATTACATCTTGGAATTTCCTAACCGTATATAGTATTGTGCTGAATATCAAACCAGCTGTATTTACACGTATAGGTTTTCCTATCCGTTATTTGTTTTTCGGCTGGATCGCTCATTTAGTTTCCTAGCCGTTTATATATTACGGCTTGGAATTTCCTAGCCGTTTGTTATTACGGCTAGATCGATTACTAATTTTCCCATCCGTTATATTTGTTGCGTCTTGGACTATCCAATTTTCCTAGCCGTTTAGGTTGTCACGGTTTGGTTGTGTCAAAATTTCCCAGCCGTTTTTGCTTATCTACTATTGGTTTTTGGCCTTGTTTGTCTTTGAACAGAAGAAAAGAAAAGAAGAAGAAAAGATCACAAGAAGTAACACCTCGTAGTGACCCGACTCCGCAACCTCGTCACGCAAAACCATTGGGTGCAAACGCAAGGAATGCAAGTGGAGTTGTGACTGCTCGAGAAAATGAAGGTGGAGGAGATAGAGTTGGAGTTACTGGAGGAACCGGGATTCTTTATTCTTGGAGGAACCGAAGTTCTTCATATCGAGGAACCGAAGTTGGCACTTCTAGTGGTGGAGGAAATGAAGGTGCACTTGTTGTTACTGGAGGAACTGAAGTTGGCACTTCTAGTGGTGCTGCAATTGATAAAGGTAAATCCTTAGTTGAGGAGGACAACAAGGAGGAAAAGAAGAAGTATCGATCAAAGACAACGTCAAGAAAAGTAATTGGTGCTATGGAGCCTTTACCTCCCAAGAGGAATGGGAGACCTTGGGGTGAGGCAAGAGATCGTTCCGTCTTGATTTACTACACGTCTTCATGGGCTGCTAGGCTTTGTGGCACAAAGGTAATAAATCAAATTACAAATATGTTATTTTCATTTTGTTATTGATTATTAATTATAACAACCATTTTTTTTGAAGTTCCCGGATAAAGCGGTCCCTAAACCAAAGCACCAGCAAGAAAAGTTTTGGCCGTTGGACAATGAGCATCCGGATGTGATAGCTTTGGTAAAAGCTTCGGGGTTATGGTATGGAATCGAGGCTTTGCAGAAGATATATGATGTTGTGACAGTTTGTGGTTTTAGAGAAAGATTTTGGCCCGAAACTATGACTTTTCATATGCCGTTCGGCGAGATGACTATCACTCCGGATGACGCAAAGCAAATCACTGGTCTTTCTTTGGAAGGAAAGGCTGTGTTTGAGGGTTTCAACAATTCTATGCCTTTTGATGAGCTTTATGCCTTGGCGAATGAGTGTCTTGGGTGGGGCAAAGATGAAGCTGCAGAAGAGTTTGAGATAGGGTATGGAGCCGCGCCTAGAGCTAAAAGGAAATTTAGTGCACCGGGCGAATTTAGTCAAACAGTTAATATGGCAAGGAAGATTAATTTGGTTCGTCTGAAGGATAAGTTTGGGAATTATGACCGCAATACTAAGAGTGGATTGGTGGTGATGGATGCAGAAAGAGCTAGATATACGGCTATAGCTTACTTGTTGCACGCTCTTGGGAACGTCTTTTTCCCCGATTTCTCAGGAAATAAGGTAAATGCTTGTTATTTGCAGTGGTTGAAGACTCTCAGTCTCGATCCGGAAACAATGAGGTACCTAGGTACTCGTGGGCCACCGCCCTCCTTGCTGATGTGTTGGACTGTCTTTGCAAAGCTTCTAGATGGAACGAAACACAAATTATTGGATATGTTGCTCTTATCCAGGTATCTTTTTTGTTTTAATATAACGAATGTTTATTTATTTTACTTTTATATATTGGTTTGTCTTATTTATATATATTTTTTTTTGGACGTAGTCATGGGCTTACGACCATTTTAAAAGCTTGAGGCCTACTCGGGATACAAAATGGCCTCTAGAAAAACCTACAGGAGGAAGATACCCCTTTGGAGGGACCCAACACAAGGCTAAAGAGACGGAAATGGTCGAAATGAGGAAAAATTGGATGCTTTGACAATCGAAGATGTGGCTTTCTATTCATATTTGAAACTCGATGAGGATGGAGAAGATGAAGTTGGTGATAGAGTATTTTCTGATGTGGCGACCTATAAATGACCTTTGTTTCATGCAACTAGGTTCGTCATTTTAGATCCTCGTAGAACGCTCCGCCAAATCGGTATTGTCCAGAAAATTGTACTTGAAGAAACTCCTTTTAAACTGAGCGTAGCCAACTCCCAATTTAAGGACAAAGATGTCAAATTGAACTATGAAAATGTACCGTCGAATGAGCATTGGAACGTTCCCAAGAAGTAAACCAAATGAGTAGAAGACTGCTTGAAGCTTCTCATGGGACTTCCCAAGCGGATGCGAATTACATGGAATGGTATCAAGAGTGGGCTCATCCTTATGTGGAAAATTTGGATCCGGAGGCGCTGAGACATTTCAAGAAAGCAGAGAAAGAGAGTTCAAAATCAAAGGCATCAATGAATGTAGACGATGATTGGGAGAAGATCTTTGGTACGTATACTACTAATTATGTTTGTATATATTTTTTTTTTTAATTATCTATGAATAATTAGAGTATGTGTGTTTGATATGAAAAAATAGGTCGACGAGTTAATTGGGTGGCCAATGACATCACCCGTATGATTAATTTGGGTGAGGACTTATCGGTACTCGAACAAAGATTATTCCGGAATCGAGTTAGAGGCATAATAATCCCTGAGAAAGGAGGTTTATATGCTTATGAAGAGGACCGACCAAGGAGAACTAAAAGGGCTAGGTCTCCTTCTTCTAGCCCCCCCCCCCCCCCCCCCCACCCCCGTGACCAAGTTCAATCTAAGCAAGGAAAATCCAAAAAGCCGGTCGAGGTACAAAAGGTAGCCGTCTTTGGAAGAAGTGCAAAAAGTAGCCGTGCTGGAACAACTGCAAAAGGTAGCCATGCTGGAACAAGTGCTCGAGGTGGACGTGGTGTAGGTAAAAAGACTCCAATTCAAGGTGGCAGCGGTCGAGGTAAAAAAATCTAGAGTTGTAGAACAAGTTGTGGAACCCGAGCAAAAAGACGATTTGGATGCGTTTTGCGCTCTTCGGAGGAGGGATCAAGTGAAAGTGAATGACTATTTACTCTCTTTTTATTATTTTACTTCATGGATCTTTTATTATCTAATACTTTGTCTATTTACTATTTTTTTTGTTTGGTTATGGATTTGGATGGATGAATTTTTATAACTTTGCATTTATGAATGAATCTTTGGTCTTTCCATTTGTCTAAGAAAAGCGAGGAAAAAAATCAAGATTTACTAATTTTTTGTGCACTTTCGGCCAGGTCGATCCTTCACATAACCTAGCCGAAAGTGCATATAATTCTTGTCAAATAAACTTGCACTGAATTTCGGTTGGAAAGTCCCTGCCGTTATAGAAAAACGGTTAGAAAAAAAAACCGTAACCCTGTTATGGTTAGGAAATCCCTAGCCGTGTATTGCACTGGAGACTCGAAAAACGAGTTTCGGTTACGGCTACATTTCCGGGCCGTGTATCTTCTTTGCGGTTAGAACTCCTAACCGTTATTCTGACATAAATTTGCAACTCTGGTTTACGGCTTGGTCGATATTTGAAGTTCCTGGCCGTAAATATCTTTACGGTGGGGATTTCCTAGCCGTATGTCACCCTGATAACCAAAAAAAAAAATGGCTCCTTGTTGCGGCTTTATATCCAGGCCGTAATTTTGACAAAAATTAACAACTATTATTTACGGCCCGAAATACATAGCCGTAAATCTGACACACCACAAAGCCTGCAGGTTTATACAGAATTACGGCTGGGTCTACCTTGCGTTTTCCAGGCCGTAAATGCCTATAATTTTGAATACCACATCATATCGGCTAGTTTTTTGAATTTTGAAAAATTGATCCGTTTGAAGACTGATCTATAGAAGGTTCTAGTTGTTCAACCACTTATTTAAACTTGAGATAACTCTACCTCTATATAACCACCCATTCCAAATCAAAATCACACCTTCTACATCAATAATCTCCACCAAAACTCCTACAAACTCAATGCAATGTACTCAAAGGATAAACCCAACTTCACTTTGGAAGAAGACTTATCTCTTTGCAAAAATTTTGTACTATGCCATCCAAAGAAGGGAGAAGAACGAAGGAAACGTGGTTTACCAAGTCAATCGTATTGGAGTAATATTTTTGAGAATTTTTGTAGTGAAACAGGTAACACTAACAACCATGATGGGGTTGAATTGTATCTTCGATTTTCAGACATACGCAAAAAAGTGGAAGAATATATGGCTTTACGTCGTATGTGCAACCAACTTCGACTTAGTGGTGAGACTGATAGAGAAGTCGCAGCTCAAGCTAAGAAGGAGTGGAGAAAATGGAAAGGTTATAATTTCGACTTGGAAGCTCAATTCGACATCATCAAAGACTTCTTGATACATTGAAAGGGATGTTATTAAAACCAACTTTGTAATGGGGATCTATTAAGTATGTAATGGGTTTTATTGTGGTCTATTTAATGAAAGTATTACTAATTTTCAATCTTAGCATGTATTCATGTTGAAAATCAAAATTTCTCAGCTTACATATTCAGTTACGGACGAGAAAAGTATGTTATCCCAGCCGTAATACAAACTTAGGAGATTCTGGGAAGAATAACGGCCAGAAGTTCTTCACTTCCCAGCCGTATTTTGTGTTAACGGCTTGGAATTCTTCAGATCCTAACCGTAACTTTGGTATTACGACTGGTTTGATACAATTCCCAGCCGTAACATGTAAAATTTCAGATTTTTACTCTGATTTTTTACGGATTTGAATCGATAAATTGATGTTGGGGGTTGATTATAAGGTTATCTCGAGTTTTGTGACGAAGGGTTTCATCATTTTTCTTAAATTTTTTTGAAAAAAATTTCACCAAAATCACCATTTTTCCTTCTTCAAAATCAAGGAAAATCAAGTTTTGATTTCCAAAAGATTAATCATTTGATTAGTCTAATTCATTCATTAATACTGATTAGTTAGCTTAATCAATATAATTAGTACTAATCATATAACGGGTAGAATGGGTATTACAAAAATATCCTGATAAGGGGCTCTATGAATTGTTATTTCATGACCGCATAAGCCCCAAAATCCCCTCCTTTTTTAAGCCCAAAAATAGGATTCTTTTAATATACTTGGTAGATAATGTTGAAATTTTTACTGTTTTATTATTTTTTTTGTTTAACCCAAGAAATTCTGAATAATTTCATCACTAACAGTGTAAAGATTAAATGAATCGAGTACTCAATTTACAATTAAAAATTACCAACAGTGTAAAGATTAAATGAATCAGATTTACACAAGAAAAATGCTTGCTGAAAACTAAAGCAAAAAGAAAAGCAAACCTGCTTTTCATATAAAAATGCCAAAACGAAAAAGCAGCAAGGACCCATCACCCATCAATTGATCATCGAAGTCTAAAGTAGTATTATAGGCTTAAATCATAATCTTACAGATGAAAGATCGAGAGTAACCATGAATGACTACAGATATACGGAGTCTCTGTCGGCTGGGATGTAAATGTACGTTGATCTGACCGTCTTCTTAACGAGATATCCTTCATGTTACAATGTACTTACAGGAAGAAACAGGAAAAAAGTGACCAACCATTAATTGTATGGGAAAATTGGGAATATGTCCCATTTTCACTAATTAGTTTGGGAATCTATCCCATAACTGAAAATATTAAAGAATATATCCTAGAGAGAGAAAGAAACCGTTAAATGACTAACATTCCACGTGTGCGGCTTACACGTGCGCAGCAGTCACATTTTTACCCTCAAACTTTAGCTGAACGGTACGTTACCCAGAGATCTGATGGTGGAGTTTTTGTTGTTTGGATAATCTGAGACACGTCGATGGATAATTACGGGACTCTGCTGCTGCTTGGAATTCAAGGTTTAGTTAATTATGTATATCTTCTACGTTTATAGACTATGTTTGGATAATCCATTGCTTTTTAGGATTGCCAGGATCAGATTTCAAAAGTTCAATTGAATTGAATTGCTCTATCGTTCACACGTCGATGCATGAACTTCTGTTATCATCCCTGATTCTCTCTTATGCTCCAAAAAGTGAAAACGCTTCAAGCTATATGTAATAATAATGAAAACATAACATGGCCAGTGAAGGTTGACGAGAGAAGTAGAACCTTCTTCAAGTGGACACCTAGCAGAGGTTTATTAACTCTTCATTTTAATAATATTTCATGTAACCTTTATACATACCATTTGTTTTTCATATTCCCAGTTTTCCATTCTCTGAAAATGTTTCCCAACCGAGAAGATAAAGAACTTATTCCATTTTGATAAGGATAAAAGGGTAAAAGTGGCACACATGTAAGCCGCACATGCTGCATATTAACCATTTAACGGTTTCTTTCTCTCTCTAGGATATATTCCTTAATATTTTCCGTTATGGGATAGATACCCAAATGAATTAGTGAAAACGGGATATATTCCCAATTTTCCCTAATTGTATCTGCTTAGTCGCATTCGCCAGCCCCACCATAATCATCCTTGACACTGTTGTTTTACTCCCTTGTTAATAACCAAAGCTGTTAACCACTTCCTATCAGTGTCAAACATCATAACAACCTTTCTTTTCCTTGAACCACTCAGTACCTCTGCCGACGGAAAGGTTAAGCATTATTAACTCATTTCTAAAACCAATTCTTCCCACCATTACCCAATATCTGCTGAGGTTAGTAAGGTACCTAAGACAGCCAGCAAAGAAAGAAAATCTTCCTTCCAGTTTTAGACAGTGCTGTTAGTTACCGTGTGGTGGGGATATCCAAGGTAGGTCAGTTAAGAGAGAGTAGCTGCTCGCAAAATGGCAGCGTTATGCCAAGCTCAAGAAGATGATATGTTCTCAAGGAATCTACACAAGAGGTACAATGGACTTGTAATGATCAGGACAAGAGCCATCAGAGGGAAAGGCGCATGGTACTGGTCACATTTGGAGCCAATCCTCTTTCGGAACCAAGACACTGGCACAGCCAAATCCCTAAAACTCAAGTGTAGCCTTTGCAGAGGTCTGTTCTCTGCTTCAAATCCTTCTAGAACTGCATCTGAGCATTTTAAACGTGGCACCTGCCCGGAGTTCCAGAATGGTGTTACTCCCAAGTTCAGAAAAAACAACCGTTTGTTGCCATCTGTTGCTATGATTCCTGCCCCTTGTTCAGCAGTCAAGCCGATTATCCTTGATCCACACATCAGCAGGCCACAATTGACTCAAACACAAATAGATACAGCTTTGGATCTGCTTGCAGAATGGTTTTACATGTCCTGTGGTTATGTTTCTCTCTCAACCCTCAACCACCCAAAGTTTCAAGCTTTCCTTCATCAAGTTGGACTACCACAAGTAAACAAGGATTCTATCTTGGGGAGAAAACTTGACTACAAGTATGTGGAGGCTAAGTTTGAGTTTGAGGATAAACTTCATGATGCACTGTTCTTTCAGATGTCAACCAATGGCTGGAAAAATGAAGATCAGAAGACCTGCGTTCAGAGCGAAGCTTTTGTGAATGTTACCTTGAACCTTCCCAACAAAAGCAGTCTATTTCACAAGATGTTATTCCTCGGTACCACCAGCACACCTAACTCGACGGACATTAAAGAATTACTGAGCTCCATTATTAATGAGGTTTCGAACGGTGACGTTTTCCGGTGTGCTGGAGTTGTTGCAGATGTCGGCAATGCCAATAACGATGCACTGCTGGAGTTAGAGTTACAGTATCACTGGATGGTGAATACCAAATGCCAAGCAAAAGCATTGCAAAACCTTCTCCATGATTTCTTCAAATGTCTTCCCATCTGTATAGAAACGGCATCTCTTTGTCACAAACTGGTTCATATTTTCAACCCCCAGAAAAAATCTAGTAACAATATTATCTGTCTCAATCCCCAACAAACCTTTGCCCATGACCAAACCTCTGCCGCCATATCGTCTATCAAGAATGTCGCCCGCATGTCATGCACACTGAATGAGGCAGCAGATAAAGTCCTAATCTCTACTGATCCACTAGATGAGGAATTACATGTTGCAATCAGAGATCCAAAATTCTGGAGGGATTTAGAGTGTGTTGTTTGCCTAATAAAGCTGATGGGAACATTAATGGAGGAGATCGAAGAAGACAAGCCATGTTTAGGACAATGTCTTCCACTATGGGAAGAACTGAAGAGTAGAATCAAAATTTGGTGTAACAGTTTCTCAATTGAAGAAACAACAGTGATGGAGTTGGTGAATATTCAACTTTCAAAAAACTACCATCAAGCTTGGGCAGCGAGCTATATTCTGGATCCTCTTTATTTGATTGAAGACAATTGTGGCAGGTACCTACCACCTTTTAAGTACCTTAGTTCCGAGCAAGAAAAAGATGTAGTAAAAATAATAACAAGGTTAACACCGAATGAAGAAGAGAAACATATTGCTTTGATGGAGTTGATGAAGTGGAGGACGAAAGGGTTAGACCCAGTATATGCACAAGCAGTCCAGGCAAAAGAGAGAGATCTGGTCACTGGAAAGATCAAAGTGGTGAATCCATGTGGAAGTAGATTGGTTTGGGAGACTCATCTGACTGAATTCCAGGTGTTGAAAAAAGTGGCAGTGCGGTTAATTTTTCTTCAGGCAACAACAGGGAGTGTGAAAATGAACCATACATACTTCAATTTGCTTTGCGGGAACAGTAAATCTGGCAATGCTGCTGTTGAAAGGGCACAAAAACTAATGTTTGTGTCATCAAATGGTAGATTGGGGAAAAAAGAGTTAACATACAACGAAGAAGAAGAGAAACTCTTAGGTTGCTGCAGTTGCGAGAGTGACCAGACCGAATCACTTGTTAGTTAGAGCCTTGGAGGATTATTTTCTGTACGAATTTATCAAGTTTGCAATCAACATTCTTTTAGACCTTTTGTACGTTCTTTCTTCCTTTCATCTATGGTAGTTAGAGGATTAAACTATAACATCCAGTGTTTCTATCAAACTACACCTACAATAAGGGAAAAAAGACAAACCTGCACAGCCATTTAGAGTCTGCATGACTCTTGCACATGTAGGAGATTGAAAGGAACATAAGCAAGATCCCTTGTTATAAATAGGCAATGGCAATCTTATCGTTGATTCCTGCTCCAAACCTTTGTTGGAAGCTCGAAATTCAATCCAACTGAGCATACTGTGTTCAGTTTGACAAGAGAGTAAGGTGTTGGATAAAATGCTCATAGTCATGACACATAAATCAGTAAATATCCCTATGAAAGTGTGTAGTATACGATGAAATGGAAACTCAAAATGCTCATTCAGAATGGAACTTTGCTTTAAGTTTTAACAGCAACAAATACAGGAATACAAAACTATGACATTTTCTCCTGCTCAATTGGATATTTTCCATATCTGATGGCATCACGCTACATTCTATTTTTGGTGCCTTTACCATTTTTCTTTTTGTTAGCTCTCATGTTATGTGCAGTAATAAGCTGATAATCTGAGTGAGGCATTTCACTTGTCTTCCCAAAAGTTTCCTCGTAAAAGTGCCATACCTCTGACCTGCATAAACACATCCCAGCAATGAAGTTAATTCAAGTCTGGTGAAGCTTCAGATTTAGAATGAGAGCAAAGAACCCACCAATTTTTACTTACCAGTACGCCAAGAATTGGAAAGGTTTGTACTTGTCATAAACCTTCTCAACCGCACTTTGAACAGTTCGGTTGGTGCAGCTTATCCGATGGACCTGCAATTGCAAACATATAGCGCCAAGGCGATTACGCTACATTTCTCCACGACAGAACCATGAAATGCTCAAACAAATAACTAACCTTTTTCAAGTGCCTAATTGTTTCACTATCAGTCGGAATCACTTGATAAAATCCCATACACATGAGCACATTGGCACAAGTAAAATTCCCAAATCCATAGATCTTTGACAACTGGGATGCCAACTTATCATAGACAGAAGGAACAGCTCCAGCTGAAACTATTTCTTCTTCAAGTTTTTCTAGTTGAAGCTTTCCTTCTACAATACTCTGAGCAAGTTTCACTATCCGTGCAGCTCTATATCCAAGTCCACATTGCTTCGCCAAAAATTGATCATCAAGATTTGCCAATTCAGCTGCACTAGGAAAATCTCCTATTCCACATTTGAAACCTTCAATTCTGCTTTCTTTCAATGTCTCACAGGGGTTGCAATACTCATAAGAACCATCTCGTTCTTCTTCGCAGATTTTCTCATCTAATTCAACCTCACCCGTGGATGAATTGCTCCCAAAATCAATTTGACCAATTTCATTCATCACATGTTTCCTCTTTTTCTCTCTGACATTTGGTGTCTTTGGTAGGAAATGCTCAGCTGAAGCTTTTGAACTTGCAGCTCCTGCAACCACTTGAGGTTTTAGCTTCAGCTGAAGCTCACACAGTGCTCGAGCCATCGCCAAAGTCCTCGGCCACCTAAACATACACACACATTGCTACTTATGACAACAATCACATTGCACAGAAATTTAACAAAAAACAGTTAAGGGTTTGGCTATTTTCACTTACTGACATTGCTACTTATGAAAATCATATTGCACATCAATTCAACAAAAATAAATAAAAGGGTTTTGCAGTTTTCACTTACTGACAATTGCAGAGCAAAATGCACTTAACCATGTCTTCAAACAAACTTGGTGACCTGAAAACTCTACCAAACCCTCTCAATTTAGCTTCTAAATGCATCTTCTGAAACTCCCTTACATTGATTTCTTCATTCTCTGACAACCTCAACATTCTTGATACCTGAGAGAGTAAATGTTGCTCATCTTGTTTAGAGAGAGCAAGTGTGTCTAGAACATGAACATGGAGACATGAAGAAGAAGAGCGGGAGGAGGAGATATGAACAGTGAGTGAAGTTGAAGGATCAGAGAGTAGACGTAAAGGGCGTTCAAGTGATTTTGTTTCTGGGTTCCAAACATTTGGTGGCATCATGAATAATCCATGGCTACATACTGATTTCTCTAAATCAAATCCATTCTCAACATCTATTACTAGTACTACACCTGATTTTTTATCAGGTTTTTGTTCTTCCATTCTCTTATCAATGAAACCCCTACAATTAGATCAGCTCGGATTACAATCAAGCAAACAAAATCTCAGAAATGATAAATCAAGATTATGGAGAGTACTCACAGGCTCAAAAGTGAAAGAATCGGTGGAGATGAAGTTTCAATTTCCCATAATGTTGCGTTGGGATGGGATAATTATGCCGACTCACTTTATAGGGAAGGAAATGTGGCCAACACCGGCTACGACTTACACCACCTTACCAGCCGAATTAGCATGACTGCCAAGATAAAAAAAAATATTTGTTAGGGGTGTCCCGAAATCCACACAAGATAAAAAAAATATTTTTCACTTTGTGACTGGAACACCCAAAAGCAAAATGATAAAACTAGTATTTTAATGTAAAGCGATAGGGTAAGAAGTCTTTCTGATCTTTTTGAAAACGAGAAGGTACCAATTACATCATCAATTTTTATATTCAATGTCATGTACGGACAAAATCTAATATAAATTTTTGAAAGTAGATCTAAATTAAAGATCCTTTAATATGTGTAGAAGAGTTTTTGAAAGATCTCACAAATCAATATCCAAGATCAATCTACTCGTATCAAAATCCAGAAGATCCAAATTCTTATAAAACTTTTAATTTATCTTCAAGATACGAATTCAACAAGAACAAGTATCGTTATTGATCACAGTTGATAAGGACTTAAACTACCTAGATTGAATATGCAATACTTATGTTATTCCTATATTATAAAGATAAAACAATATAATGCAGAGAAGGAAAAACACAAGACTCCAGAATTTTTGTTAACGAGAAAAATTGCACCTGTAGAAAACCCATGGACCTCGTCCAACTTTGAACACCAAACTATATTTACAAACACTAGCCTACTATCATACTTCATACTGGAATAAACCAAACTAACCTTCCAAGCAATTCACCTCAAGTCGTGCTCCATACGTCTCTTGAACCTCGTACAAATCTACGCAATTGGCTGACGTCCTTTACATCCCAAGAGTTTCTTCAACCTAAGTGAAAAATTTTGTACCAATCTGCATCTAACAGATAAGTCTATTTGATTTCCTTTTTGATCTTTTGATCTAGGTTTGGAAATCTATTTGCATTAGACAAAGTCCAGCAGACCCTTGTACATACCTTCCCAATATTGAACTAAGCAGATGCTCATAAACTATTTTCACAAATATGTTTGGCATCATTACATATCTCATAAATACATCGAAGATAACATTGTTCACTAAATCATTCTGTGTTTGTGAATCATGGTTTAAGTCTCGAGTGTTAATGAACATGATTTACGCTTGTAAGTTCATAAGGCATATTTTCCACGAACTATCATTGGACACAATTCCATTATCCTAGACCTAAGTGTATATTCTTCTCTGTAATTTCAATGCGAACTTCTCACATGCTTACATGAATTCCTAATAAGAATTTCATCTGAACTGAAAAATTATTTGCTTGAAGATCAAAGTTATCTTAGCTTGAATTCAGAGCTACCTAATGCCTTGAAAATATATAAATAAAGATACTCATACAACATGACTTCTCAATCCCTGATACTTTTGTGTCCTAGTTGATCGCTAGAGTCGTCCTTTATTAACCTAGGTTTTATCTGAAAAACATAATTAGGTTTACGACTTAAAGAACTCACTTAGTGATTCGTGAAGCCATGTCTGACTATCTTTTACATTATAGTTCGTGTATCATGATATCGTTATTATTGATCATTGAGGTTCTTTTAAATCTCCGGTCAGGAACGAGATAGATAGAAACCGCAAGATATATGTTTAAACTCTTCTTCGTAGATTTGTTTTAATTTTTCTTGAGAGGTGGTTAGTAACCCATACTTCTCAGCTAACTGAGTGTAAGTGTTCCAGATTCGAAAGGTTTGCTGGACTTTGTGTATTGCAAAAAATTAATAACCTAGATCTAAATATCAAAAAGGAAATCAAATAGGCTTATCTGTAAGAGGCATATTTCCATTTAGGTTGAAGCAAATCCTATGTTGTAAAGGACGTCAGATAAGGAAATAAATTGCGTAGAACATTGTGAGGTTCAAGAGACGTAAAAAACACCAATTCAACTAAATTGCTTGGAGGGTCAATTCGGTTTTAACTACACTCCGGTCCGAAGTCTGATAGTAGACTAGTATCTATAACGGCTTAATACAGTTTGGTGTTCAAATCTTGACGAGGTCCCATGTTTTTTTGCATATGCAGTTTTCCTCGTTAACAAAAAAATAGTTGTCTTGTGTTTTTCCTTTTAGACATCATTTTTTTTATCATTATAATATGAATAGCACGAGTAGTAAGTATTCGATCTAATTATTTTAAGTCCTTACAAATTGTGATCAATAAAGAGACTTGTTATTGTTGAATTCGTATCTTGAAAGATAGATTACAAGTTTCATAATTTTCGGAATTCAAATTATATTGATTAGGATACAACCAGATTAATCTTGGATATTTATTTGTGAGATTGTCCATGAACTCTTCTACACAATCAGGTTCACGGACTTCTTAGTCTAGACATATTGATTGTGTATAAGATAAAGAGAAAATCTCTATATACATATTTTTCAAGGATCGTTAATTTAGATCTACTTGCAATTATATTCGGTTTTGTCCACACGGGTTGCTAAACAAAAAAGTTGGTGGTGTACTTGGTACCCTCTTCTTTTTACTATCTCCTATATGATATGATTATTAAAAGTGGTCTATTAATTTGAATTCTTATTTTATTCTCTTGAGAGCTAGAACAACGATATGACAATCCCCTTATACATCTCTGATTAGTCCATTCAAGTACATCAAATGTTCATGAGTAGTTGGCTAGTTGTTTCGCCCGATAACATTACTCACTCTGTAGGATTTTGACTTATCAGTATAGAAGGAATCTATTTTCATTACAATCTAAACCTCATTAACCTTCACATTATCAAATTAAACATGCATTTTTCGAATACGGGTAATTAATATTTTCATAACGTTTAGAAATTGATTCAATTATTAGGAGGATTGGCAACGAATGTGGTTGTGATCCATTCAACAATATTAACATTGTTAAGATTATTAGCATTGTTTTCTATCCACATCCAGCTAATTTCTCTTTGGGATATCATAATCAAAGAGTAAACATATTTTCTCCTTCGGTAGGTAAAGAAGGATATATAGATCAAAAAAGAGAGGGCATAAAAGGCTTTACCACCCTAAAAATGATATACAATATAAAAGAAAAGAACAAGAACTAAAGAAGTAACAGACTACATCTAAAGCCAAAAAAATCAAAAATACATCTTAGGCCAGCTAATCCTTACATCCTTGAAGCTAAGAGATTCAAAGTTTTTGAAACAAGACACTAAGTGAACAAGTTGTACTTAAGCCTATGTTGAACAACAATCTCAGTACTCTCCTTTTTTCTTGAAAGCCCTTTCATTTCTTTCCAGCCATATGCACCAGATGATAGATATAAAAATCATATGCCAAATCTATAGCTGTTGAGTAGAAGGAAAATGAGTGCTCCAAGATAACAACATAGTGAATAAGTCATCTGACACAATAAATTCGCGTTGCAGTTTCTCCTTGAAACAAGACCATTTTTCCCTACAAAATCACAATGAAGAAAGAGATCGATATTTGACAGATTCATGTTGTTTACAAAAAATACAACATTGTGGAACTTTTATTCCTCTTCTTCTCAACATATCTCTTGTAGGTAAATTGTTGTGAGCCAAAAATTTTGTGGAAAATTTTGACTCCAAATATATTTATGCATATGCAATTGGCCTTGATCAGAAGTAGTGTTGGCAAGCACATCATAAATTGACTTAACTGAGAAATGACGTTTGCAACCAATAAACCATTCAACTTTATCTGCAACCTCACTATTTAGAATGAACCAAACTTGAAATTCTTTGAAGATCAGAAAATTCAAGTCTTGCAGCGGGATTCAATCATATAGGTAAAGCTAAGTTAAAGGGAGTTTCATCTTTACCAAAAATATCTACAAGAGTCATTTCCTTGTTCTAGACACTGCATAAAGCAATGGGTGAAAATAATCACCAATACACAGTTTTAAAATAAATATAAATAGAAAGTTTGAGAAAAGTGAAACGACAACACTCAATTTGATGTTGATAATGTCCCTGGTACAAGAATAGACGTATCGTGTATAGTCTATTAACTGTCTCAAGCTGCGGTGGGCGACTAAACCTATTTATTTGGTCTCTGGACCGGGCGTAGTGGGACGGACCATCGACCAAATCCCGGACTAAATGAAGCAGTGGGCGAGTATATTTGGTCGGGGACCAAAGACTAAACCCAAATATAGTCGAGCGGTGATATAATGCTCGCCCCACCACCAAGCGGGTATATAATGTACGCCCCACACCAGGCGAACGTATACTCAACGCCCCACACCAGGCGAACGTATACTCAACGCCCCTTCCTTTTTTTTTTTTTTTTTTTTTTTTAATTTTGAATGGGGCGGGGTTAATACCTCCGCCCCATCAATCTTTTTAATTTTTTTGAATGGGGCGTGGTTTATACCACCGCCCCATTTTTTTTTTTTTTTTTTTTTTAATTTTTTTAAAATTTCGAAATCACCCCACCAGGCGAACGTATAATTCACGCCTCACCACCAGGCGAACGTATACTTCACGCCCCACACCAGGCGAACGTATAATCCACGCTCCACCAAATTTAGTCTTCCGCCCGTAGCGTCACACACCAGACTAAACCCAAATTTTAGTCTTTTTTTCCCTCTTTGGTCTTTGGTTATACTCGCACCACTGCAGTTGCTCTAAGGACTTACACAAATTATACACACAAGATTAAAGAGAAAACTCAATAGAGATTGCAGACCAGTCACAACTTAAAAACAAAGCCTAAGGGTCTATATATATATTGAATTCATAGAAAGTAACCCGATTCTCCTTAACAAAATTCTTAGTTGATTTTTTTTGTTGAATTAAGGTTTTAAATAACAATGACATTCACGATTATATCATTTTCAATCTAAAATAACGAATCTCATTTGATATACACCGAGATGCTTTAAATATATTGGGAATATAAAAGAATGAAGCTCGTAATAAAGTCACTAAAAATAGAAAGAACAAGACAACATAGTGAAAATAAACGACACATAAGACATAAATTTTTCATCAAGAATATTTGTAACTAAAGTAGTATCCAAAGGCTAGATCTGGCAACATTGAATCGAAACTTAACTTAACCACATCGCAACTATACTTAAAAGAAAAAAGATCTCCTTTATCTTAGAGATCACATATAAAAAAACTAAAATAATCAGAATCCACATATGTACAAGAAGAAACGACCTCAGGTTACCAAGTCGCCCATCGCAAAATTGTTTAATCCAAAAATCAACATGAATAAAATTCATACAAATCCATAGTTATATTACCTTGATTTTTAGTGCAAGACTTGACATGAGAGCTGCGGAAACATTCCCGAATATTTTCATCCCAAAAGTTAATAATTCATTATTCAGAATCGACGCACATTTCCGTGCGGAGTCTAGGAAATCTGTACTTTTCCCATACCTACGTGGACATGCAATTTCTATTATTGCAGCGATTTTCATGACCCGTGATAAGGGATTTTCCACACAAAACATATAAACTATCTTACTTTCTTGTTCACAATAGTGTGTGGGTTATCATGCATGAGTACACTAAGTAATTAATAACGGAAATATAATCACCATAAAAAATAATAGAGGCAATGAACTGACCTTCTTGTTTTCAAGATTATTTGGTGAAGCCGATCTGTACCCTCCTCGATCGTAACATCTTTTTAATACAATTAAGCTTCTTTAACAACTCATCCATTGGAATCGCTTCCTTAGATAAATATACAACAAAACAAAGCATAAATATTTCTCATCCATTACACAAAAAGTTAGATAATCTAATCTTGGGTGTTGACGAGTTTCAAACATATATATTTCATCTTTACTATAACTTTTAAGCAATATCGATCACAAAACTAAAATATTAAAGAAAAAAAAAGAGAAGGTTATTTGTCACCAAATCAACAACATCGTTCTTTATCTTAGTCTCCTCAAGCTCGTGGAAAGACATGTTCACACCAAGAAAGAGATCCCACTAGAACTAATTAAAACTCAAAAATCCTAAAAGAAGCATCTTGTGTTGATGCAGAAGACCAACAACATAACCCATGCAATATATATATATATATATATGTGTTGATGGTGGATTTTTCGTTCAAGGTTAAATTTGTAAAAAACCTGAATAATCATACGCTGACATCTTGTAAAAGATAAAGCCGTTTATAAGTGGCGGATACTCCTCACTTAATTCGCCAAGAATGGAGCATGTAGCAACAATCCCATTCTGTGAATACATGAAATTCCTCCGAGGTTGGAGCATGCAAAGAACAATCCCTTCTGCGAATTTCATATCAGCCTTGTATTTCTGTACCCATTATCAGTGTGGCATGACGACCGAGTGTTACTCTTCTGAGTAACACGAACCTCCAAGCACTATAATGAATCCATGTACGAAATACCCGTGCACAGCCGATTCTCGGTGTGTTATACTAGCCAGAGCCCTCTCGGTGTGTTATACTAGCCCGATTGAGCCCCTCTCGGTGTGTTATACTAGCCCGATTGAGCATCCCAGGACTTGACTGTATCGGTCTCAGGATATGATCCGATCGCGATAATCCAACTCCACAAGCATGATTGGATGACCACGGATCAATTCCATCACCCCAAGCAGGTATGGAATACACACGGCCTTAGCTTGCCAAATATGATCGAGCGCAGTCATCCAACTCCACAAGCATGATTGGATGACCACAGATCAATTCCATCACCCCAAGCAAGGGTATGGAATACACACGGCCTTAGCTTATAGGATATGATCTAATCGCAGTCATCCAACTCCACAAGCATGATTGGACGACCCCGAGATCAATTCCATCACCCCCAAGCGGTATGGAATACACACGGCCGACCCCGCATGGTCGACCATTGGCCTTTGCTTGCCAAGAAACCGTCCATACCAAGCATTATGGACGGAAAACCCCAAATCAGGGTTTGCGGCATATTACATGTGCCGCAAAACGGTCTCAACCATCCATCTTCGCAGGTATAGATGGAGGGTGTAGATATAGACTCAAAAGGCCCGGAGCATGTCGACACAATCACCATGTGACCGCCTACACACTTGACCAATCGGTCAAAACCAACCATGGTTGGTTACAACACAATCGTCCACCCGAAATGGCATGGTCGCGGCTTTGAAAGCCAAAAATAGGGTTCGAGCCATCACGCGCGTCCATCTTCTCCGGCACGAATGGAGGGTCACGAGATCAAATCGAGCGGTCCGGTCATACCAAAGCATGACCACCGTGGGCCCATCTACCTCTCCATGCGGTCGGCCAAGGCATATCATGCCTGGCCAATCCAAAACGCCCGCTCAAACATGCGTGGCTACACTTCCCAAATTGCAAATCGATCTCGACCACTCAACTTCACCGGACGAATTGGGTGGCTTAGATCACGTTTCATGAGACGGTAAGACATAGGCGTGAACATCACCACCGTCAACACGCCAAACCAACCGGCCAAGACCGACCAAGCTAGGTCGTCTTGGAAAACGCGCCGGAAGAGAGTATGGCGCGCGGCTTCTTGCGGCATCAAACTCCTATCGCAAATCGATCTCAACCACTCAACTTTACCGGTCAAATTGAGTGGCTTAGATCGCGCCTTCTTGGTAAAGTGAAGTATGGACGTGCACACCGGCGTGTTGTCTACACACATGCCCGGTCGGTCCTCTTCAAAACCCTTCCCATGCTTGGTTTCGACCAAATGAAGAGTGATGCTTGCGCACCTCTTTTAAAACCCTAATTTCATCAACGGTCCGCAGATGAGTGTCTCAAACATCATCTCATCCGTCCGACCTCACCAACTTGGTTATACAACCCTGGTCAGGAGTTATTTGGTTAGTGAGGAGTCATTACCCATCACTTTACCACACCGCAATGCGCACACGCATAAAATACACACGGTACTTCACAAGTATCGACTTTCTCGAATAACGCAGTTATTCAATTCAACGATTACATGATATATTTCGTGGATCCACGATCCACATTCCGGACATCAATCATGTCACAAACTGGGGGATACATCTTTGGGGTATTGGTCTCAAGGCGGTTTACAGGCGTGCGCGTGCAACGCGCCATCACAAGAACGTGTTAGGAAGTCATGGACGGTTAGAGATGAACATGAAAAGTGGGCAAGACCGGTCGTGTGTTACCGACACATAACTCCACTACTCCATCATTCCACTACCTCCACTTCCCACGAGAAACGTGAATGAGGCTCAATGACTTGTATAAATAGGTTCTCCGCCCTATTTCCAACAACAACAAGAAAAACAAGACAGAAAATCGACATCCAGAGCCTCCTTACATTAACCGTAAGCCTGCTCACTTTTCTGTCACAAGTCATAAGCAAGCCAACACCTTCACAATCTCAACACCTTCTTCGCTTCCCTCCCTAAGATCAACCCCATCTCCTTCACTTTGTGACCGAAACAAGTCCTGGAACGGCCATTTCTTTGTTTAGGCCGGACTTGCACTGCATTGATCTCTCGAATCTACAAGCACTCACCGCGCGAGTGCATTTGTTGAAGGTTTAGATTCATTCCTCATCCACACCCCAAATTACCAAATTCTGCAGGAGTAGTTTTCACCCATCAACAATTGGCGACCACGGTGGGAGATTGATCTATCGGTTGCATAAAATTGAATCCTCAATTTCTCGTTTCCATCTCGCAATGTATCCAGGAAACTACAAGGCGGTTCGGATATCATGGGAAGCATAGTTGGAATGCTGGAGGATGTCTTGGCAAATCAAGCCAGTATCGCCGGGAGGCGAGCGAGACATTTCGCCTTTTGGATGATATAGCGGCACAATTACAAGAAGGGTCGACGAGCATCTACTCGTGAGAGCACAAGAAATGTTGAATCATTAGCCAGGAGTCACACCTTTACTAGTGGAGATGCGAAAGAACGCGTGATCATAGGGGGACTCGGGAGATACGAACAACATGGTCCAGCCGACAACGAAGACTCGAGGCAACTCCACGAGAGGAAAAGACTTATCCGGAGTACCACAACGTCTACCAGGGATAAGGAAATGGAGCCCGGATCCCCGCTCGGGAGATTTATATCTCAAGACCCTTGTCGAAGCTCTAAGACTGTTCAATCCGCATCAACCTTTCAACTAAGTGAAGAGATGCTCGAGGAAGGAGAAATCAATCGAAATGCCCGAATACGAGAGGATGGAAACGTTCAATTCGGTCACTCAGCAGTGACATTGCGGCATCTTCCACATCCCTCTGCCTAGGCAAACGATCCGCGGATGTGATGGCACTCGCAAATCTTCCAACTTCATCTCCCGCTCCACGTCAAAGCCACGGAGAGACGTTACAACGCCCACTAACGCAGGAAAAGCCAGACTCAAGGTACTTACATTTTCCCTTCCAAATGAAGAAGATTCTGGAGCTGCTGGAGACGTGGGTGCGAAACGGAGAGGTGGAGCTACCCCGGTATGGCGTCCGCCTACCGATCAAGAAGTAATGGACCCGAGGTACTGTCATTACCACCGGTTCCTCCATCACCCCACCAGTGAATGCAACGCTTTGAAGTGCATTGTTCAGGAGAAGCTTGGTTCAGAGAGATAGCTTTCAGAGGATTTTCTTAGAAAGACTACTCCGGTTTGATATAGTGAGGCTTCAAAAGCAAGTAAGTTTTACTCAACAACTTTACAAGAAAGATAGTTTAGAATTCACTGGGGACTTAGCATCCCGCACGTGGAGAAAGAGGCTCAGTGATCAAACGCCATGTTTGTTTCCATTCGTACCTCCCTTTTACATAACATTTGCAATTTCATGCGCAATCATTCATGACCAAGATGCAAATTTCATTTAACATAATCCCTTTCAAAAAGGTTGTTCACAAAACTATCTCAAAATAAGCCAATTCAATTACCTATTCAAAACCGGAAGCCAAATTACGAAAGAAAATCCTCACTATCACTCAAAAAGAAGAAACATCTAAAAAAGAAGATGGCACAAATCAAGGAAAGTCCTTCAGCAACAACTCATCCTTCTGGGCAAGAGAGACTTTCATCCTTTGAAGCACGGCCTGCTTCAGCTCCAGTTCTTTAGACAACCTCTCAACCTCTTCTTCCTGACGAGCAACACAGTCCGCGGAAGGGACTTCATCATGTAGTTTCTGGAGCTCCTGAATCTCGGAGAACCCTTTGAAGAACCAGGGAGCATTGAAGCTGTACTGCGCAAACACGTCCAGATGGCACCTCCAATCTTCAACCACCTCTTCGGAAACTGTTCCACCAGTCGCAGCGCTCATCCCATGGATGGAAACTAAAGCTTCTTGGACGCGGTTGACCAATGCAAGACGACTCCTGAGCTTCGCGGTGGTAGAAATATGGCCGTGTTTCTTCCAGATTGTCGTGTACAACTTTTCAAACTGAACCGGCACGCTGAATCCACCGACCAACACATGACCTGGATAAGGGACAGTAAAAGGAGGATCGAACAAAGCCCCAGGCTGCATCACCGGCAATTCGGCGACCGCGGAGTCTTGTCGATTGGGCAGGAAGCCTTTCGGAAGAAGTCACCACAATAGCCATACGGTTAGGAGCCTGTTCAGGATGGATGTCAAGGGGAGCCGTCTCAACTGCAGCGCCACCGTCTCTCTTGCATTCCTTACGGCATCTATTTCACTCTGGGTGTTGATTTCCGTCACGACCCCGTCGACAAGATCACTAAGGAAAGCGCCTTGTTCAACCGAGCTTGCATCATCTCTGTCATTGTCAGAAAAAGGAGCGGTACCGCCAGACTTCTCAGCATGAAGGTCCGTACCGCCAGACTTCTCAGCATGAAGGTCCGTACCGCCAGACTTCTCAGCATGAAGGACCGTACCGCCAGACTTCTCAGCATGATGACCAGTACCGCCGGCCTTCCCGTCTTGAATGCGTGCCAACCTTGTGAAGGCATTATCTTTCGAAATTCCCTGATTTAAAACAAGGATCGTTTTAGAAGAACTTACACTGGAGAAATGAAAGAACCGATGGGAGGAGGTTTAAATACCTGCATATTAGAAGAATTGAGGATTACTGGGACCGCATGCTTGCCTCTTAGATCTCTCTCCTACTTGGGGACTGCAATCCTCAGCTCTTGTCCGTTTGGATGGAAGTGGCTTCAACCGGAAATGCTTCGTCAAGACGTCAGAAGATGGCTCACTACGGGAATTCGTCACAACACTCTTCGAAAATTTCGGAAGATCAACGCTTGTTTCCCCCAAAATTCTTTATACCGTCGGTCACCACCGGGTTTCTCCCAATAGGCCGGAAGGGAAGGCTCACCCGGTCTAAGAACACATTGGCGTCAAGAATTTGTGGAAGGGATTCTTAGGAGCCCCTAGTGGACGGATAAATGGGACACCCCGATCAAATCCCATCGGCGAGCAGCCACTGTCAATGTTGTACGGAGTCACGAGAAAATTCTCCGTTGAATAGAGACGGGACATATCATGGAATGCAGCTGCGCATGTAAATAATTTCCCCGAGATCTCATGGTCTCAACATCGGACGCAACACAACGCCAGGATCATCGGCAAAGGTCTTTGGCTGAACGATGGAAGAGTGAATCGGCCCCATGGACGAAAATCTACGGAAGAAATGTTGTCAAATACCTCCACAAGTTTCGCACCGGCTTTAGGACGCTTCTTATTCCATCGGAGTATTCTCGAGCCGCCGTACAAGTTAACGAGTGAAGGTGCAGGAGTAGGAGCATAACTCCTGAAGTGTTCCCATAAGAGCGCCTGAAGAAAAGCGAAGTGAACGTGCGACTCCACCTTCTTGTACCCGTTAGAAACGTGCATATCCATTGCTAAAGCGTCCAGATGAGAATACAGCGATCCAAGGAACAATGCGGCTAGAGGAAGAACTTCACCTGCGCCGGCTTTATAGCAATCTTAACAAGCTCACCTCTTATGGTCTTCTTCCCTGAACCATCATCAAATACATCTCTGGATAGCCATAAAGACAGGAAAGCAATCACGCTGAGCTCGTTTTCCAACTCTGCAGAAGACCACTCCGAAACCCACCAAGTATAAAAGCATCTCGCATCCTTTCTCTCCTCCTTGTCCAGACTCTCGAATCCCTCCGCCTTTTGAAGTATAGCATCATAATTACTTTGTTCCGCATCGAGAGCTCGTAAAAAGACTTAGGCAACAGGCAGGTTCATTAATGCGGCTACACTCTCCAAAGTAATAGTCATCTCTCCCCATCTAGATATGGCTGTATGAGTAAAAATACGCCACCGAGAAATAAAGGTGATCAAGCCCGCGGTGTCTTTCCTAATTTCGAGGGTAGCAGATGCCATGACCGCATCGAGAATTTGTGCTTTGGTCAAATTGTCCTTAATGCCCTTATTACTCAACATGCGTCTCATCCATCCTTCATAAGAACCCAGTGGAGCATGGCAAATCTTGAAGTCAATGGGAGAAGGCGGATATTCGTTTCTCTGGAGACAAAATCTCATCACAAGTGCGGAAGAAGAGAATGGATCAGCATCCATATTTTACGAACTAGGAAAGCAAAACTATCTTATGAGAAGGATGCTTCCTAATATTTGGAAAAGGCAAGGTGAACAACTCATCATTGATGTTCGGCATATCTTTGAAGCTATCAACGCTTCCGACGACTTGGCACCAAAGATTATCTTGAAGACATATCGACGGAGAAGTTCTTTTCTACCGCAATGAAATAAAAGAGAAGTTAGAACTTGTACGTCACACACGGCAAGACACAACTCACACAATGGCCGGTCCAAACATCATACAAGTTTCGGTCCGGGTATTGATTTTAAGTTCTCCGGATAACTTTCAAGTCGGGCCGGGCATTGATTTCAAGACCGGTGCAAGTTTTGTCACGGGTACAAATTTCAAGTTCAATGCAAATTTCAGCCAAGCATGTGTGAGTAAGACCCACGTTCCGGCATACACGGCAGGCCCGCATTCATTCATCCGCATGCATCATACGATTTTCTTTATTCGTGGGAATCATGTCTACGGGATTCAAGCCAAATGGTGGAGAAAGCTAAGCATGCATATGTCTTACAAAAGGTATTTACCTAACAAAACTAGGGTTTGACCGTTAAAAAAAAAAAAAAGGGGGAGCGAAACCTACCTTGAGCGGCCGGACGGGAGCAACTCCGGAAACTGACGGCGGCGGTTTCCGGCAACAATTGAGCGGCAGCAGAAGAAATCAGTCGACGGCGAAACAAGGTTGCGGACGACAACAAAAGAAGAAAAAGAAAATTCGTGAGAAAAAGAAAAGGGGTTTGGCTTCTTTTATAGACAAAAATTAGAAGAATCCCAATAGAACAAGGATTCCTCTTTTTTTGGTTTCCTCTTCGATTCAAATACCCAAAGAAAGAAACCGGCCCCACCGGGGATTCCATACAAGCGTGACGGGCGTGGAAAACTAGCGGTCGGCCGACACTCTTAGGGTAAACTCCTTTTACCTTGTCTTTCTCACGTATGCATGTCACCATCTCATGCCTACCACACAATAATGTAACCATTATGTGCTAGGCAGGGGACTTAATGTTGATGGTGGATTTTTCGTTCAAGGTTAAATTTGTAAAAACCTGAATAATCATACGCTGACATCTTGTAAAAGATAAAGCCGTTTATAAGTGACGGATACTCCTCACTTAATTCGCCAAGAATGGAGCATGTAGCAACAATCCCATTCGTGAATACATGAAATTCCTCCAGGTTGGAGCATGCGGCAACAATCCCTTCCTCTGAATTTCATATCGGCCTTGTATTTCCTGTACCCATTATCGGTGTGGCATGACGACCGAGTGTTACTCTTACGAGTAACACGAACCTCCAAGCACTATAATGAATCCATGTACGAAATACCCGTACGGGTGATTCTCGGTGTGTTATACTAGCCCGAGCCCTCTCGGTGTGTTATACTAGCCCGATTGAGCCCCTCTCGGTGTGTTATACTAGCCCGATTGAGCATCCGGACTTGACTGTATCGGTCTCCGGATATGATTCGATCGCGATCATCCAACTCCACAAGCATGATTGGATGACCACGGATCAATTCCATCACCCCCAAGCGAGTATGGAATACACACGGCCTTAGCTTGCCAAATATGATACGAGCGCAGTCATCCAACTCCACAAGCATGATTGGATGACCACGGATCAAGTCCATCACCCCCAAGCGGTATGGAATACACACGGCCTTAGCTTGCCGGATATGATCTAATCGCAGTCATCCAACTCCACAAGCATGATTGGACGACCCCAGATCAATTCCATCACCCCCAAGCGGTATGGAATACACACGGCCGACCCCCATGGTCGACCATTGGCCTTTGCTTGCCAAGAAACCGTCCATACCAAGCATTATGGACGGAAAACCCCAAATCGGGGTTTGCGGCATATTACATGTGCCGCAAAGCAGTCTCAACCATCCATCTTCGCAGTATAGATGGAGGGTGTAGATATAGACTCAAAGGCCAGGAGCATGTCGACACAATCACCATGTGACCGCCTACACACTTGACCAATCGGTCAAAACCAACCATGGTTGGTTACAACACAATCGTCCACTGAAATGGCATGGTCGCGCGGCTTTGAAAGCCAAAAATAGGGTTCGAGCCATCACGCGCGTCCATCTTCTCCGGCACGAATGGAGGGTCACAGATCAAATTGAGCAGGTCCGGTCATACCAGCATTACCACCGTGGGCCCATCTACCTCTCCATGCGGTCGGCCAAGGCATATCATGCCCGGCCAATCCAAAACGCCCGCTCAAACATGCGTGGCTACACTTCCCAAATTGCAAATCGATCTCGACCACTCAACTTCAGGACGAATTGGGTGGCTTAGATCACGTTTCATGAGACGGTAAGACATAGGCGTGAACATCAGCCTACCGTCTACACGCCAAACCAACCGGCCAAGACCGACCAAGCTAGGTCGTCTTGGAAAACGCGCCGGAAGAGAGTATGGCGCGCGGCTTCTTGCGGCATCAAACTCCTATCGCAAATCGATCTCAACCACTCAACTTTACCGGTCAAATTGAGTGGCTTAGATCGCGCCTTCTTGGTAAAGTGAAGTATGGACGTGCACACCGGCGTGTTGTCTACACACATGCCCGGTCGGTCCTCTTCAAAACCCTTCCCATGCTTGGTTTCGACCAAAGCGAAGAGTGATGCTTGCGCACCTCTTTTAAAACCCTAATTTCATCAACGGTCGCGGATGAGTGTCTCAAACATCATCTCATCCGTCCGACCTCACCAACTTGGTTATACAACCCTGGTCGGGAGTTATTTGGTTAGTGAGGAGTCATTACCCATCACTTTACCACACCGCAATGCAAGACTGCATAAAATACACACGGTACTTCACAAGTATCGACTTTCGAATAACGCAGTTATTCAATTCAACGATTACATGATATATTTCGTGGATCCACGATCCACATTCCAGACATCAATCATGTCACAAACTGGGGGATACATACTGGGGTATTGGTCTGGCGGTTTACAGCGTGCAGCGCGCAACGCGCCATCACAAGAACGTGTTAGGAAGTCATGGACGGTTAGAGATGAACAGGAAAAGTGGGCAAGACTGGTCGTGTGTTACCGACACATAACTCCACTACTCCATCATTCCACTACCTCCACTTCCCACGAGAAACGTGAATGAGGCTCAATGACTTGTATAAATAGGTTCTCCGCCCTATTTCCAACAACAACAAGAAAAACAAGACAGAAAATCGACATCCAGAGCCTCCTTACATTAACCGTAAGCCTGCTCACTTTTCTGTCACAAGTCATAAGCAAGCCAACACCTTCACAATCTCAACACCTTCTTCGCTTCCCTCCCTAAGATCAACCCCATCTCCTTCACTTTGTGACCGAAACAAGTCTGGAACGGCCATTTCTTTGTTTAGGCCGGACTTGCACAGATTGATCTCTCGAATCTACAAGCACTCACCGCGCAGTGCATTTGTTGAAGGTTTAGATTCATTCCTCATCCACACCCCAAATTACCAAATTCTGCAGGAGTAGTTTTCACCCATCAACAATAGGTCAGAAAAATGAGGAATCTTATAGATACTAGGTTTTAGTGTTTAGGTTTCGGTGTTTACATTACTCCAAAAATTAAGAGAAGTATCAGGATTTTCAAAGACTTGGGAAACAAAAAAGTAGGAAACCATGGTGACTGACTTGGGTCCAAGGTTGGTTTAAAAGCCCGCTTGTTTTTAGGTGATTCAATAGTTATAAAAAAAAAACTTAGGTCCGATTTTTCTAAGGTTTTCAGTATGTTTTGTATGCTTCTATTTTTGATAAGTATATCATATTGAGGGGTGTGATTTTTCTGATTATGCAAGGAGCAAATTATAAAAGCTTATGGTTTGATTAATATTTACGAAGTTTGCGAGATTTTGAATTGATTCTGAACAATCTAGAGTAGTTAGAATAATTTTCAATTTTAGTGTTTTATCACTGCTAGATGATTCTCTAGAAAAAAAACACATTAACATATGTTGTTTACAAGTTTGATTATTTTCGACAAAATTTATGGGCAGTCACAACTGCTAGAAATGCTCATTGTTTTTGTATATTTCCTGCTTGCTATGTCTGCCAATAATTGTCATTCACTTCGATGACACTCATGTTATCCAACCACAATGTCCACATAATAGTGACATCAAAGAGTTTAATATTTTATGTAGACCAACTTCGATAGGAAGTTTTTCGCAATCTGTGCCGGAATTTGTTTCGTCAGTCACTGTGAGGCTTATATTTTTTTATTGTTCCGTTCAAAATCTTATACTTGTCAATTTATTATGAATAATTTGATTTTTGATTTATAACCTTAGCATGTATCTCAGTTTCAAAGATGTTAATGCCATATAATGCTTATCTGTTTGCATAATAACTTGACGAAAGGCCTACTTCGATAAGGACCTTAAAGAGGTACAAAATTTATAAAATAAAACAAAAACAAACAAAATTGATAATCCAAAAAAGTTGGAAATACAAGATGGCAAAAAGCAACGGAAAAAGTCTACAATTACAATTCTAACCTAAAAACTAGCCGCTATAAAAAATTGTACGTGCGTGTATCTCTCCAAAGGAGGGCTTTCTGTTACACAATTTAGTTGTTACAAAGCTCATTCACATCGAGACGTTTCAGTTTTGTTACTGATTTAACATGTCCCTTTAATGCGTGCATGGTTCTAAGCCAGCACAAAAGCATTATTGAACAAACACTCGGAATATTATTATCTGAGAACTAAAGAAGACAAGTATTTCAAGTTTGAAATCAATTAACAAAAACATAATGATGGAGAACATATATGATACATATACTTTTCCGCACTTGTCATAGCTTGCTTCGTAGTAGACAAAGATTCATTATTCTTGTCACTAAATTAGTTCTTTGAGCTAGCTAGATAATTGGAGTCTTGTATTTGTTTTCTAATTATGTACCCATTGAGCATGTCTTTTCTCTGTACCAAAATCCTTCTTGGTAGAGAAACAAGTCTGAAAATCAAACACAATTAAAACTATATGTCGATTATATATGCATGGCACATATATAAAACAACGAACGGATAAATATGTACCTTGTATCAAGAAATTTATCATAAGCTTTTTCCAATAAGATAGTATACTGGGTTAAGAATTTGAGAATGTCAAGAGGAATATATATGACAATGCTAAAAATCCAGATGACTCCAGCCTATCCCCAACCATTGCCCACTTAATATATACAACAATCAAAGATGCAATCTAGTAAAAACTTATAGCAAACATGTTAATGTCAGTCGTTATTTTCTATATGTGAATCTCAGTAAATAAACTAACATATATATTCATGGTTAAGAATATAAGATAAAAAAGCCTTATTGCCAGCTGAGCGACTGGGAAAGCAAAGGCTATCAAGAATCTGAGACGTTCGTTATATGACCGGCTGCGAGACCAGTGATAAATATAAGGGCTAGGCTCATAATGATCACTTGCAGGTACAAGGAAAAAGTCATTTCATGGGCAATTTCCATGATAGATCTAATATGGAATGTTTCCTGCATCTACTTGCGAAAAAGATTTTTAAGTACATGAGACGAATTAATTGGAACGCCAACCAAGGGACAGTAAACATTAAGTATTATCGGAAAGAAATTGGTTTTCTATGCCTCTCAAAAGAATAAGACTCTCTCCAATGCCTGATAACTACCAAGTACTATACCAGTTGCAAAAATATTTTTTTGTTTCCAGCTATTAGGTGATATTGATTGCTTTACTTTATCCTTTGAGATGGTGGTGATCGTTCCTGGAGATATATTATGATAATTAATGACGTTAGGTTATCAAAGTTTATGTTGAAAATATCGATAAAAAAAGTTATGTTGTAAAATAGGAAACAAAACAAGAACATAATACTTACCATCATTTAAGATAACAATAACCAAAACCATGAAAGAAGAAAAATCAAACTTCCATATCAGAGTTTATGTTGAAAATATCGATAAAAAAATTTATGTTGTAAAATAGGAAACAAAACAAGAACATAATACTTACCATCATTTAAGATACAATAACCAAAACCATGAAAGAAGAAAAATCAAACTTCCATATCAGAGTGATCAACATGAAGCCGAACTGCAAATTTAAGCAACAAGTAAGAGAGGAACATATAAACTATAAACTATAAAATGACGATTCGGTAAAAGCCAATTTTGACCCTATTCACTGTTTTAACTTACGACTATACAGATTCACTAAAAAATAAAATTCTAGTTGTAAACTATTTCACACATATGTGCAACCTTTTTATATCAAAATCTCACTGATTTCTGCAAGGACTTGAAAGGCATACAACAAATTCAGATGTGTCATCAGTGTACTTTTCCAGTCCCTTTTTTTATCGGTTTTATTTTGTTTTTGATGTTTCAAATGGGGTGATAAACATGTTTTCACCGTCACCATCGTAGACCAAGTATAACACACTTGTAGCACATAAATCTTTTAAATTATCTTCTTGGAAGAAGTGCAAGGAAGGTATACAATGGAGGGTAGTCATCACAAACTGATTAGTGCTGAGAAAATAATGTATTTGGAGAGTTAAACGCTGGGAAGAGACTCTAGAATCTTGGATATCCAGAAACTTGTATTGTGTTGATGGAAAGTCTAACCTAATCCTTAGCTGATATTGTACGTGCTTCTTTCTCTGATATTATCTATCATGATATTAAGAAACACACAAAGTTTATTTCCGAGAAGTGGAAGCCAAATTCGGATGACCTCGAATGTTGATGCAAGCAGTGGAAACTCGTTGGAGGCTCATGTTGTGTTACAATTTCTCGCAACTTTTGATATTGCTAGGTACATCAACGGGGGATAAATACTGAAACTAATATTTGTAGTTTACTAGGTTTATCAGGAAAAATACCATGTTGGGTAATTATTCTACATCTTTTAGCATGTCTGTTTGTACTTTATGTAAATGAATAAGCGCTTAGTTTATTAAATCATTATGCGCTCACCTTGTGCCAACATTCAATCATCTTTCAAGGAAGTAACTGACCTTATAAAAATCTCAAAGATAGTCACCTTAACCATCGAAGATATGCTTGTTAGATATGTCTGATCACTATACCTACTCTCATTTTTATTTATTTTTCCATTTTTGGAATTCACATTTCATTTTGTACTAGCTTCCGACAGGGTTTAACTAATGATTTTTTTTTTTTTTTTTGAATATTCAACTTAGGATAGAGCACGAAGGTTTTCTAAACCTGACTTGGAAATAAAACAAGCATAAGTTGTGGTTTACTGAAGATATCAACAAGCTAATGTTGCAATGATACACATGTAGTGTCAATTAACTTCTGCGACACACGATAAACATAAATGTTGATGTTTGATGTCAGAATAAGGTAGTAAGGAAAAAACGAAGGTTGGGTACTCACTGTATAGTTTTCTATCCTTTGGAAAATAGATTTTCTTGTAAGAACTACACTGATAATCACACTTAGACTGGTTTAATCAGAAAAATATTTGCAGCGATTCTAGTAGCATCGGTTGCATCGTCAACAGTAATTTCTTATATCTGCCCTCTTTAATGTAGGTGCATCATCAACACGATGTTCCACCATACCAACAATATGCTTACTCACTTGAAACTTCTTCACAATATTGTATCTATTATCTATTTCACCAAACTTCTAAAGTATTAATCAGTTAGGAGGCCCAAAATAAATTAATTTTTCTAACAAGATAACTAAAACCCAATTTATGTACAGTCTCTGGAAATACTCCTGCAAAGACATCAGCTACCTCAATCAGCTTCTCTATCGGGATAGACTCGCGTGGCCAAGCAACGAGGCAGATGGATGCATATTTGTTCCCTTTCCTAGCCTCATCCCGTTTTTCTTGGCAATCGCAAGCTGATTTCCTAAGGACATGCAAAGTAAAGCACGACAAACAAGGGGGTTTAAAAATATTTAAAAAGGACAACAACATTACATGAAAAATGGAAAACCCAAGTCACATGTAATCATCTTCACATTCACACCAAGATTGAGGGTTCTACCAATGCTTTAGCACTATCAATCCTTGAAGGGTCAAAGGGAGGCAACATACTAACAAATTTCCATAGTTCCTCGGGGCTCTGTTTTGTTTTTTCAGGTACAGTATGGTAACAAAACATCCAATATGAGGAAACTAGGAGAGGAGAGCGGGATCATCCATTAGAACTAAACATAGAAGTAACATCAGTACCTGTACTGCAACAACTAATGATCGAACCCGCGCCCCGCATAATTATTAATGGTTAGTTTAATCTTATTCTCTACAACTTTCGTAGAGTTTCGAAGTAAAATTATCTGCTAAAAAATGGTAATAGATAAATAATATTAGTCATGGTTATATCGAGTACCAAAAAGTACAGAGAAAAGTAGCAACAAAGCTATTAACCAGTTCAAGTGTACCTTTGTTGTGGCCCTATGCCAGCTGTCGTCAGCTTCAACGTAGGTGGGAGCATTCTTATTGTCCACAAGGTTGAATGGAAAAAAAAAATAGATCTCTTGAATACCAACTCTAGTCTCTTTTGGATCAACAAACATTCCAACCATGCATACATCTATAACATCTTTTTTTTTTTTGCAATCCTAGAAGCTCTTGCATCCTAAAGGATCACATCCCCCTTGCTAACGTCCTTCTTGAACACTTTAACAAATATATTGTCAGCAGTAAGCTAAGTAACTATCAGGGTTCCTGCTTTATCAAAGCAAAGGATAATCATGCCGGCTAGCTCTTCTATGGTCGTCATTCTCTTAGTAATGGCACCTTAGAAAGCTTGCTAAACCCAACAACCATGGTAACTGAAATGACATTAGGCATCACGATGGGGATACCTCCGATCAATAGAACTATGACATCATCAATTATAATTATTTCTGAATAAACATGCCTATAAGTTCTATGAGAACTCTGGCCCAAATAGAGCAAATGCAGAAGTTACCAATCGAGGAAAAGACTTTTTGGAAATGTCCCATTTGTTTAGCTTTGTCAATTAAATATGTTGGCTTCCCTGAAAAGGTGCAGAGTTGAGTAGCGATAACAACAACTTTTATCTCTTTTTTTTTTACAAGTTGAACCAGAGAAGACCTCCTTAGAGGGATTCTTCGCAATAGGTAAGCATTCTCCAGTACGGGAAGACTGGCCAATCTTTAGTAGATCACCCTGAAGAAGCCGGGCATCAGCAGGGAAAATGTTACCCGACTTGATGCTTATAATGTCCCCTGGTATAAGAATAAATGGATCCTGCACACTCCATTGGTCGTACCTAAGGACCTACACAAATTATATACACGAGATTAAAGAGGGAGTTAAAGATAATTAATCCAAAAATTATCATAAAAGACTTTGTTTGGTAAAATTTATGATTATTGATAATCATAAATTGATAAATAATTTAATATAATAAGTTTTCACGAACGTTTTTTTTTAAACAATTGATTATCTTAGAAATATGTTATCAAAGAGGAGAGGAAAGAGCGATGATCTTCAAGTTCTTTTTAGTCCATCATTGTTTTTTTGTCCTCTCCTATTAGTTTAGAGAAATAAAAAGAAAAAAATTCAATTCAATTTTTTTAGATATACAAATAAAAATAAGTTCTTACATAGCAGGCAAGCGAGAAACAAGCTGCGCCGCAAGCCCTTTCTCCGTTGAAAGAAATTCTGTTTTTTTTTTTTTTTTTAATTATGATGATTTTTAAAAACAACTCTTTTCTATTTACGATTGTAATGGATTTTTCCAATTATGATTAAAATAATAAATTATTTTAAATTTTAACGAACACACAAATAATAGATTATGGGCTGGATAATTGAACACACATGTAACTTTAACGAACACACATATATACAGCCTCATAATCCAAATCCATTATAAAAATGGATACAACAGCCCCAAAACCAAATTCATACATACGCATATTTGTATTACCTTAATGAGCAACTAAACTATCCCTACAATTACAATTACAATGGACCTTTCCCATCAATCTGGACCTTTCCCACCAATCTGGACCTTTCCCCAAAAATAGGTGGACTAGCAATTACAATTACAATGGATTCCACATAAAACCTAGAAACTTTAATATCTTACTTTCCTGTTCACAAGAGATGCACATTATCATGCATGATTACACTAAGTAATTAAAAAAGGTAACATGATTAACATTACAAAATAAAAACCCGGAGGCAATGAACTGACCTTCTTCTCTTCAAGCTTATTTGGCCCGTATATCCGAAGCTGTTTCGTTCCTATCTCAGTCGTAAGATCTTCTTTGGTACATTCAAGCTGCTTAAACAACTCATCCATTGGAATCGCTTCCTTCGAATAAATATAGAAGAATACAAAGCATAAATTATTCGCATCAGTCACATAAAAAGGTAAGGATGACACAGAGAGATATTTGATTATCCTTTTACATCTATAAAGAAAATTCTCTTGCTCATCAATTTTCAGTAATCTTCAAGTGCTAATTAGATGTGTTAACATATACTAATCAAGATTACTGAAAATTATTTATTAATTGGATTATTAATTGTTCTTTCATGTTTGTAAACTACAACAACAGAAGAAACAAGTTAATGAGTCTATTGATTAATTGCTTACTAAATTTATGAGATTTTGAATTGACGAAATTTGATTAATATTTACGAAGTTTGTGACATTTTGAAACAAGTTAAGCTTCTAGTTTGATTAATATTTACGAAGTTTGTGAGATTTTGAATTGACTCTAGATATTTTATCACAATATAGAGTAGTTTGTTCTTACACTGGACTAAGATGCACTCATGGAATATAAGTTTGGAACGATTTTTAATTTTGGTGTTTTCTCACTGCCAGATGATTCTCTAGAAAAATCACATTAACAAATGTTGTTTACAAGTTTGATTATTTTCGACAGAACTTCTGGGCACTCAAACTGCTATAAATGCTCACTATTTTTGTATATTTCTTGCTTGCTATGTCTGCCAATAATTGTCTTTCACTTTGATGACACTATTCTTATTAAAACACAATGTCCACAAAATAGTGGCATCAAGGAGTTTAATTTTTTATGTAGACCAACTTCGGTAAGAAGTTCTTCGCAATCTGATGTTCCAAAATTTGTTTGTGCCAGTAACTGTGAGGCTTATATTTTTTATTGTTCAGTTCAAAATCTTATATTGGTCAAGTATTTTGAATAATTTGATTATTTTTTTATTATTATTTTATAACCTTAGCATGTATCTCAGTTTCAAAGATGATAACTTTTAATGCTTATTTGTTTGCATAATAACTTGACGAAAAGCCTACATCAATTAGGACTTAAGAGATGTACAAATTTAGAAAATCAAAATAAAATAAATTGATAATCCGAATAAGTTGGAAAAACAATATGGAAAAAAGCGGTGGAAAGAGTCTACTTTTACAACTACTGTCTTAAAACTAGCATATATAAAAAAATTGTACGTGCACGTGTCTCTTCAAATGAGGGATTTCTATTACATAATGTATCTGTTAAGAAGGTCATTCACATCGAGACCTTTCAATTTCGCCACCGATTCAACATGTCCCTTTAAACGCGTGCATGGTTCTAAGCCTGCAGAAAAGCAATACAATACAAAAACTTAAAATATTATTGTATCAAACTATGAAAGAACAAAAGAAGACAATATCCGACAATGCTAAAAATCCAGATGACTCAATCCCATTCCCAACCAATACCATAGATCCTAGCTGTTGATGGTGGATTTGCGCTGTTACCCTGCAAAAGGAAGAGCCGTTTAAGAAGTGACGAGTGTAGGAAACCTCTTCGCTTTATTTGAAGCAATTCAATATAATTCATGAATTCACTTAGAATGGTGCGTGCAACAGCAATCCCAAATATTCTGTGAGTTCTATCAACATTATTCACTAATGCATGACCTGCTTAGTGTTTTCCAATTCTATGTTCCCCAGCGAACTCTTAATATGCATGACATGACGATTAAATGTTCGCTCGAAACGGAGTAGCATGAATCTCCCGAAGTGTCAATATTGAGACTTGCATAAAAACACTCACACAGGCTGCATTGCTCTCTAAAAAAGAGAATCTCGTATCGACGCGCTTTTGGTAAGCTCGATCGAGCATGTTTAATTTCCTTAAGGAAAATCTAGGCTGTCCATGTCAGTCTAAGAAACGATCGTGGCCGCAAAAGTTGGCCGCATGATTTAACCAGCCTAGCCAAACCCTGGCAGAAATAGGCGATCACCGTGATGACCACTGGCGGGCCCACTAATGCCCCAACTAGTCGAACACCACGCATACTTCCCCAGCGCCGTCAAACGCCAACCTAAAGAGAGGTGGCCGCGCTGTTTTGGGAGAAGCTCGAACGAGCCTAGACTGTTTAATACAGTCTTAAAACCATCACAATCGTCTAACTTCGCCATCCTGGTTGGACGGATTAGATCATCCCATGAATGATTAGGGAAGCGCAAGCATGATCATCAGCGGGCCCACTAGTGCCCTAGTCGATCGACCTGTTCGCAACAAGACCAGAGAGCATTAAATCCTTTTTTTCAAAGTAGCGTGAACACGCTGTTTTAAGAAACCCTAAAATCACTTTACGACATTAAACAACTACCGCTGATCGATCAAGGCGGTCCATTCTCGCCGGTCTAGTTGGACGGCATAGATCCGATTTCAGGTGGCCAACGAGATGCTAACACGTTCATCGTCGACCCAACTCCATCGTTGGTCGATCGACTTGCTCATAGCAAGCTTGGAACGCATATAATCGCTCACCCAAACTAAGATGATCGCGCAGCTTTGAAAACCCTAAATTGAATAAGCAACATTATACAACTGTCGTTGATCGATCGTATTCGTCAAACTTCGCCAGCCTAGTTGGACGGCTTAGATCGTGTTTCAAACGATCAAGGGGATGCCAATGCGTTCATCATCGAACCAACTCCACACATGACTGATCGACTTGCCCATAGCAAGTCCAAAGCGCACCAAATCGCCGGCCCAAACATGAGTGTTTGCGCTGTTTTCAAGAAAAACCTAAAATCGCTTTGCGGCAACACATTACTACCGCAAATCGATCTCGACCACCCATCTTCGCCAGCTGATTTGAGTGGCTTAGATTTAACCTTAAGCGGCCCCGAATATGTCAACGTGATCACTGTGGACCCAAATTTACACGTGATTGACCGGCCTATGTAAACTAGGGCTCAATGCCTTGGAACGCACGCCCAAAGAGGGGGTGGGCCACACGGCTCCCTAAACCCTAAAAATGTGTCAACGGCATTACACAACTGCCGCAAATCAATCACAACCATCCAACTTCGCCGGTCTAATTGGATGGTATAGATCTATTTTTAGAAAACAAGCAAAGCAATATTGTGAATACCGGCCATCCTTCTTCCACATGGGGCGATCGGACAAGTAATGGCGGGCCCCTAGAGCCACCAAACGATCACCCAAATGTGGTCGACACGCTTCCACTTTTTAAGACGCTTATTCGCGACTTGTTCAATCAAGCTCAAAAACAATGATGCTTCATACACATCGATTAATTTGAGATGCTTTACATGCATCGAATACATACATATTTTATTTTGTCCTCATAAACAACTTAGTTGTTTCACCTAATAGCACCATGCTATTCTCCGCGGCGGGCCCCGCGACTTGACCCACCTATTCGAGACATCAAACATTTCACAAACTGGGGATGCTTACTGGGGTATTGGTCTGGCGGTTTACAGCGTGAGGCGTGCAACGCGCCCATTACGAGAACGTGTTAGGAGGCATGGACGGTTAACGATGATGAGGGAAGTGGGCAAAGGCATGATCGTGTGACAATCACTTACACGACCTCACTACTCCATCACTCAACTTCCTCCACTTCCTACGAGATGAAGATTGCTCTCAAATGACTTGTATAAATAGGTTCTTCAACCTATCTTCAAACAACACAGAAAACCAAGTGTTGTATCATAGTATCGAGAAAACACCCAGAACTTATAGCTTACATTATGTAAGCCAGTTCAACGTTCTGATACAAGTCATAAACAGCCAACACCTTCATAATCTCAACACATTCTTCGCTTCCCTCCCTAAGATCAACCCCATATCCTTCACTTTGTGACCGAAGCAAGTTTGGAACGGCGATTTCTTGGTTTAGGCCAGAATTGTACAGATTGATCTCTCGAATCTAAAAGTACTCCCGTGCAGTGCATTTGTTTAGGGTTTAGATTCGTTTCTCATTCACACGCACCCCAAATTTACCAAAAACATCAGAAACAGTTTTCACCCATAAAAAATTGGCGACCACAGTGGGAGATTGATCTCTCGGTTGCAAGACCAATATTCATTCCAGTTTTCTCAATTTCAAAAGGGTGGATCTTAGATTCAATTCAATCATTAAATTCAATTTAGGTTCAACAACCAATTTCAATTCCGGTGTTCCATTCGCCAAGAAGCTTCACGAAAATGATTTTTCAAGCAATGTTTCGGATAGTTGAGCACCAGTAAATCTCCCAGATGAAAGGACCAGAAAGCCGCATGAAGACACAAGACGCGACTACTACTTAGAAGAGCGCATGGCTTCTCTCGAGACCCGGATGGAGCAACCATCCTTTCTACATTACCACAAGTTTTGTATGGAGCAAGCCAGAAATGCCTAAAAGGTTCCACACCCAGAAAGACGAAGTGAAGATTCGTGTAGTTGTTGTTCCAGTATGGAGATAGTCGACAACAAATCTCAATACCATTGGAGTCCTTAGGAGACATTACAAAGATCACAAAAGAAAAGGTCTATCTCTATTCCACCACTGCTACCAATTTAAAGTCAGGAATATTCGCTACCACTTCATCAACGAAACGTGTAGATCCAAAACATGACGTAATTCCGAGATTTGTGCATCTACAACAACAAAGGAGGCTTGACACATCTTCAAATCATCATAACCGCCACCAATATTTCTTCGAGCGTAAAGCCCCCGGTCGTTACTAGCGCTACTGCCACTTTTCCATCAGGACGAGAGACCGGAGGAACCAGAGGAGGCCAATCCCCTATCATCGTTGTTGATTTAATGGAAAGACGAGAAATTTTCGCTAAGGCTCAGACGGACATGGCTGAAACTCAGAAAGAGGGCGTGCATTCATAGATGGAGAAATTCCAGAGCGCTCAAGGGGAAGGAATTAGCCGTCCAATTTCATCATGCGTGAGGATCTAGAACGACTTCTCCAGCATCGAGGCAAGGAAAACCCGATAGACCTGCACCAGCATGAGCCTCCTTATCCTCCTGATGTGCAAAGAGTTCCTCTTTCGAGAGGATACTCCTCTCCACAATTTTCCCTTTATGGTGGAATTGGTAATGCTCGTGAACACATCTCTCGTTTTCTGGAGTCATTAGGAGAGCACGAATACAATCATGTTCTTCGCCTGAAAGAGTTCTCAAAATCACTTACTGGGAGAGCGTACACCTGGTACAACAACATTGCACCAAACAGCGTATCCAACTGGTGTGAGATGGTAACCGCTTTCTACAAGAAGTATTTCTTCGTATCCGAGCAAATCACCTTTTCGATTTGGGGAGAATGTTCCAACGAAACAACGAACATCCAAATGATTATGTGAAGAGTTCCGAATTGCAGCATCGGATTGTCACGATCCAAATATGATTGAACAACGATTGGTGGAATTATGCAATAATAGGATGGTGCCAGACTATCGTGCTATGCTGGAGAATCTGCAATTTCAGACATCCTCTAAACTTCGTGAAGCTGTTAAGCTCGGCTACAACAGCACCTTCCCTGCTAGAAAGAACCAGGCCTGCCAGGAATGAAGAGCCTCATGATATTCGTGGAAGCATAAATCTCACCAACAGGAAATACAACCTTCAGCCTTCTGTAAGAATCTTCACTGAAGCAGCAAGAGGAAAACAACCAAGATACAACATCTTGCGCGTCCAAAACTGCCAACTCCAACCTCAGTACCACGTGCACGACTATCATAATGATAAAACAACGTCGGAGATATACCATATCTTGCTTGACATCAACAAAATCGGTGAGAGACGCTTTCAGAATTTCGTCGTCTCCCGTAGAAGAAGTAGTTGCATTACCGAAGGAGGTCGCACCCGGTACTTAAGAGGTACATACGAACTCTCCATGTCAAGAGCTTCTTCATATTTGCACAACATGTTAGTTAAGTCATCCGCATGAGGGAACTTCCCTACTCCTCAAAGACACGATCCAAAGATGATAAAGGCAAAGGAGTGTGGCTGGGGACTGCTCTGCACTATCCATCTCAAATATGCTGAATTTATAGAGATGCAAGTACGCTATCATTATGATTCCAGGAAGTCCAAAGACGAGGACATACTCAAGAGAGCAGACGCATTTTCAAAAACCAGCGATATGCCTGGACGTCTATGAAACGTAACGTAGACGCAAAGACGACCTCATGATCAGCAACTCGTACGATCCTCATCAACGTTGAGCTCAACTCAACTCCAACTCTCTTCCAAATTATTTCTTCAGAGACCCAGCGTGACAACATCTATCAAGTAGAAAGCCCAATAGATACTTGTGGGCAGGGGACTGTCTCCCTCTTCTCCATTCCATGAGGAAACATCAAGGAAGCTGTTAGAGCATGGCTCGGTTGAACCCACCAAGCGTTGGTATGTCAAGTTTGGTTGTCATATTTTAGTGAATCAAAACTCATGGTAAGAGTCGCTTGATCATGTACTAGAGTTAAACTTCGTATAGGTTAGCTTGAAAGTATTAGGATATGAGACATTACAAGTATTGTGAAGACTTGAAGATGTGAAGAAGCAAGGAGATACAACAACAATCATCCTTCCACTTGAGGTTAGTGATATTTGACTTGAACTGTTTCATTCCCTAACATATCTTTCAAGTTGTGCATATTTAAAATATAACTGCGCAGCATATTTGAACTCTAGATAGATATAGTATTAAGGAATACAATACGAGGTTTATTGCTTAACCATTAAACTTTGTAGATAAGACATCGCCATAATCAATTCTATTGTGATTATGTATGGGTATGAGGTGAGGATTTCATCCTAGGGAACAATGTTTACATGTGTTCTAAGGAAGTAAGTTCATAAACTTGTTTGTGAACCGAAAAGGAAATTTCAGTGTTATTGGTTTTGTTATTCATTGCATATCTTATGAACAACCAATATGTGTGATAGAGTATAACCGCTCACAACTTGTTGTGTTCTTGGTAAAACTGTTCACAAAGGCCTGACTTATGTATTGGTATAACTTTTATTAGTAAAACCGATCTTAAGTAATCACCTGTGGTATGATCGGATTTTGTATGTCTGACCTTGTAAGGGAAAGGGAACCGATCCTAGTATGGGAAAGGGAACCGATCCTAGTAAGGGGTGCAGTACATCAAAGGGAACTGATCCTTGTATAGGGTGCAACAAGGTTTATAGCATAAAAGGGAACCGATCCTATGGACATGTGCACCACATATAAGTTAGATACCATATATATGTGGGGAACCGATCCTAGTACCTAGTCAACCGAACTTTTGGGAAGCTAGTGTGACTATGTACAGTACTCACATGGAGGTAGAACCGTAAACCCATGATTGTGATTGAATGTTGGTTTGATAAATCAGATAGTTCTTGGAAGTCAGATGAACTAATTCTAAACTTGTTTGGAAGTGTGGCAAATCGGTTTCAAGGTTGTAAGTGTGAAAGAGAACTTACAAAGTTAAGATGTCGACAAACTTTGAACACGTCTTTGTGAATGTTTATTTCTATAATTGTTCAAAGATATTCCTTAACGGCTAAGGGAAGAGAATCCCAGGATCGAAACATAAGTAAGTTAAGAATCTTTTAATTAAGGTTATTAATTTCATTTTGTAGGGAAATTACAGAATTAGTAATGTGCATTTACTAATTAGATTTTCCGAGAGATTTCGATCGTTATTTTTGGACATAGCATTTCCAGGAATTATGAAAACCGAATCTGTGCTTTTATCAATATCTTGAGAATATTTTCGGTTTTGGAAATTCCTTGGTGTCCAAACTTCCTTGTCTATAAATACACGAAGTTTGCCTTTCTAGCAAACTAATCCTTCGTAACAACACGTTTACTCTTTTGTTGTTGTTATTGGTGTAGCCGCCTATTCGGAGAGGAGAGTAACCTAATTAGGCAAAATCTCTTACGGCCGCTCAGCTTAAAGTCTTCTTTGGGATTGAGAAGCTCTAGCACGACCCATTGGTGGGAAACTAGATAATTGCGGTTTATCTTTGTTTTCGATTGATTTGATTGACTAACGGTGGTTTAAATCTGATTGCACCTAGTTTGTTTATTCTTGAGAATCTTCTCTTCTGATATAAGATTCACTCAAACTATTTCAGAGTTTCGACAGGGATCTTTAGACTGTTGTTAGTTCTAAAGACGATCTTGTGATAATCCATTGTTAACAGACTCCATTCTGTGCGTGATTGATCACAAGAGATTCAAGTGATTGTTTGCAGGTTTTTATTGAAGATTTAAGAAGATTTGAAGAAAAGAAGATATTGAAGGTCTGACTTGGGTTTTATAATCTTTGGTGTGCACAATACTTGTGGTAGATAGGATTCATTAATTGAGTAGATCGGCATCAATATGTTTCCTTGTGATTAAAGGTATTGATTGGCTTAATCTTAAACTATTACCTTTGGGTGATTGAACATAAGATAGATCTAAGGACCCCACGAAGAAGTTTATGTTAAGATAAACAGAAGATCCTTTGTCCGACTCATATCACTTGGTTGAATAGAGTTGTTACCAAAAAGATTTTTTGTTCCTTTACTGTTTGGAATACGAACCAAAGGAATTGTTCCAAGTACGTGACTTATTCACAAGTCGGAGGCGTGGGAATAGAGACGGAAATAAGTGAACTATAGGGTTAGTTACTTGGTCTCAACTATACGAAGTTAGGTGTAATTTTGTGTAGCGGCTTAATCCTGAGAGTATTCAATTCTGGATAAGGTCCCGGGGTTTTTCTGCATTTGCGGTTTCATCGTTAACAAAATCTTGTTGTGTCATTTACTTTTATTTTCCGCATTATAATTATTTTATTATAATTAAAGTAAATCACACAAACGTTAATTCCTATTTACTTGATAAGCAATCATATTGTGTTTGGTTAAGTCCGAACCTTTGTATCAAGTAAACATACTTCGTTGTTATATTGTCTCGATCTCGTATCCATAGACGATCACACGAAGTGTGAACCGATTAGTTGCATTGTCTCGACTCAGTCCATAGACAATCACTTTCAGAAAAATGACTTATAGGTAGGAAAAGTTTTAGCTTGAGATATATTTGGGTACCCTCGCCTTTTCAGAAGCTATCGATTCCATCATCAGCTTCTCCCTCTACTAACGAGACGATCTCTGCCATTATATGATAACTTCCAAGTTCGTGCAAGTAGCTACCATGCCTCTCCCTGCCAGTCTCTTCTGATTACAGCTGCTGCCAAGAATCGTTGTTGCTCGTCAGAGCTCCACCATAGCAACAACCACTACGGACAGAGGTAATCCGAACTTCTGCATATTTTTATTTCCCATGGAGAATTAATAGAGTCACCAGTACGGAGGAGAGATGGTGATATCTTTATTATGGTAAACCCATCGATCATACAAGAAAGAGCCATATAACTCACGCTTGGAGACTGAGACTCAGCATGAAATTCCTTCACCGTCAGTCAAGGACTTCTTCAACACAAGAAAGACGGTCAATCAAGAAGCATGAAATTTTCAAGGGAAAATCAAACTGAATGAGAAGTCGTTTCAACGCTCTCTCCAGAAGAAGCCGCTTCAACGCACGCTTCAGAAGCCGCTTAAAAGCACACTTTAGAAGCCGCTTTAACGAACGCTCTCTCCTGAAGCCACTTCAACGCTCTCTCCAGAAGAAGCCTCTTCAACGCACGCTTCAGAAGCCGCTTCAACGCACACTCTAGAAGCCGCTTCAACGCACGCTCTCTCCTGAAACCGCTTCAACGCTCTTTCTCCCGAAGCCGCATCAACACTCTTCAGCGCTCTCTTCAGAGGACGAAGCCACTTCAACACCTTACCAGCAAATGCAATGGAAGTACGTCTTTCAAGAAAAAATAAGATTGGGATAATTACACCCAGGGACTGCCAGCGCAGGATGCCTTCACGTCCCTCAACCGGTTTATTTTTAATATCAGAAATCATCACTGTTGAAGCTTTACGAGCCGCGGATAATTCTCAACATGAAGACGTACATGTGCATCAAAGACTCCAAAGTACAAATCAGAGATATTTTCACGTGTCCAGCCATGCCATCGATTTTGAAGTGTAATATGGGGCTGCTCATCGCATCCCTTTCTATACAACCATCTAAGATTCAGAAGATGATTCAAAGGATGTTGCTTGAAACGAAGTCCTTGAAGACTTATAGCGGCACGTCGACAAGGAAGGTCTCTCAGCTTGTCTACTTCACTTAACGGCTCCAAGGATTGTGCCCATACAAGCATATCATCATCGCAATCAGAAAGAGCAAGATGACTGAAAGAAATCATCAAGCAGCCAATACATGCTTCTTAGGGCAAGCATCATTCGTACCCTGAAGTGCATATGCTTCAATGACGAAACAACCTCTCAATCGCCATCTCATTGTGCCTAGATCCCATAAAGAAGTTTCGCCATCTGTAATTTTGTATTCTGGGAAATCCCTTCACGGAATCAGGAAGCAGCGAGCTAGTGCACGCGTTACTCCCATATTGCGATTATTTCTTCAGACATGTCCAATCACATCACACGCGCTATTAATTGGAGATAGAGCCTCCGCACCTAACAAATACGACTCCTGGATCTCCTGTTCACGGAAGCACAACACACGTGATATAACAAATGGAAGTTACAGCATGAATGAGGAATTATTATTCGATCAAGCACTGGCTCCAACCGTATGAAGCAAAGGCTACTAAACAATAAAGAAGTGTCATCAACGCCAGGGCCAATGGTGCCTTCACTAGAGCCCTCTCCAGGAGCTGCTTTAACATCCTCTCCAGAAGACGCTTCGACGCCCTTCTCGGAAGCTGCATCAACGTTCTCTTTGGGAGCTTCTTCAACATCTTTTTCAGAAATTGCTTCACCAGCCTTTTAAGGATATTCCTCATGATATGGCTCGTCCACATCAGAGTCGAGGATTATGACATCGTCATGAATAGTTTGAGATCCAAACCAACCATGTGCATAATCTACCTGGGGACAACCGACTTCATGCTAGGGGAACGCTCACATGGATGCCTCTTAAACATGACATGTTCCAAAGACAGGCTGACCTATCTCTCCTTGTAACATCTAACTTTGTCTCATAAGTTTTATCTTTATTTGTCACCATCTAGTGCTTACCCCGCAATAGTGTAACTATTACGTGCTAAGCAGGGGACTTAATGTTGATGGTGGATTTTAGTTCGTGGCTAAAATTGTAAAACCAAAGATTTAATGCGTTGTTACCTCGCAAAAGGAAGAGCCGTTTAAGAAGTGACGAGTGCAGAAAACCTCTTCGCTTTATTTGAAGCAATTCAATATAATTCATGAAATTCACTCAGAATGGTGCGTGCAACAGCAATCCCAAATATTCTGTGAGTTCTATCGCATTATTCACTAATGCATGACCTGCCTAGTGTTTTCCTATGCTATGTTCCCAAGCGAACTCTCAATATGCATGACATGATGATTAAATGTTCGCTCGCAACGAAGTAGCATGAATCTCCCGAAGTGTCAGTATTGAGACTTGCATAAAAACACTCACACAGACTACATTGCTCTCTAACAAAGAGAATCTCGTATCGACGCGCTTTTGGTAAGCTCGATCGAGCATGTTTAATTTCCGTAAGGAAAATCTAGACTGTCCATGTCAGTCTCAGAAACCATCGTGGCCGCACAAGTTTGCCGCATGATTTAACCAGCCTAGCCAAACCCTGGCAGGAATAGGCGATCACCGTGATGACCACTGGAGGGCCCACTAATGCCCCAACTGGTCGAACACCACGCATACTTCCCCAGCGTCGTCAAACGCCAACCTAAAGATAGGTGGCCGCGTTGTTTTGGGAGAAGCTCGAACGAGCCTAGACTGTTCAATACAGTCTTAAAACCATCACAGCCGTCTAACTTCGCCAGCCTGGTTGGACGGATTAGATCATCCCATAAATAATTAGGGAAGCGCAAGCATGTTCATCAGCGGGCCCGCTAGTACCCTAGTCGATCGACCAGTTCGCAACAAGACCAGAGAGCATTAAATCGTTTGTTCAAAGTAGCGTGAACACGCTGTTTTAAGAAACCCTAAAATCACTTTGCGGCATTGAAAAACTGTCGCTGATCGATCACGGCTGTCCATTCTCGCCGGCCTAGTTGGACGGCATAGATCCGATTTCAGGTGGCCAACGAGATGCTAACACGTTCACCGTCGACCCTACTCCATCGTCGGTCGATCGACTTGCTCATAGCAAGCTTGGAACGCATAGAATCGCTCACCAAAACTAAGATGATCGCGCATCTTTGAAAACCCTAAATTAAATAAGCAACGTTATACAACTGCCACTGATCAATCGTATCCGTCCAACTTCGCCAGCCTAGTTGGACGGCTTCGATCGTGTTTCAAACGATCAAGGAGATGCCAACGCGTTCATCATCGAACCAACTCCACACATGACTGATCGACTTGCCCATAACAAGTCCAATGCATACCAAATCGCCGGCCCAAACATGAGTGTTTGCGTTGTTTTCAAGAAAAACCTAAAATCGCTTTGCGGCAACACATTACTGTCGCAAATCGATCTCGACCACCCATCTTCGCCAGGTGATTTGAGTGGCTTAGATTTAACCTTAAGCGGCCTCGAAGATGTCAACGTGATCACTACGGACCCACCTTTACACGTGATTGACCGGCCTATGCAAACTAGGGCTCAATGCCTGGGAACGCACGCCCAAAGAGGGGTGGGCCACACGGCTCCCTAAACCCTAAAAATGTGTCAACGGCATTACACAACTGCCGCAAATCAATCACAACCATCCAACTTCGCCGGTCTAATTGGATGGTATAGATCTATTTTTAGAAAACAAGCGAAGCAACATTGTGAAGACCAACCATCCTTCTTCCGCATGAGGCGATCGGCCAAGTAATGGCGGGCCCCTAGATCCACCAAATGATCACCCAAAGGTGGTCGATCACGCTTCCACTTTTTAAGACGCTTATTCGCGACTTATTCAATCAAGCTCAAAAACAATGATGCTTCATACACATCGATTAATTTGAGCTGCTTTACATGCGTCGAATACATACATATTTTATTTTGGCCTCATAAAAAAACTTAGTCGTTTCACCTAATAGCACCATGCTATTCTCCGCGGCGGGTCCCACGACTTGACCCACCTATTCGAGACATCAAACATGTCACAAACTTGGGGATGCTTACTGGGGTATTGGTCTGGCGGTTTACAGCGTGCGGCGTGCAACGCGCCCATTACGAGAACGTGTTAGGAGGCATGGACGGTTAACGATGATGAGGGAAGTGGGCAAAGGCATGATCGTGTGACAATCACTTACACGACCCCACTACTCCATCACTCAACTTCCTCCACTTCCTACGAGATGAAGATTGCTCTCAAATGACTTGTATAAATAGGTTCTTCAACCTATCTTCAAACAACACAGAAAACCAAGTGTTGTATCATAGTATCGATAAAACACCCAGAACTGATAGCTTACATTATGTAAGCCAGTTCAACGTTCGGATACAAGTCATAAAGAACCAACACCTTCATAATCTCAACACCTTCTTCGCTTCCCTCCCTAAGATCAACCCCATATCCTTCACTTTGTGACCGAAGAAAGTCTGGAACGACCATTTCTTGGTTTAGGCCAGAATTGTACAGATTGATCTCTCGAATCTAAAAGTACTCCCTTGCAGTGTATTTGTTTAGGGTTTAGATTCGTTTCTCATTCACACACACCCCAAATTTACCAAAACCAGCAGAAACAGTTTTCACCCATAAACACTAGCATAGTTCCAGTTAATATATCTACAACAATCAAAGTTGCAATCTAGTAAAAAACATATAGCCAACACGTTAATGTCAATCGTTATTCTATATATATGAATCTCAGTAAATAAACTAACATGTATATTCATGGTTAGGAATACCAAAAATAAGATAGAAAATGTCTTGCTGCCATCTGAGCGACTGGGAGAGCAAAGGCTAGCAAGATTCTGAGACGTTTTCTATATGACCAGATGCGAGACCGAGTGATAAAGATTAGGGATTGGTTCATAATGCTCACTTGCAAGTACAAGGCAACAATCATTTCATGGGGACTTTCCATGATAGATCTAATATAGAATGTTTCGTGCATCTACATGCGAAAAAGATTTTTAATTACACGAGGCAGACTAATAGGAACGCCAACCAAGGGATAATAACATTAAATCTTACCGTAAAGAAATTGGTTTTGTATGCTTCCCAAAAGAATATGACTTTCATCAATACCTGATAACTACGAAACACTACACTAGTAGCAACAAAAAAACCTTTTAGTTTCCAGCTATCAGGTGATGGTGAAAGCTTTACTTTATCCATTGAGATGGTCATGATCATTCCTAGAGCTATATTATGATAAATAATGAGGATAGGTTCTCAAAGTATATGTTGTAAAATACAGATAAAAATAGAAGTTATGTTGTAAAATATGATCGAAACAACAATGTAATACCATTTAAGGTGATAATAACCAAAACCATGAAATGAGAAAAGTCAAAATTCCATATCAGAGCGATCAACATGAAGCCGAACTGCAAATTTAAGAAACAAATAATAAACGAACGTATAAACCATAAATAAAATGATTCAGTAAAGGTGAATTTTGAAACTATTCACTATTTTAACTTACGACTATACGGATTGTGATTGAGATAGTGTATATTTGAAACAAAAAGGCAAAATTGAATTGTTGGTTGTAAACTATTAAATACATATGTGCGAGTACGACCTGCTTATCATCAAAATCTTACTGATTTCTGTAAGGACTTGACAGGTATACATCAAATTCAGGTGTGTCTTCAGTGTACTTTGCTAGTCCTTTTTTTTATCAACTTTATTTTATTTTTGATGTTTCAACTGGGGTGATAAACATGTTTTCACCGTCACTATCATAGACCAAGTATAACATACTTGTAACAGATAAACCTTAAAAATTATCGTCTTGGATGAAGTGCAAGAAAGGTATATAATGGGGGTAGTCATCACAGTATACTAACTTATTAGTGCTGAGAAAATAATGTATCTAGAGGGTTAAACCCTAGGAAAAGACTTTAGCTAGACTCTTGGATATCCAACAAACTTGTATTATGTTGATGGAATGTCTAGCCCAATTCTTAACTGATACTTGCCGTGTTTCCTTCTCTGATGTTGTCCATCATGATATTAAGAAACACACAAAGGATATTACCGAGGAGCGGAAACCAAAGTCGGATGACCTCGAATGTTGATACAAGCAGTGGAAACTCATTGGAGGCTTTTTCGTACAAATTTTGATAACTTTTGGTATTGTTAGAGACGTCAATGAGTAAAAAATGCTGAAACTAATACTGATAGTCTCTCGTCGTTGTCAAACAACCGATATTTGTCGTTTACTAGGTTTATCAGGAAAAATACCAGGTTGGTTAACTATTCTACATCTTTTAGCATGTTTGGTTTTACTTTATGTAAATAGGTGTTTCATTTATTAAATTCTTATGCTGCCGGATTGTTCCAACATTTAATTATCTTTCAAGGAAGTAACATACCTTGTAAAAAGTCTCTTGGAGAGTCACCTTAATCGTCGAGGTATGCTTGTTAAAGATATCTGATCACTATACCTTTTTTTTTCTTTTCTAGAATACAGATTTCATACTGTATTAGTTTCCGACAGGGTTTAACTAATGGTATTTTTTTTTAATATTCAACTTAGGATAGAGCACGAAGGTTTTCTAAACCTCACTTGGAATTAAATTGAAACAAGAGTAAATTGTGGTTTACTAATGATATCAGCAAGCTAATGTTGCAACGATACGCATGGAGTGCCAATTAACTTTTCCGACTCATGGCAGACGTAAATATTGATGTTCGATGTCAGAATAAGAGCAACAAGGAAAAGACAAATGCTAAGTACTCATTGTATAGTTTTTCATCCTTTGGAAAATAACTCTGCTTGTACGCATTGCACTGATAATAACACTTAGACTTGGTTCAGTGAGAATAATATCTGCAGCGCTTCTAGTAGCATCAATCGCATCGTTAACAACCCGTGGAAATTTTTGAGGAATCCAAGTTTAGTTTCTTTCTCTTCCAGAAACCCATCATTTCCCATTAAAATGGTATATATGTGTAGCCCAAAATACAAGATCTACGGTTAAGATTAGTAGTTTTAGATTGAATTTAAATTTTTTCCTATTTTATATTGGACTAAATTAGCCTTTTTCATTCTTTGAATTTGGTTAAACTAATTTATTTATAAAAATAGACCATTTCTACGGTCAATCTATTGATGGCCGTGAATATCTCTCGGAATATCCATAAATAAAATATTTACCATATTTATTGCTAATTAATTTCATACCATAAAATTATTGTTCTAGATCTAAGAAAAAATGTGTTCACTTCTCTTATTCCTTCTCGAGAATTTTTTTCTCTTCGTCTTCATTTTTTCCTCCAACTCCAATAATAGTTTTTGATGAGTTTGGGATGATATAATAGTTTTTCTCGGAGTGTTTTCTAACCAGTATCAATCTTTATCAAACTTTTTCTCTTTGGTCAATGTGTTACGGTGCTGCAAGTGACGCACAATGATTACGCGTTACAGAGTTGCAGGCCAAGTCTATGGTCCGCCGTAATGGTGCAATGCGAAGCCATAATAGCGCAATGCGAAGCTATAATAGCGCAACGCAAGCCATAATAGCGGTATTCTGTAGAGACCGCCAAGCACTAAGATAGTGGCACTGGCAGGGCCAGTGAAGCGCAAGAGTGGCGCTACACTGTAAAGCACATTGGCTAAGTAATGAAGCTTATTGGCCGACACAATAAGGCTTCATTGAAGGTTTGGCAAGACATGGCCAAAGTGACAGATGCAACATGCGATGTTGGCATCAATGCATATCCACGGAATTGAGTTGGCCCAAGCTCAAGGAGGATGCAAGAGTGAAGAATAGACTAAGAGTTGGTCTATGGCATTAGTTCAAGGCTGGCCAAAGCTTGAACAATGCAAACAAGCTAGTAATGCAAGAGTGGCATTACTATTGTCAAACAGATTGGCTAAGTAAAGCAAATGGCGCCAGATAACCAGATTGAGCTAAGGAGTTGACCTTGATGATTGAAGCAAAAGGATTGTCCGTGCATTAGCTTAGAGCAATAAGCATGCAGGGCCAAGTTGGCTGAGCATTGGATCAAGGCAGGATTCGGTAAAGCACAATAGTTGTGCAATATGGCTCAAGTGGCGGTTAGGAGTTGGTTACGAGCTTTACAAGCATGCCAAATGTGTGAGACAAGGGAGAACGGTTATAGAAGTAGTTTATAACCATTTGTGAGTGTTCATAACCACCAAGAACAGGTGTGGCTCTTGTTGGCGTGACAACTCAAAAGGTGGCAGTTGAAAGTGGCGGTTATGGAAACTACTTGGACACTTGGCTGTCCAAGGCTTGTGCAGCGGTTGCACAGAAGTTTTGGCCTGATCCTAGCATGTATAAATAGCTTAGGAATCAATAATGTTAGTGTTGTTCGTTTTGAGAGAAGAACCACTAATGTAGAGAGAGTTTTAGGCATTCACCAAGAGGGTGAATGGTCATTTGGTCCATGTGATGGACTGTTTTGTATAATCTTCCTTAATGCAATAAAATGGGTTTATTGTGTTATATCTTTGTGTTCATTATGTTGCTGATCTTGTGAAGTTACCAATTGGTTTGATGCATGGCAGGACCTCTTATGCTTATGGGGGCATGAAGAGTTAGAGAGAAAGAAGAAAAGACTTCCGTTGTGCAATGCCTTATAAGTGAAGGCAGATGTGTACTTTGATGCGGGTATACAAGGCTGAATGATTTTGGGTGAAGTTGATTCACTGAACCACAATCATTGCCGGTCATGACCCATGAAAATTTTAGGCGATTAAATGGGCGTGTGACAAGCAGGTATCAGAGCGAGGTTAGGGGACACAATTGCTGATTTTTCTCTCATTTACTCAAATTAATGTCATTTGTTTGTCAAATTCAGTGAAGAATTGTTTGGGTTTCACTAGTATGGAGACTAGAAGAAGTTGATCTTGTGTGGAAAGATCAATTGGAATGAACTTGAAGCTTGAAGTAAGCAAAGCAAAGCCATGAAAGTTTATGACAAAGGTGTCAAAATTCCAGCCCAAAGTGTTAGGCGAACGCGCAAGAATCATTGAAAACCGGGTTTTCAAGTGATTGCATGACAAAACTAAGGAGTATGCTGACTTCTATGGTGCAAGTCAGGTGTTAAAGTCCATGTTTCTCACAAGTATGCGAAGATTATGCATTTGGAATGCATTCTTTCGTTGTGTTATCAGTAGCGAGTACATTACAAGTTGTAATGGTAATTTTAGGGGAAATTCCTGAACTCAAAGATGTTGTTGGCCTTTGCAGTGGCAAAGTAGATGAAGAACATGTCTATGTGATAGATTGAAGGTGTTTTCATCGTAGCCAGTTGATGGAAGATTAAAGTTATCTCTCTTGAATGCATATACCTTGGTGGTAATGGAAAAGTCTGGTTGTGAACCAGCATTTTTGTGGAAATGTGATGCCATAGAAGAAGAATTGGATGGCCAATTCTTATCTAGCATAAAGCTTATTGAATGGCTGAAGAAATAAGCGCAAGTTAGGGGAAAACCGATACACCACGGTCTTGCGTATGCAAAGAGTTCTTCGTTGATGCTAGATGCGCACAAGGAGTGTGCTTGCACCTGGTTTATGAGTGGGATCATTATGCTTGGATAAGGGTGTCCAAAGACCTGCATTTGATCGTAACCACAAGCGGATGTTCTTGTCGACTGCAAATCAACAATTGTTGCTACTCAAGTTGATTTTGGTGAAGGGGAAAGACAAGAGTAACCAGTTGTGCATGGGCAAGTAAAATGAGTTCCAAGTTTGAAGAAGAATGCGGCATTCTTGCTTCATGGAACATAGGCAGCGACGCCTCATTTGCAAGGATTGTGCCTTGTTAATATTGTCCAAGATATTTGTCCGCGGAAGTCATTGAGTGATATGACTTTGCTGAGCTCTAGGGTGATGCTCAAAATCACCAAGTAAAGTCCGTTCCAATTGTGCAAAGGTGCACAAGTTTGTGTCAAGATTTGGGTGCTAATTGGCATAGCATGTATGGAACATTAGCATGCGCCAAATGGGATTTGGTCATGGCCAGAATGCATAATGCGTGAAGAAATGCAAGTTAGGCAAATTGTGGATGCGGGAAAGATAAGGACAAGGTAGTGGTGATGCATAAAGATGGCATGTGGCCATTATTAAAGAAATCTTCATGAAAGCTAAAGCAACATGATAGCATCAGTTGGAAGAGTGCATGTGGCAAAGTGAATTTCTACATTGGGGACAAGAGGTGCTTGTCTCGCTTCCTTTGTTGCTTGAAGCGAAGTTGAAGTCGCATTGCAAGGCTTGTTAGGTCTTACAAGTTGCAATCATTATGATGAGTATTTGCTCAAGTTTGAGTATACTTTCAGTTTAGGTCGAGTGGACCTTGGTGTTGGAATGAAGTCTCTATGTAAGGTAGTAGTGAATGAGGGTATTTGAAGTGAAAGATCTTGCCTCTTTCGTTTCAAAGTAAAGCTAGTTCGCGTGGAAGATGCTACATAGCATATTAAGCCAAAATATACAATAGAAGACGTTGAAAGTGAAAGAAGCAAATAGAAGAGTTGGTGGCATAGTCGAGTTTGCTGTTGAGAGTTATGTGGAAGTGCGAAGGCATTTGGCAGCGAAGGCATGGAGTAACGCAGCAAGAATGAAGATGTAAGTCCATCAAGTACATGAGTTAAGAGTAACTCAATGTTAGGAAGAACATGATGTTGTTTTTCCGCTACATTAAAGCGTAACAGTTTGAAAGAGCAAGTGATGCTTAAATTGCTGGTTTCAAAGGCACGTGAAGAGGATGCCTGGCCCAAAGAGGCGTTGTGATGTCACGGGTATCCTAAGTCATGACTATACCAGAGTCATGCATTTCAATCATGATGTAGCAACAATGCAAGCAAAGAACAGCAAGGTGTAAGTTCTTTGGCATACAAATGATGCAAGTCCAAGAAGGTGAAGTTTACAACATGATTTGGAGGCCAAATCTAAAGTAAGTTTGTTGCATTGTCAGTAGACAAAGAAAGGCTATGGATTGTGGCGCATACCAGAGTGGTATGGAATCATAGCATGCATACCTTAAGGCATGGCATGATTTTGCGTAGGCGCATATGATTTAAGAATGAGGCCAAGTCTTGTATAAGTCCTGTTATGTTGCATGGTGCAACTAAAGTCGGAAAATGGAGGCATAAGACAATGGCAATGATCGGTGTGATCAATTGTGAGGAATCATTACTTGTGTACACTTAGACACAAATGATTCATGCGAAGTTCAAGCACAATTCAGGGAATTGGCAAGAAGAATTTCTAAGTTGCATTTGGGTGTTGATATATGATTTGAGATGGATTTGGAAGCGGTCGCGACGCAACAACAAAAGTTCAAGATAAGTAGGATCAATGGCAAAGCAGTAAGCTAAGTGATGGCATTTGATACTAGGCATACAAGTTTCGGCAAGGAATAAAGCCAAGCAAGTTTACCGATTTCTGATAAGGGCTCAGAAGCGTACAAAGCCAGAGAACAAGTATATTGAGTATACTTGGTTGCGTTCAACGAGGACGTTGAACGGATTAGGTGGGGAGGTCTATTACGGTGCTGCAAGTGACGCACAATGATTACGCGTTACAGAGTTGCAGGCCAAGTCTATGGTCCGCCGTAATGGTGCAATGCGAAGCCATAATAGCGCAATGCGAAGCTATAATAGCGCAACGCAAGCCATAATAGTGGTATTCTGTAGAGACCGCCAAGCACTAAGATAGTGGCACCCTGCAGGGCCAGTGAAGCGCAAGAGTGGCGCTACACTGTAAAGCACATTGGCTAAGTAATGAAGCTTATTGGCCGACACAATAAGGCTTCATTGAAGGTTTGGCAAGACATGGCCAAAGTGACAGATGCAACATGCGATGTTGGCATCAATGCATATCCATGGAATTGAGTTGGCCCAAGCTCAAGGAGGATGCAAGAGTGAAGAATAGACTAAGAGTTGGTCTATGGCATTAGTTCAAGGTGGCCAAAGCTTGAACAATGCAAACAAGCTAGTAATGCAAGAGTGGCATTACTATTGTCAAACAGATTGGCTAAGTAAAGCAAATGGCGCCAGATAACCAGATTGAGCTAAGGAGTTGACCTTGATGATTGAAGCAAAAGGATTGTCCGTGCATTAGCTTAGAGCAATAAGCATGCAGGGCCAAGTTGGCTGAGCATTGGATCAAGGCAGGATTCGGTAAAGCACAATAGTTGTGCAATATGGCTCAAGTGGCGGTTAGGAGTTGGTTACGAGCTTTACAAGCATGCCAAATGTGTGAGACAAGGGAGAACGGTTATAGAAGTAGTTTATAACCATTTGTGAGTGTTCATAACCACCAAGAACAGGTGTGGCACCTGTTGGCGTGACAACTCAAAAGGTGGCAGTTGAAAGTGGCGGTTATGGAAACTACTTGGACACTTGGCTGTCCAAGGCTTGTGCAGCGGTTGCACAGAAGTTTTGGCCTGATCCTAGCATGTATAAATAGCTTAGGAATCAATAATGTTAGTGTTGTTCGTTTTGAGAGAAGAACCACTAATGTAGAGAGAGTTTTAGGCATTCACCAAGAGGGTGAATGGCCTGTTTGGTCCATGTGATGGACTGTTTTGTATAATCTTCCTTAATGCAATAAAATGGGTTTATTGTGTTATATCTTTGTGTTCATTATGTTGCTGATCTTGTGAAGTTACCAATTGGTTTGATGCATGGCAGAACCTCTTATGCTTATGGGGGCATGAAGAGTTAGAGAGAAAGAAGAAAAGACTTCCGTTGTGCAATGCCTTATAAGTGAAGGCAGATGTGTACTTTGATGCGGGTATACAAGGCTGAATGATTTTGGGTGAAGTTGATTCACTGAACCACAATCATTGCCGGTCATGACCCATGAAAATTTTAGGCGATTAAATGGGCGTGTGACAGCTACCACCATAAACCACCGTCCCTTATTAACCTTTTACCCTTACTGGATCCATAGAGTTTGTGGTTCCACCTGGTGGGATCACTGTCTTCCTAGTACTCATAGCCGTTTCATTGGTTTTTGACATTAAAGGTTTATTAATGACCTGCTGCTACTTGTATCGTTGGTGATAATAACCTTTTTTTTTTTTTAATTTGTTTCGGAAGTTATGATCCTATTCTATACTTCGTATTTGAAGTTATGATACATAACGTGAAACCATAACAAAGGATATCAGTATGACTGGTACTTTCAAGATGCTACTAAGTTGTCTGCTTTCTAAATTCTAAGTCTAAGATAATTATGTTGCAAGTGTTTCTGTTTATGACCTCTGAAAATAGGTAGAAAAATTGCAATTTTCACTAAATTTTAAAACTAGAATTTTGAAAGCGCATGTGATAATTTCAATTTTTTCAAAACATAATTGATTTCATCAAGTGAAAATTGCAATTATCAAAATTGTGAAAATTACGATTTTCACTAAAAAGGGTTGATAATTGCAATTATCAACTTTTCCGATGCTAATGATAATTTTTATTTTCACTAATGCAAATCGTGAAAACCAAAATAATTGCAACTATCAATTTTTATGGCAGCTAATGATAATTTCCATTTTCACAAGCTAATGATAATTTCCATTTTCACAAGATGCAAATTGTGAAAACCAAAATTCTCACGGTTATATGGGCGTATAAAACTAAGCTACTTAAAGTTAATATTTTTCTCCTTAAAATAAGTTAGAAGATCATAATTTAAAAAAAAAAAATCGGAGATTTTTTAGGAAGATTTTGAACGCGTAATTGGGGGATATAGAATCTAATTGGGGGATATGAATTACTTCCCCCAACCAAAGGTGGCTGTTAAGGGGTGTTTTTTGGGGCGAAAATACTAAAACACCCTTAGATTAATTAAAAACATTATGAAAAGACTGTTATACCCTTTCAACTAAAACATAAAATCAAATAACCAAAATCATATATCCCCCAATTCAAATTGCATCTAAGCATAGGTATGTTTTTGAAAAAAAAAAATTTTCTTCATCTTCTTCCTCATCGTTCATTCTTCATCGACGATTAATCGTTGAATCAAAAATTTCTTCGTCGATTAACATAACATAACCATGCCTCCAAGAACCAAATCGAAAGCAAAACCGAGAACCAAATCGGCTGCTCAACAAACACATGAACAAAGAATCGAGAACATTGCTCAACAACTAGAAGAGGACGCAGCAGCGTACCCAGATGATCAAACACTCATGGCTTCTCTGAGAAGGTAAGTGATTTTTGAACTCATTCATGATTGTTTTACTCGATTTGTAGCCATGGGTTTAGGTTAGAATCGCCAACAATAGCTGAAACTATTGAGTTACAGAGAAAACCGGCATTGGATCTTGGTTTGAATACCAAGTCGGTTTAGGAACCGGCATAGAATTTGGATCGAATACCATACCGGTTTGCATTCCTGAAATCGATTTTTTTATACCAGCATAGAATTTGGGTCGAATACCATACCGGTTTGCAACTAAAAACACACAGGAACTTAATTGTGTGTATCGGCATTATATCTAGGTTTCGTGAATGCCGGTATTTTAAAACCGGCATCTGTTAGTTCAATTCGTAAATGCCGGTATTACACTTAAAACATACAGGAACATCACTGAAATGGTGCTCAATACCGGCACATAATTTAGTTTCTAGACAATGCCGGTACAACGATACCGGCATGCTCGATATTTAAGGTATTATGCCGGTCCATGTTACCGGCATTGGTTTGTTTAGGAATTGGTATGCCGGTTCCTAAACTGCCATGCCTTTTCTAATGTTTGTTTTGTTTGCTTATGTTATAGGTCAAGAGCCAAAGAAGCGAAGAAAGATAAAGGTCCTATCCTCACTAAGAGAAGGAGGAAGGACGGTCTTGATACTCCTCAGTCCCTGCCTCCACGGGGGGAAAGACGCGGGTCGCAAGAAACGTTTGGGGTTTCAAACAAGAGGATCAATTTGGGAGAGTGGTGGTGAACGTAGTGCACTTGCAATCCGTGAAGGTACTGGAACACATGATGACGATGAGCATGATGGAGTGGAAAGTGAGGAGGAAGATGATGAGGTTCCCCCAAGTCAATTAGCAAGCCAAAGCGAAGTTGGTGGGACTAGTCAACAACCAACACAAGGCAAGGACAAGGGCATCCGAAAACAGAAAGTTAAAGGTTGTCACCTTCCTCACCTTGATGACATGTTACCCGACCGCGATGATGGTAAAATTTGGGGTCAAGCTCCGGAACCGAAAGTACTCTTTGGATACAAGCACTCTTGGGCTCGCACTATCTTTCAAACTTATGTAAGCATTTTTTATTTTGTGCATGTGCGTTGTTTTATCTTTTACATCATCTCTTAATCGTATTATCTCATATTTGTAGGATCATACTAAGGCTGTGCGTGTTTGCCGAAACCAAGCCGCGGCTGAGTGGAAATTGTCGTCGGAGCATGAAGATGTCCAAACATTAGTAAAGAACTCTGGTATGTATTCTTTGGTTGAAAATTACGTGAATCCAGATACTGTGACCGTCAATTGCTTCGTCGAAAGGTACCATGGTGAAACTAATACAATGCACTTCCCGTTTGGTGAGATGACCTTGATTCCTGAAGATGCTCATAACATTCTAGGCTTGACTGTTATCGGCAAATCAATTTCAGAAGAAGTTGAGTCTCGGGAACTAGATTGGTTGAGGTTGCACGATTTGACCAAAAAGCTGTTTGGTTGGGACTTCAAAACTTCTTCGGATAGCTTTTATGTAGCATCGAACGGAAGTAAGAAGAAGACATTGAAGCTGACGATGCTTAAGAAGATGTTTGAAAATACAAAGGCTAGAAGCTCGAAGGATGGATGGGACCCTGCACAGATTCGGTATACAGCCGCCGCGTACCTGTTATACATCTTGGGCACTAGGGCATTCCCTGACACTAATGGCAACAGGATAAGTGCAAACTTTCTCCAGTACCTTGACCCGTTGGAAGGTGTCCATGGCTATTCTTGGGGCACCGCGGTCATGGCACATTTGATGGCGGAGATGAGAAGGGCTTCATTAGCTAAAACAAACCAATTTGTCGGGAATTTCACTCTACTCCAGGTACAAATTTCTTTAATCTATTGTTGAGATGTATTTTTTTACTTATGTTCACATGTATATTGTTCACATTGGATTAGGTGTGGTGTTATGAACACTTCCCAACCTTATTCAAGGACTGCCAATTCTTGAAGATCAAAGACCTTACTGAACCCGATACCCCTAGAGCTCAGAGGTTTGAGTTTAGCAGTAATCCGAAGCCCGATAACAAAGGTCGAGTCATCGATATGAGATTGGCTCTGGATGCTATGAGGAAGGAAGACGTTGTGTTCGATACTTATAAGGAGATTAGAGGATACCGTACAATTCCAAGAGATGTTTCATTTTACCATGGGCCGTTGTACCACCCAAAAGGATACATCATGGCCGATCCATGCCATGTGATGCGCCAACATGGATTTAAGCAATTATCCCGTATTTGGTCGACCTCTGATGATAATTATCTTATTTACTTTTCTCGGTGCAATTCAACTCCCAACAAGTTGCATGTAGTGTATGATCCAGAACCACAACCAACACATTGGAGGGATAGAGAGCCACGTCGTTTGGTTGATATTAGTAAGTGGGAGATTGCGGAAAATGGTTATGAAGTTGATGACAGCTACATGAGGGATTACCTGGATTGGTCACATCCTTATGTCGTGCGCCCTCCCTCCGTCGAAGATCCACACCAAGAAAACCCTCCTGTTGAAATTCCTCCACCTCCACAACCTACGATGGCCCACCTTCTTAGGACTTTAGGAATGGTGGTAAGTTTTCTTAATTGCTTATAGTCATTAAATGTAAACATAATCATATATTAACATATATACTGATTATGTGTTTGATGTATTAATCTAGCGACGTCGGCTTGGCAAGGTTACGAAGATGTTAGGTTGCAAGCATAAGGACGGAGTGGTGCTATCTCTTCAAGAAATCAAGGAACTCGAGGAAAAGCTTCATAGAATTGAAGAAACCCACCCCTCTTGTCAAAGCTATGTATGGGGAAACAAGGAAGGCGCCGACCCAAAAGAAACAAAAGACTAATTTAGTGGAAGAGAATTGATGACAATTAGTGATGGTTAACTCTTTAAGTCTTTGGTTACGTCAAAAACAATTTCAAACTTGTTTTGGTTTGTACTGTGGGTTAACTCTTTTGTTCTTTGGTTAATGTTGAACATGTTAAGATTTCTAGTTTGAAAGTTAAAATGTTGTATTATGGGTTAACTCTTTTGTTCTTTTCTAAAATGTTATTTAGAAATACATGTACACATACCGGCATATACAGAATGCTCAAAACCCTGGCGGAACCTAGTCCCGGCATGGCAATTTTTATGCCGGAAAAATCAGGTCTCCGCAATTTGGTTCCTGTATAGAAACTGACATGTACCGGCATTGTTGTGTTTGCTAAGGTAAATGCTGGTATTGCAAAAGTCCAAATACTCTTAAATATGTGACAGAAAACCGGCATAGTAAGATTCATTTTTACAATGCCGGTATCTAAAATTTCCAAATAATCTTACAGAGTTTACATAAAACCGGCATCATTGTTCTGATTTCCACAATGCCGGCACTTTGATTAATTCATTTAAAATTCTCTTTTATTTCGGTCTGAAGTAATCGACTACATTGGATTAGAAACTTTAAATTAAAAAAAAGTGAATGGATTGCACTTAGTTAGAGATAATCTATTTCCATCCCTTTTCAACAATTGCGGAGCCTTTGAGCAATTCCCTAACTGCTCAAAGACATCGTCCGAATGGGGGTGTCAAGGATCATCCTCATTGGCTCTTCTTCTTTTTCAACGTATTCCTTTCCCTTCATATAACACCCATCACACCCATTGATAGGCTTACAATGGACCTTGTGGTTTTCTCTTGACTCTGCTAGTTCAACCGCTTTGTCAAACCATTGAAACTCATTGCACTTTGGGTGATTCAAACACCTCAGAAACATTCTTCCATTTTCAGCATCATCAGTTTTTGCAATCCAAAAACGGCGTGTCCCATCACAGCTTCTACACTTTGAATAAATAAATGGACAGTCCATGGCTAGGTGAGAAAGTGACTTGCAAATTTGACACTTGCAATGATGATTCTGTAATAAAAAATTGTATTAGTTTTCCGTCATAGTATTGAAGAGCATGTTGTTAGGAAATCTACTTACTTTGCAAATAGAGGTAGATGATGAATCCCCCATTCTTTGAGCCGTGCTTGCTTACTTGAGAGAATGATTTTTTTTATTTGGTGCTTGATTTGTGTAGTTTTTGCCAAAGGAATGGGTGATGTTATATAGAAGTGATGCTCCAACGGTCATATTTTTCAAAAAACTAGCCGTTTTTTTTTCAAATTTTACCCATTCCGGCATAGATGTTACTAAACAAAGAATGCCGGTATTATATGCATATTTTGGTAGTTTCCTATAAAGATTTTACGTATTACCGGCATCCTCGTGTTATACCATGTAGTGCCGGAACAGAATACCGGCATAGGTTTAGTTCCTCCTATGTATGCCGATTTTGGAAATTGAATGCCTAACGGCTAGTTTTTTTAACCATACACTTGAAAACATTAGTTCCGGCGTGGGATCTAAGTTACTTAGAGTGCCGTCACTAAAGTGGGAAAGATCTATTATGTCCACATCTATTTAAAGGAATGGATACACCCATTGCGGTTGATACCGCACAGATATATCTCCAATGGATTATCAATCACCAGCTGACAAGTTCATCAATTCCCTCGAGAAAGAAAAACATATGAGGAAAATATTGTCAACTCCAACAGGAAATCAATCATCAACCACGACCAACTCCGTTGCCACAATACTAGAAAAACTAAGAAGGAAAGAAGAAACCACCAAGTCAATTGCCGCAATGGAAGAAGAGATAATTAAGAAAAAGAGAGAAGAAGAAGAGGAAGCAAAGCTTGAACGTTATTGTCAAAAATTAGATAAGTGTTGATGGTGGATTTTCGTTTAAGGTTAAATTTGTAAAAAACCAAAAAATCATGCGTTGACATCTTGTAAAAGATAAAGCCATTTATAAGTGTTGGATACTCCCTCACTTAATTCACCAAGAATGGAGCATGTAGCAACAATCCCATTCTGTGAATACATGAAATTCCTCCGGGTTGGAGCATGTGGCAACAATCCCTTCCGTGAATTTCATATCAGCCTTGTAGTTCCGTACTCATTATCGGTGTGGCATGACGACCGAGTGTTACTCTTACAGAGTAACACGAACCTCCAAGCACTATAATGAAACATGTACGAAATACCCGTACAGGCTGACTCTCGGTGTGTTATACTAGCCCGATTGAGCCCCTCTCGGTGTGTTATACTAGCCCGATTGAGCATCCGGACTGACCGTATCAGTCCGGATATGATCTGATCGCAGTCATCCAACTCCATAAGCATGATTGGATGACCCTGAGATCAATTCCATCACCCCAAGCAGGTATGGAATACCCACAGCCGACCCCGCATGGTCGATCATTGGCCTAGCTTGCCAAGAAACCGTTCATACCAAGCATTATGGACGGAAAACCCTAAATTAGGGTTTGCGGCATATTACATGTGTTGCAAAGCGGTCTCAACCATCCATCTTCGCGGTATATATGGAGGGTGTAGATGTAGACTTAAAGGGCCCAGAGCATGTCAACACGATCACCATGGGACCGCCTACACACTTGACCAATCGGTCAAGACCAACAATGTTTGGCCGTGACAAAATCGTCACCCAAACAAGAGATGGCGCACGGCTTTGAAAGCCAAAATTAGGGTTTCAAGCCATCACGCGCGTCCATCTTATCCGGCACAAATGGAGGGTCACAGATTAGATTAAGCAAGGGCCGGTCATACCCGCATGACCACCGTGGGCCCATCTACCTCCTCATGTGTTCGGCCAAGGCATATCATGCCTGGTCAATCCAAAACGTGCGTCCAAACTAGCATGGCCACGCCTCCCAAACCACAAACTGATCTCGACCGCTCAACTTCACCGGATGATTTGAATGGCTTAGATCACGTTTTCATGGGATATTCGGTATAGGCATGATCACCAGCCCTGCCATCTTCCCGTCAAACCCATCGACCAAGACCGACCAAATTAGGTCGTCTTGGAACGCGTCTCGGAAAAAAAGCATGATGCGCGGCCTTTTGCGGCATCAATTTCCTATTGCAAAATCGATCTCAACCACTCCTCTTTGCCGGTCAAATTGAGTGGCCTAGATCGCACCTTCATGGGACAGTGAGATATGGACATGTACACCGGCATGCTGTCTATACACATGCCCGGTCGGTCCTCTCCAAATCCCTTTCCATGCTTGGTTTCGACCAAGTCGAAGAGTGATGCTTGCGCACCTCTTCAAAAACCCTAATATTCATTAACGGTCGCAGATGAGTGTCTCAAAGATCATCTCATCCGTCCAACTTCACCAAACTTGGTTATACAACCCGGTCAGGAGTTATTTGGTCGGTGAGGCGTCATTACCCATCACTTTACCACATTATAATGCGAGTTCTGCATAAAATACACACGATACTTCACAAGTATCGACTTCCCGAATAACACAGTTATTCAATTCAAAGATTACATGCTATTTTTCGTGGATCCACGATCCACACATTCCGCACATCAATCATGTCACAAGCGGGGATACATACGGGGTATTGGTCTGGCGGTTTACGGCGTGCGGCGTGCAACGCGCCATCACAAGAACGTGTCGGGAAGTCATGGATGGTTAGAGATGAACAGGAGAAGTGGGCAAGGGTGGTCGTGTGGCACAGACGCACAACTCCACTACTCCATCACTCCACTTCCTCCACTTCCCATGAGAGACGTGAATAAGGCTCAATGACTTGTATAAATAGGTTCTCCGCCCTATTTCAAACAACAACACAAGTTCGTACGAGACAGAAAACCAAGTGTTAATACAAAAACGTATTCAAACACCCAGATCTTGCTTGCATCAATCACAAGCCTGCTCACCTTTTGTTACAAGTCATAAGCAAGCCAAAACCTTCACAATCTCAACACCTTTTTCGCTTCCCTCCCTAAGATCAACCCCATCTCCTTCACTTTGTGACCGAAACAAGTCTGGATCGGCCATTTCTTGGTTTAGGCCGGACTTGCACAGATTGATCTCTCGAATATACAAGCACTCACCGCGCAGTGCATTTGTTTAAGGTTTAAATTCATTCCTCATCCACACCCCAAATTACCAAATTTTGCAGGAGTAGTTTTCACCCATAAACAATTGGCGACCACAGTGGGAGATTGATCTCTCGGTTACAAAAAAAAATCGAATTCTCAATTCTTCGGTTTTCGTCTCACGATGTATCCTCACCCGGAATCCGCAGGTGGTTCAGATATCATGGGAAGCATAGCTGGAATGTTGGAGGATGTCTTGGCAAATCAAGCCGGTATCACGAGAAGGAAGGGCGAGACATTTCGCCTTTTGAATGATGTAGCGGCACAATTACAAGGAGGGTCGATAGGCATCAACTCAGACAGTGCAAGAAACGTTGAATCCTTAGTCAGGAGTCACACCTTTACAAGTGGAGAAGCAAAAAGAGCACGCGTGAAAACGAATCAAGAAAGATGGAAAACATGGTCCAGACAGAGGAAAAGACTTGTCCGGAGTACTACAATGTCTGCCAGATAAAGAAAGGGAGCCTGCAGCCTATGGAGCCCTGCTAGAGGATTTATATCTCAAAACTCTTGCTGAAGCCCGGAAGACGGTCTAATCCGCGTCGACTTTTCAACCGATCAAGAAATGCTTGAGGAGGGAGAAATCAATCAGAAATATACGAATATAGAGGATGGGAACGTTCAATCCGATCACTCAGCGAGTGACATTACGACACCTTCCACATCCCTTTACCTAGGCAAGAGATCCATGAGATATGATGGCACTCGCAAATCTTCCAACTTCATCTCCTGTTCCACATCAAAGCCACGGAGAGACATCACAATGCCCACTAACACAGAAAAGCCGGACTCAAGGTACTTACATTTCCCCTTCCCAATGAAGAAGATTCGGAGCTACTAGAGGCGTGGGTACGAAATGGAGAGGTGGAGCTACCCCGGTATGGCGTCCTCCTACTGATCAAGAAGTAATGGACCCAAGGTACTGTCATTTCCACCGGTTCCTCCATCACCCCACCAGTGAATGCAACGCTTTGAAGCGCATTGTTCAGGAGAAGCTTGGTCCAAAGTGATAACTCTGAGAGATTGGTGCGGAAGATTTTCTTAGAAAGGCTACTCCGGTTCGATACAAGTGAGGCTTCGAAAGCAAGTAAGTTTTACTCAACAATTTTACAGAAAGATAGTTTAGAATTCACTGGGGACCTAACATCCCGCACGTGGAGAAAGAGGCTCAGTGATCAAACACCATGTTTGTTTCCATTCGTACCTCCCTTTTACATAACATTTGCAATTTCATGTGCAATCATTCATGACCAAGATGCAAATCTCATTTAACATAATCCCTTTCAAAAAGGTTGTCCACAAAACTATCTCGAAATAAACCAATTCAATTACCTATTATTTCAAAACCGGAGGTCAAAGAAAATCCTCACTATCACTCAAAAAGAAAAAAGCATCTAAAAAGGCAAGTATATAACACGAATACTTCAAGGAAAGTCCTTCAAACAACAACTCGTCCTTCCGGGCAAGAGAGACCTTCATCCTTTGAAGCACACCTGCTTGACTCCAGGTTCCTTAGACAACTTCTCAACCTCTTCTTCTGGCGAGCAACACGGTCACCGCGGAAGGGACTTCATCCTGTAATTTCGGAGCTCCCGAATCTTGGAGAAACCTTCGAAGAACCAAGGAGCATTGAAGCTGTACTGCGCAAACACGTCCCGATGGCACCTCCAATCTTCAATCATCTCCTTATAAATTGTTCGACCAGTCGTGACGCTCATCCCCTGGATAGAAACTAAAGATTCTTGGACGCGGTTGACCAACGCAAGACGACTTTTGAGTTTCGTGGTGGTAGCAATGTGACCGTGCTTCTCCCATATCATTGTGTACAACTCTTTGAACTGAAGCCAAGACGTGAATCCACCAACCAATACATGGCCTGGATAAGGGATAGTGAAAGGAGGATCGAACAAAGCCCCAGGCTGCATCACCGGTAATTCACTAACCGCGGGAGCCTTGTCAGTTGCAGGAGGCCTTTCAGAAGGAGTCACCACAATAGCCATATTGACTGGAACCTGTTCAGGATGGATCTCAAGAGGAGCCGCCTCAACTCTAGCGAGCCTTTGCCTCTCTTACATTCCTTAGGCATCTATTTCGCTCCGGGTGCTAATTTCCATCACGATCCCGTCAACAAGATCACTAAGGGAAGCGCCTCGTCCAACCGATCTTGCATCATCCCTGTCATGGTGCGGAAAAGAAGTGGTTTCCCAGACTTCTCGGTGTAAAGATCGGTATTACTGAGACTCGAAGATCGGTGCGCGAGACTTCTCAACATGAAGATCGGTTTTCCAGACTTCTCAGCATGAAGATCAGTGCCTCCAGCCTTCTCATTTTGAATACGCGCCAACCTGGTGAAGACATTCTCTTTCGAAATTCCCGATTTCCTGCAAGGATCGTTTTTAGAAGAATTTACACTTTGGAGAAATGAAAGAACCGATGGGAGGAGATTTAAATACCTGCATATTGGAGGAATTGAGGATTACCGGACCGCATGCTTGCCTCTTAGGTCTCTCTCCTAATTGGGGACTGCAACCCTCAGCTCTGGTCCGTTTGGCGGGAAGTGGCTTCAACCGGAAATGCTTCGTCAAGACGTCATAAGATGGCTCACTACGGGAATCTGTCACAACACTCTCCGAAAATTTCTGGAAAACCAACAGTTGTTTCTTCCAAAATTCCTTATACTTATCGGTTACCACTGGGTTTCTCCCAATAGGCCAGAAGGGAAGGCTCACCCGTTCTACAAACATGCCAGCGTTAAGAATATTCGGGAGAGATTCTTTCGGAACCCTTGGTGAACGAATAAATGGGACACCCTGATCAAATCCCATTTGGCGAGCAGCCCTGTCAATATTGTACTGAGTCGCAGAAAATTCTCCGTTAAATAGAGACGGAACATATCCTGGAATACAGCACAGGTAAATAAGTTCTCTAGATTTTATAGTTTCGACATCGGTACACAACACAGCATCAGGACCGTCAGAAGCGATAGCAAAGGTCTTTGGCTGAACAATGGAAGAGTGGACCGGCCCCCATGGACGGAAATCTATAGAAGACACATTGTCAAATACGTCCACAAGTTTCGCACCACCTCTGGGACGCCTTTTATTCCAACGGAGTATTCTCGAGCCACCATATAAGTTATTGAGCGAATTTCCAGGAGCAGGAGCGTAACTTTTGAAGTGTTCCCATAAGAGCGCCTGAAGAAAAGCGAAGTGAATGTGCGACTCCACCTTCTTGTACCCGTTAGAAGCATGCATATCCATTGCTAAAGCATCCAAATGAGAATACAGTGATCCAAGGAACAATGAGCCCAGAGGAAGAACTTCACCCTTCGCCAGCCTTATAGCAATCTTAACAAGGTCACTTCTAATGGTCTTCTTTCCAGAACCATCATCGAATACATCCCTGGATATCCATAAAGACAGAACGCAATCACACCGAGCTCGTTTTCCAACTCTTGGTCGGCTCGGGTCCAGAGAGACCACTCCGACACCCACCAGGTGTAAAAGCATATCGCATCTTTTTTCTCTTCCTTGTCCATACTGTCGAATTCTGCCACTTTTTGAAGTATAGCACCATAGTTACTTTTCTCCGTATCAGAGAGCTCGTAAGAAAGACTTCCAGCAACATGCAGGTTCATCAATGCAGCTACACTCTCCAGAGTAATAGTCATTTCTCCCCATCTAGATATGGTTGTATGAGTAGAAATGCGCCACCGAGAAATGAAGGTAATCAAACCCGCCATGTCTTTCTTAATTTCAAGAGTAGCAGATGCCATGACCGCATTGAGAATTTGCGCTTCGGCCAAATTATCCTTAATGCCATTATTACTCAACATACGTCTCATCCATCCTTCATAAGAACCCATTAGAGTATGGCAAACCTTGAAGTCAATAGGAGAAGGCGGATATTCGTTTCTCTGGAGACAAAATCTCACCACAAGTCTTTGAAGAAGAGAATGAATCGGTTTCCATATTTTACGAATCGGAAAGCAAGACTATCTTATGAGAAGGATGTCTCCTAATGCTTGGAAAAGGCGAGGTGAACAACTCATCATCAATGTTCGGCATATCTTTGAAGTTGTCAACACTTCACGACTTGGCACCAACATTATCTTGAAGACATCTCAACGGGGATTCTTTTCTTCCACAATGAAATAAAAGACAGGAGTTAGAACTTGTATGAAAGCACAGGAGAGATGTAGTCACACACGGCAAGACACAACTCACATCGGAGCACACGATGGCGGTCCAAACACCATTCAAGTCAGTACAAATTTTAGTCTGGGTATTGATTTCATCTGGTATTGGTATCAAGTCTGGTACAAGTTTCGATCCGGTATTGATTTGATCTGGTATTGGTATCAAGTCAAAGTACAAGTTTTTGATCTGGTATTGATTGCGATCTGGTATTGGTTTCAAGTCCCACAAGTTTGATCTCCCGGTATTGGTTTCTAGTCCGATACAAATTTGTCTGGTATTGGTTTCAAGTCCGGTACAAGTTTCAAGTTCGGTGTAAATTTCAGTCAAGCATATGTGAGTAAGACCCACGTTCCGGCGTACACGGCGGGCCCGCACTCATTCATCCGCATGCATCATAACACGATTTTCTTTATTCATGGGAATCGTGTCTACGGGATTCAAGCCAAATGGTGGAAAAAGCTAAGCATATACATGTCTTACATAAGGTGTTTACCTAACAAAAAACTAGGGTTTTACCTTTAAAAAAAAAAAAAAAAAAAAAAAAAAAAAAGGAGCGAAACTTACCGTGAACAAGCGGTGGCGCACGGCAGCAAATCCGGCAACGGCGGCGTCGGTCAGGGCGGCAGTAAAGTCACGACGGGAGCTGCTCAAACAAAAAAAAAGGGGGGAGAAAACTCGTGGGAAAAAGAAAAGGGTTCTTGTCTCTTTTATAGACAAAAAATTAGAAGAATCCCAATAGAAGAAGGATTCCTCTCTTATTTGGTTTCCCCTTTTGATTCAAATACCCAAAGAAAGAAACCGGCCCCACCAAAGGATTCCATACAAGCGTGACGGCGTGGGAAATTAGCGGTCGGCCAACACTCTTCCGGGTAAACTCCTTTTATCCTGTCCTCCTCACATATGTATGTCACCATCTCATGCCTACCACACAATAGTGTAACCATTATGTGCTAGGCAGGGGACTTAATGTTGATGGTGGATTTTCGTTTAAGGTTAAATTTGTAAAAAACCAAAAAATCATGCGGCTGACATCTTGTAAAAGATAAAGCCATTTATAAGTGTTGGATACTCCCTCACTTAATTCACCAAGAATGGAGCATGTAGCAACAATCCCATTCTGTGAATACATGAAATTCCTCCCGGTTGGAGCATGTGGCAACAATCCCTTCCTGTGAATTTCATATCATCCTTGTATTTCCAGTACTCATTATCAGTGTGGCATGACGACTAAGTGTTACTCTTACAGAGTAACACGAACCTCCAAGCACTATAATGAAACATGTACGAAATACCCGTCCAGGATGACTCTCGGTGTGTTATACTAGCCCGATTGAGCCCCTCTCGGTGTGTTATACTAGCCCGATTGAGCATCCGGACTGACCGTATCAGTCCGGATATGATCTAATCGCAGTCATCCAACTCCATAAGCATGATTGGATGACCCCAGATCAATTCCATCACCCCAAGAAGGTATGGAATACCCACGGCCGACCCCGCATGGTCGGTCATTGGCCTAGCTTGCCAAGAAACCGTTCATACCAAGCATTATGGACGGAAAACCCTAAATTAGGTTTGCGGCATATTACATGTGTTGCAAAGCAGTCTCAACCATCCATCTTCGCGGTATAGATGGAGGGTGTAGATGTAGACTTAAAAGGGCCCTGAGCATGTCAACACGATCACCGTGGGACCACCTACACACTTGACCAATCGGTCAAGACCAACAATGTTTGGCCGTGACAAAATCGTCACCCAAACAAGAGATGGCGCACGACTTTGAAAGCCAAAATTAGGGTTTCAAGCCATCACGCGCGTCCATCTTATCCTAAGCACAAATGGAGGGTCACAGATTAGATTAAGCAAGGGCCGGTCATACCCGGCATGACCACCGTGGGCCCGTCTACCTCCTCATGTGTTCGGCCAAGGCATATCATGCCTGGTCAATCCAAAACGTGCGTCCAAACTAGCATGGCCACGCCTCCCAAACCACAAACTGATCTCGACCGCTCAACTTCACCGGATGATTTGAATGGCTTAGGTCACGTTTTCATGGGATATTCAGGTATAGGCATGATCACCAGCCTGCCATCTTCCCATCAAACCCATCGACCAAGACCGACCAAATTAGGTCGTCTTGGGAACGCGCGGAAAAAGCATGATGCGTGGCCTTTTGCGGCATCAATTTCCTATTGCAAAATCGATCTCAACCACTCCTCTTTGCCGGTCAAATTGAGTGGCCTAGATCGCACCTTCATGGGACAGTGAGACATGGACATGTACACCGGCATCTTGTCATATACACATGCCCGGTCGGTCCTCTCCAAATCCCTTTTCATGCTTGGTTTCGACCAAGTCAAGAGTGATGCTTGCGCACCTCTTCAAAAACCCTAATATTCATTAACGGCCGCAGATGAGTGTCTCAAAGATCATCTCATCCGTCCAACTTCACCAGACTTGGTTATACAACCTGGTCGGGAGTTATTTGGTCGGTGAGGCGTCATTACCCATCACTTTACCACACTATAATGCGATACACTGCATAAAATACACACGATACTTCACAAGTATCGACTTCCCGAATAACACGAGTTATTCAATTGACGATACATGCTATTTTTCGTGGATCCACGATCCACACATTCCAGACATCAATCATGTCACAAACTGGGGGATACATGCGGGGTATTGGTCGGCGGTTTACAGCGTGCGGCGTGCAACGCGCCATCACAAGAACGTGTCAGGAAGTCATGGAAGGTTAGAGATGAACAGGAGAAGTGGGCAAGACTGGTCGTGTGGCACCGACGCACAACTCCACTACTCCATCACTCCACTTCCTCCACTTCCCACGAGAGACGTGAATAAGGCTCAATGACTTGTATAAATAGGTTCTCCGCCCTATTTCAAATAACAACACAAGTTCAGACGAGACAGAAAACCAAGTGTTAATACAAAAACGTATTCAAACACCCAGAGCTTGCTTGCATCAATCACAAGCCTGCTCACCTTTCTGTTACAAGTCATAAGCAAGCCAACACCTTCACAATCTCAACACCTTCTTCGCTTCCCTCCCTAAGATCAACCCCATCTCCTTCACTTTGTGACCGAAACAAGTCTGGAACGGCCATTTCTTGGTTTAGGCCGGACTTGCACAGATTGATCTCTCGAATCTACAAGCACTCACCGCGCAGTGCATTTGTTTAAGGTTTAAATTCATTCCTCATCCACACCCCAAATTACCAAATTCTGCAGGAGTAGTTTTCACCCATAAACAATAAGATAAAAGCGGAAGCTGAGGAAGAGGTTAAACGTCAAAAAGAAGCTAAGATAGAAGCAGATGTTGAGGAGGAAACAGAGTGGATTAGAAATTACTACATACTATCGGATTTGCCGGAGGATCAACGCCCTTCAGATGTTTTTTGGGGCCTTGTAATGACTGGTTCTTACAAGCATAACAAGTTTGACGGTAAGAAACGCATAATTGAATACGCTCATCAAATAGTACGCATTCGAACAACTCACTCATCAAATCATGTCTCAAATACAACGAATTTCTTGCAAGATACAATGGTGATAGGTATGAAGCTCAGGATGCATATACGAAGTGGAGAAAAGAGCCTTTTAGGCATTTCGAAGCATCTTTGCTTGTTCAAGCTCGTTCCAATAAATCATGAACTTGTAATACCGGCATCATTGGTATGTATTTACCTATGCCGGATTTGGTGGTATTATATAGAAATGAAGCACCAACGGTCATATTTTTCAAAAAACTAGCCGTTTTATTTGAAATTGTCACAAGTACCGGCATTGATTTGTGGATTCATTCCATGCCGGTTTTGAGTACCGGCATTCGTTTCTCATATTTCGAGCATGCAGGTAATGGACTTAAAACATATATATCTATACCAACGGTAACTTTGACTAGTAGGAGCAGTTATTGCAGAAGTAACCGTTATTTTTTTTTAAAAAACTAGCCGTTGGGTACTTAAAAAATAGAGATAGGTCTCTATTTTGCTATAAATAGAGACCTATCTCTACCAAACTTATTCACCCATCACTTTCAATCTTCCTAAATCAGTCACCCATCACTTTGGAACACTAAAAATGGCTCCAACTCCGTTCAATAATCTAGAAGATGTTGCTATTGTCAGAGCACACACCACTCTCACAAAGCACTCCGTTGAAGAAGCGCAATGGGTGGCCAGTAACGAAGACCCAACCGGAGGGCCTTACCTTGGGCATGATCAAAACACCAATGCTTGGTGGAAACGTGTGTTTAAGGTTTTCAAAGCACTAAACGGAAATCGTTCAAGGAGGACACTCACGCAGATAAGGGAAAGGTACGCTTATTTATACAATGAATGCGTATCGCTGAGAAACAATTGAAAGCGCGTAAGGACGCTATGCCAAATGAAGACCGCATGAGTAGAGTAAGTTTGTGAATCAGTAGGTCGTTCATCAAAAATTATTTATTTGGTTATGATTATTCAACAACGCTGACTTATTTAAATAATTGTTTTTCCAGTGTTCTTTGGGTCGGACTCAATACGAATTAAGGTACGGTCATGAGTTTCTGCACGAGGACTGCTACACTCTCTTGGAGGAAGTTGAATGGCAATTCGCCCAATATAATTAAACTCGTAGAGAATCTCTAGCGCGGTGTATTGAACAATTTTATGTGAACAACTTCTATTTTATTTCAACTACATGTATGTTTTTTCGATTCAATCCCTAGAGGACTGCTACACTCTATTCTAATTATCAAGATTCGTCACTTGTTCAAATTAGTGCCCTTCAAATTTCAAACTACATAGTTCGGTTACATAACATTCGTGCTTCCTGCGACAAGGATTACATTTGAAATAAATTAGAGTTCCGGCTTATTTTATTTTGTTAGCATAATACAATACAATACAATCAGAAACCGGCATCCCCGATTAGTTAATTTGAATGCCGGTATCCCAAAACCGGCATTATAGATATGTTTACACTCGCCGCCGGTTTTCCAACACTCTCGAAGTTAAAAAAGTCATGAACTTATAATACCGGCATAATGGGTATGTAATTAACTATGCCGGATTTTACGATTACAATTTCATTCTACTTGTTTGTGATTACAATTTCATTCAACTTGTTTGACGGTTACAATTTCATTCAACTTGTTTGACGGTTACAATTTCAATCAACTCGTCGGTTTCAAACTACTCCTGCTATATAAGTGACGGTTTTGGAAAGAAAAATATTCGATCTATTCAATCTCTCTCTATTTTTTTCATCTTCTATACCAAAGCAATGGCTCATCACAAATCTCGTGATAAACCCAATCCAGAAATACCTGTTGATGATGCGGAACAAAGTCCTGAAGAGTCTCCTAGTGAAGCGGACGTAACAGATTTGATTCGGTAAGTGATGTATAACACAAAGTCTCCTTTTGAATTGAAGTACTTTTAGGGTTTATCCCATAATATATAACACAAAGTCAAACATGCTAGGGTTCATGACGGATTGAAAATTCTGCTTAGGGTTTTGAAATTGAATTCTAGTAAGATGAAATTCTAGTCAATTGAATTCAGTTTGAAAATCAAAAACAAAAAATCACTAAGAACTGTGTAAAAAATTACAGAAAACCGGCATAGATTTTTAATTTACGAACGCCGGAAATCATACCGGCACTATCGAATTTTCTTTTACTATGCCGGTTTTCGGTCTCTAACATTTGTAAATCCCTGGATACAATACAACCAAAACCGGCGTTCAACGTATTAATATTTTATACGCCGGTATCTCATCCGGCACTCAATGTATGGTAACAAATTATACCGGTTTTTGTTTCGGACGGCTTAGAATTTTCTATATATAATTCAATATAACCGGCATAGTGGTATTTATTGCCAGGAATGCCGGAAACTATACCGGCACTATCGTATTTTCTTTTGCTATGCCGGTTTTCGCTCCCTAAAATTTGTAAATCCCTGGATACGATTCAACCAAAACCGGCGTTCAACGTATTAATATTTTATATCTTGGGTATCTGTTCGGCGATCAATGTATGGTAACAAATTATACTTAGGTTTTTGTTTCATACGGCTTAGAATTTTCTATATATAATTCAATATAACCGGCATAGTAGTATTTATTGCCAGGAATGCCGGAAACTATACCGACACTATCGTATTTTCTTTTGCTATGCTTATATGTCTATTTATCATGCCGGTTTTAAGTGTGTTCCTTTTGTATGCCGACATGTAGTATGTAACTCAATTTAACGTGTTGGAACATAGGTCTCACGCACCAAGAAAGGACAAAGGAAAAGGAAAAGCTGTTGAAGAATCAAAACGTAAGTCTTCTCGACGTAAACGTCAAAATCCGGCTACTGCTAAGGTCACAATTCGGGATGATCCTATTAGCGACTCAACCAGCACTGATGATGATGGTGAGTGGGAAACTCCATCGGAACCGGAAATAGCAGGTGGCTCATCCTCACAAGCAGGTGGCTCATCCTCACAAGCAGGTGGCTTAGGACAAACTGATGATGAAAAGGCACCCCCACCTCACTTCCCTGATAAGTTAGACTTGATTCCTGACAGCAATGATGGCAAACATTGGGGTCAACCGATAAACCCGCAACTTTTATTTTCGTATAAAGACTCTTGGGCTCGTTGGATCTATCAAACTTATGTAAGACGTTTGTATCTTGTTATTATATTATTTACCGGTGATCAATTTAATTAAGTTCGTTGTGTTTTTATAGGACCACATGAAAGCCTGGCGTGTTAGCCGCCATCAACAATCGGATGTGTGGCTTTTGGAGGATGAGTGTCCATTTGTTCAACAAACAGTCGAGCATCCGGGTTGTATCATGCGATAGAAAATTATGTGGTCTTTGATACCGTCACGGCAAACTGCTTTTTGGAGAGGTTTTATGGTGAAACTGACACCATGCATTTTAATTTTGGCGAGATGACCATTATCCCTGAAGATGTCCAAAGGATAATAGGACTAGAGGTTCTTGGGAAACCGGTTAAGGTTGGAGACAAGTCGAAGGACCTAGGGTGGGAAAAGATCTATGATCTCACTGAAAAGTTGTTTGGATGGAACAAGGAAACCACGTTGGCAAATTTGTACAAGAAACGAACTGCTCAGACAAAGACTATAACATTCGTCAAACTCATTCAATTGTTTGGGAATACGAAGAATAGGGAATTGACTCCCGCACAAGCTCAACACACTGCTGCTTCATATATGCTGTTCATTTTGGGAACCGCTATATTCCCTGACTCTAATGGTAATAGGGTGCATATGAACAACCTACAGTACTTGGATCCGTTGGAAGACGTTCATAAGTATTCATGGGGCCCTGCTTTCTTGGCACATTTTTTGGCGAGAAATGCGTCGAGCTTCTAAGGCGAAAGGCCTTCAATTTAATGGGAATTTCTTGTGATTCAGGTATAGTGAACTACATATTTTGTGATTGTTATCATTACATTTGTTAGTTTCCAACTATTTATTTTCTTATACAATTTATGGGCACAGGTGTGGGCTTATGAACACTTCAGAGATTTGTTCATAGGGTATAAAGGATTGGAGATTTGGCGTGATTACCAACCGAATATGGCTCTAGCTCGGAAATACTACTTCCAAAATACCCCTTCGCCTAACAAGAAACGGTTTTTAGAAATGAGATTGGCTTTGGACTCGTTTTACGTGGAACATGTTGTGTTTGACCCTTATAGGAATTTCAGAGGAGTTCACCTTCAGAGACATGAAAATGTTTCATTTTACAACGGACCGTTCTTTCATCCAAAAGGATTTGTTATGCATAACCCTCTCCGCGTGATGCGCCAACTCGGTTACAAGCAGAAAGATCTCACGGATACATCTTATCATAAATATTCTCTCGACTTTACTAAATGCCAATCAAATGAGAACCATACTATGGTATGCTACGACCCAGAACCAATTCTTGCACATTGGATCGAAAGGGAAGAAGAAGAACTTGTGCTGGATAAGGATGATTGGGAATTGGTGAGAGAACGGTTTTGATAGTGAACCAACATTCCTAAACGGGCATCTACTGGTAATCACATCCTTATGTTGTATGCTGGATACGGTAAAGGTCCCTCCACCACCAAAGACGTCCCTCCACAACTCCAGATACTGTACCCGGACTTCTACAGCTCGTTACGTTGTTGGTGCGTTCATTACTATTCACTTAATCTATATGTATCAACTTATAAAATTTTACATACTAAATACATGTTGATAAATCCTTTAACAACGTCAGAGAATTGGAAACTTGGCAAGGTTCTTTAAGAAGAAGACCAAGAAAGGAGAGTTGCTGACCCAGAAAGAAATGGAGAACGTCGTCAAAAAGATAGACCAAATAGAAGATACTGAGGCAAAAGACTTGTGGGGCGAAAAGAGAAGAGGGTATACAAGAGGCCAAGAACCGAGTGATCTTGTGATTCTTTGATAGTATTAGTTTGGTTTATGTTTGTTTGTGTGGATTGGTAAACTTTGAACATCTTTGCTTCATTTTTTTTCGGTTTGGAACATCTTAACTTTAAATTTGGTTTGTTTACACTTTGCGTATGTTATTTTATGGTATTAGGTCTTTGCTTATCTGTGTACTTAAGTTGTTATTCCAGCACAAACGAGAACATATTTTGCAACGCCGGTACGAGCACCGCCGTAGTAAAGTTTGAATTAAATCACAATGGCACGTACATGGCATATGGTTTAATGATTACAATTCAAACTTCCAAAAAAACAAAAGGTGGGGTATTAGTAAACCACATTAATCCAAATTTCTCATCATCGCTTCCACACGTATGAAGTTGCAACTCCTCCTCTTCAAGAGGTTTCTTTGATAAGGCCAAAGCATCCCATAATTGGTGATTCTCTTCGTTCAACGCCATCCATCCCTTCCATATATTTGGATCTAGTTCCTTGTTTTTAACCATCCCACAAACAGGTGGCAATGGATAATTGTCCTTGAGTTTAAGAATGAAGAAATGATTGCCGTTCACGTACGCCAAAACAACTCTTCTCGTCTTAAGGATCCCTCGCATTTTTGCCATTTTGGTGTAAATGTAGTGACTACGGTGGGGGTAAAATAATGAACGACACAATTAAATGTATCCGCTACTAGATGCCCACAAAGCGGCATCCTCATCCAATATTGAGAAGGAAGAAATGCCATCTCTTGCTCGGGTCCTAACACTTGAGCACACATATCATCGAACACCTCGTCGTGACCAACCAATTGCTCATAAAAGCTCCTCTTCTTCACAAGTTGATCGGCCATCCTCATCCTAGCATATCGGCATGGTGTCATTCCTTTACTAACAGCCGTCTCGAAGATTCCTAATTGTTCGGTGACGGCATGATAGCCACAATTTCCATCTCCATCGACATCATCCGTGTACACAAAAAACTCGCGAATAACCTCAGGAAGTTGATCTATGTAAGACTCTATATTCGTATGGTAGTGTCTATAAGTCCTACCCGTTTGCGAATCCTTATACATCGTCATATTACCAACTTTTAGCTTAATTATATCCAAACCATCCTCTGCAATCTCTACCCTCCAAATGTCTTCGGTATGTGACGGGAGATTATACTTCCTTGGCCTACCCCTACGCCTTTTCATTTGAACCTCAGATACATCGACTGTTGGTGTAGGTTCGGAATGCTCACCTTGTTGCCCTTGGTTGCTTAATGTTGGTACCTTGGCGGCCTTCCCCTTTTCTTTTGAACCTCGGATACATCAACTATTGGTGTAGGTTGAATGCTCACCTTGTTGCCCTTGGTTGCTTAATGTTGGTACCTTCGGCGGCCTTCCCTTTTCTTTTGAACCTCGGATACATCAACTATTGGTGTAGGTTCGAATGCTCACCTTGTTTTCTTGGTTGCTTAATGTTGGTACATTTGGCGGCCTTCCCCTTTTCCTTTGAACCTCCGATACATCGAAAATGGGTGTAGGTTCGGAATGCTCACCTTGTTTTCCTTGGTTGCTTAATTTTGGTACATTTGGCGGCCTTCCCCTTTTCCTTTGAACCTCGGATACATCAACTATTGGTGTAGGTTCGGAATGCTCAACTTGTTGTCCTTGGTTGCTTAATGTTGGTACCTTGGGGGGCCTTCCCCTTTTCCTTTGAACCGCGGATACATCGACTATTGGTGTAGGTTCGGAATGCTCACCTTGTTTTCCTTGGTTGCTTAATGTTGGTACATTTGGCGTCCTTCCCCTTTTCCTTTGAACCTCGATACATCGACAATGGGTGTAGGTTCGAGAATGCTCACCTTGTTTTCCTTGGTTGCTTAATGTTGGTACATTTGGCGGCCTTCCCCTTTTCCTTTGAACCTCCGATACATCGACAATGGGTGTAGGTTCGGAACTCGTCGATTGTTGTTGACTTGATATCGGTTCCTTCCTCGGCCTACCCCTTTTGTTTGGAACGGGCGTTTCAGGGAATCTTGCTTCTGAAATCTCACTTGCACATAGATCTCGTTTTTTAGTTGCGCGAGTTCCTCTTCACGTCGAGTCATTTGTTTTAACTCTTTTCTTTGTTTCTTCCTTGCAATTTTAGTTTGTGGTCTACCCGCCGGATCTCCCTTTCTTGGCTCTTCACTTTGTGTTATCCATGGCCGTGTAATTAGTCTTAGTTGGCTCAACAATACTTGTCGGCTAGCCGAGTTGACACGTGAGTAAGCTTCATAAAATTCTAAAGCCTCCTTTGTATCCCATGGTGATTGTCCGGGAGCTTCGGTAGGGGGAAGGTCGAAAGATAATTGCTTCCAAAAAGGATCAATAACATTAATAGGTATCAGTGTTTCATACTTCACAAGCATATGACGATACGGAAGCCCCAATGAAGACATGTCGGGACAAATACACACATCACCCGGTTTTCCGTAAATTTTCTGATATTGCATTTGTCTCATCATATGGTTTATTGCCCAACGGGAGACGTTAAACTCTATTCCTTGGAGCAACTTAGTATGTTGAAGAAAGTGAGTCATCCTTTCCATTGAGCTTTTCTCAAAACCCTTCTTGATCATATCGATATTGGCCTTAAAGTGTTGCTCCATTGCCTCGATGACCGTAACCACGTTTCCCTGGCCGGACTGGATGAGATCTTTAAATCTCCCATGAGAGGACTCCGCTATACTAGTTGATTCATTCCCGTAATGTCTATAACGATTTGTCCACGCACGCACAAATTTTTCCTTGAACTTATCCAACCAATTATCCCGACAATATGAGACGGCACTTGGATACACTTCGTTATATTTGGCAATAAACGTGTTCAATCTCTTTTCATACATGTCCTCGGTAAGAGACCAATAAACTTTCTCCCAATCCTTTAGAAATTCCAACCACCTTTTATGATTTTCATCATGTTCTTTATCGACTCGCTCTTTAATCTTTCCTCTTTCATTTTCTTCTTCTTCGGGTGATAGTTTCTCTTTGCGAACATCTTCCTCTAGTTGAGCAACCATTCTCTTCTTAATATCAGCCTTAGAGGGTTCAAACAAAGCATGACAATGTTTTTTCACATTTTCACCTATATGATATGTACATAGGAAATTTTGTGCATCCGGATATACGTCGGATATGGCATTCATTAGTGCGTCAAATTGATCGGTTATGATGACCTTCGGAGAACGATTTTCCGGGAACAATAATTTCAATTGCCGCAATGCCCAATGATAATTGTAATCCCTCTCGTTCTCCATTAAACACCAAGCCAATGTGAATGTTACCTTGTCCGATGTTTTCCCCACGATGTTGAACAACGGCATGTTGTATTTGTTTGTCTTGTAGGTGCAGTCCATCATAAGAACATCACAACACGTATGAGCCAATTGTGAAAGCAAAGGATGCGAAATGAATATTTGAAGCGGCTTGTTGTCCGGACCTCTTTTAATGATAAGCGTGTAATTGTGATCCCAAGCTATCTTCTCAAATTCTTGCATAACACTCCTCCCTTCCCATTTCAACCTTTTAATGGTTGCTTGTGTATTATAAATTGTCTTGAGTGAAGAAACGTTGGTCTTATCCTTTTACTTGAAGGTTCGAGAATCACTCTTGGTTTGATACATGCTTTGGTCATCATCTTTACATCCTCGAATTGATCGGTTTTAGCTTCGCAACTAGGGAGTGACCTTCAAAATCATTCGGATCGGGGTGGTTGTGACGGCCAAACCACACCTTACATTCCCATTCTTTTTCTTCTACTTTTGAACCTCTTAGATAGAATACAAGCTTAAAGGGGCAGTCATCCTTCCGTGTAACTGTCTTGTATACCCTCTTAGTCTTCTTTTCATATACATAACCCCTTTCTCTTGTGGCTATTTTTCTCATTGTATTTTCCACTTCTCTCGCAAACCATCTCAAAACGAACATCTGAACGTTGGGAATTCCTCACTAAGACACACATGTTATTAAGAGCCGTCGCTTTTGCCCAAGCAATTGCTTCCTTTTCATATTTTATTCCCTACATAAGGACAACATTATGGAGATTACAAGCAAATCCCAACATAAAATTGTAAAAACTAGGTGAAAGTATTGTTTGGTAACATACCATGACATTTTATAGTACTCAAGACGTATCCCGATGGAGCGGTTTGGAGTTTGGTTGATCGTTGTAGGTAACAATCTAAGGAATGAATGAAAAGAAAATTGGATTAGTTCAAAACCGACATTGTCGATAAGTAAAGTAAAGCTAGGGATTAAGAACCGGCATAAATGGTAATTGAATCACTATACCGGTATTAGGTTAGGCATACTAAGTTGAAAGAAACAAATGCGGTATTTAAGTTCAAAATATCATTAGCTTACGTATGTTATTCATGTAAAACCGGCATCCTCGACATTTAAGTTTCTATGCCGAGTATAGTAAACCCGGCATTTCGTGTCATGTACTCACTGCTTCTTAGGTTTGAATATTCCTTAGAATATTATTTGGTAGGTAAAAAGTATAAATGTGTACTTAGGCATTCAATCTTGGTTTGAATACCACGCCGGTATGTTCTTGAATACTTGGGGATATTTAGTCCCGGCATACAAATATCTATGAATACAATGCTTAGGTTACATGATACCGAGGCGTAGTATTCATACAACGAGCATCTGCCGGTACTAAGGTTTTTAGGGCAGAAATGGCGGTTTCAAAAAAAAAAATCAAATTTTCGACCTCTTCAAGCATTACATGTGTGTTGGGGTTGCTTGTATCTTTGAACATTTTTACTTTCTTGAGTTGGTTCTTCACAAAACATTTCATGGTCAAGAAAATAATGATTCAAAGGTGTTGGTTCATCATACAACAATTGTGAGTTGTTATCATTAATCGAAGATTGAAGATATGATTGTTGTTGTAATTGAGTTAAAGATTCAGCAGCTGCAAGTCTCTCATCACAATCATCTTCCATTTTCAAAAAAAAAAAATTTATACTCAAAATTTTTTTCCCTCTAAACAAACACACACAAATTCAAATAAACATAAATACACAAATTATATCCCCCAAATCATTAATATTTTACTAATCAGGATTAATAACTAATTTTGATTAGGGAGGGTTAGATTAGGAATTAATAATTTAATTATATAAGGGGTAACCCAGCTAGGATATTTGGATCCCTATTTTGTCATTTAGTCATATCCCCCAATTAGTTTTCATATCCCCCAATTACGCGTTCAAGATTTTGTTAGGATAATCATTAATTATCTCATTGATTTATAACCGTTTTTAAAAAGAAAAATTCAATTATTTTTAGTTAACAAAATTACTAGAATTATATATAAGGTTAATTCTGTAACTAGCTCCTATTTAAAACTAATTATGGGTTGTTTATATACATAGTCTTAATGGTGGGTTTGTGATAAACAAAAAAGTAGAATTGGGCTAGAGATATTTTTCCCCATTACCTATATGTTCTCTCTTCAATGCAGGTGCATCATTAAGACTATCTCCCGTCATACCAATGATATGCTTACTCTCTTACAACTTCTTCACAATATTTTATTTACTCTCTATTTCACCAAAATTCAAAAGTATCAATCAGTTAGTAGGTCAGAAATAAAAGCATTTGTCTAATAAGATAACTCAAAGCCAATTTATCTTCGGTAACTGAGATATTCCCTCAAAGCCATCAACTTCCTCAAACAACTTATTTATCGGGATAGACTCACTGGTTGAATTTGCGTGTCAAAGCAATGAGGTAGATGGATACATACTTTTTCGTATTCCTTACCTCCTCATGTTTTATTTGGCAATCGCAAGTTGATCTCCTAATAACATGCAAAGTAGAGCATGAATGCATGATAAGAAAGGGAGTTTAAAAATATTTAAGGACAATAAAATTATAGGAAAAAATGGAAAACTTGAGTCACCTGTAATTAGGGATGGCAATTTGCCCCACCCAAACCCATCCCCATGTGGATCCGCCCCTATGGGTTAGGGTTTTACCCGTATAAATGGGGAACGGGGCGGGGTACGGGGAATCCCCGAAAGTAGTGATGCGGGGATGGGTTGGGGATGAGATTCAAGGTCCCCACCCCATACCCGCCCCATACGGCCATACCATAACCTATTATATTTGATCAAGTAACGTTTTTGGAAGATAACGAAGAAGATCATGATGAGATGATTAACATGGAGGAAGATGGTTAATAGTGAGGAACTAAGAAGTAAAAGGAACCATAATACTTAATTGTGGATCAATTGTTTCCTTTACTTTTCAGTTTTACTTGGTTATTATAAACTTAAAATTTTAAAAGGTTTTACCTATTTCCCATCGCTATTATTCCTTTATCCTATCCCAAACACACTAATAACATTTTGTATAACTCTTTTATAATGGGTAAACAAAACTTATCATATCATCAGCCCCCGTCGTCTTCCTTCTTCCTCTCTCAATCTTAACCTAATTACACCATTATTAAAAACCCTTGGCGCCGCCTTCAGGTATTACATCACACCAATATATCCAGTACCAGCAGTATCCATAGGCATGAAAGGTTTCTACTAGAACTAATCACACAATTGGTTTTTCTTTTTTATTCGACTTGTAATTTGATGCCACTGAACTATGTGTAAAAAAAATCAAAAGTTTGGAATTAGTTACCTAACGAAAATTTGATTTGATATTCCCTATTTCAATTAAGTTTTAATCAGATCCCCAAGTTTAACAATTCTCACATCACTGGATTCTTTCTTTACCTGTCCATACTATATTATACTATGGAAAAGAAATAAACAAAGTTGCAATGATATCACCTGATAAAGATTGATATTCGCAAAATAATTTTCAAACTTGATTAGTTTAGTGGTGGTATTAGTGATAAGAATTTATATTAAGTTTAAAGTTCAGAGATTATCATCATTTAGAGTGAGTTTTGTTCACCTAAATCTAAAAAGAGTTACACAAAATTTCAGTTATGAAGCTGGGATGGGATTTAGGAAAAGTATGGTTAGGAAATAGGCAAAACCTTTTAAAATGCACTGCTTAGGTTACTATCATTGTTTGCACCATTATAATTATTTTTAAATTATTACTATTATTTACAAAATTTTAAATATTTATTGTAATGTTATGGTAACCCATGGGAAACCCATCCCCTACGGGGATTCCCCATACCCGTCCCCGCCCCATTCTTATGGGGAACGGGTAGGGGATGGGTTTTGGTTTTTTGAACGGGGTAGGGGATGGGATTCAAGGTCCCCGCCCCATACCCGCCCCATTGCCATCCCTACCTGTAATCATCTTCACAATCATACCAAGGTTGAGGGCCTTTTAATGGTTTCAGCACTATCAATCCTTGGAGGGTCAAAAAGAGGCAACAAATCAACAAACTCATAAAGTTCCCTGGGGCTCTCCTTTGTTTTTTCAGGTATAGTATGATTACAAAATGACTAATATGAGGAGACTAAGAAAGGAGAGTGAGGGCATCCATTAGAAACCCGATTATAAAAAAAACATCTAGTTGTTTTTTTTCTTGTAAAAAAACCAGTCCGATTTATTGCATACTCTCTAACGAGTGTGTTTGACGTTTCAATATTCTCCATTTAATTAACTTTAGGTGTTATGTAACAAAGAACAAGATTCAAAACACACATAATGGTAAGGTCATTTGTTAACTACTCGACTAATCAAACGAATATGCCAAAGTTAATGAGTTGACTAATAAAACGAATATATCAGATTCACATTCTTTGGGTTTCTATCATCCAAACCAATATTAACCAATCGATCGATGATATTTGGCTCCTCCGAATTTCTAGTGCTATTGCACAAAAAAGCTATTTGACCACCAACAATGTGAACCGGGTTTTTACATTCACCTAGATTTTCAAATGTGTTGTTTTGCCAAGTCCCGTTGGAGTTGTTCTAATGGGAAAACAACTTCCAAAAAAACAAAAAAAATGATAAAATTTGGGAGGAAATTTAAGCTTCCAAAAAGAGTTCCAATTTAAGTTTCTTTGTTGCTAGGCAACTACCAAAATTTTTCGTATCTCGTGAAAGAATTCAAATATTCAGGATATCTCTAACGATATTCATGTCAAATAGCGCATTTAATATGTTAACATTCCATTGTTTAACTTCTGGTAAAATTTCGATAAATTAATAGCCTTTGGGGATAGGAGAAAATTATTATTTTAGCGAAGTTATTAATTTATCGAGTTAAAATTTAGCTTTGTACAAAGCCTAGCGGGGACCGAAGAATTTTATTATTTTAGCGAAGTAATTAATTTATCGAAAATTAATTTCCGAAGTTTCTTGTAATATCTTTAGCGATGAACTTTAACATTATTATATTACCTATTATTAGGTATGTTTTTCTTATTATTATATATACTTTGTTTTTCGAGATAATGTGTATCTACGTAGATTACAATTATGTTTTTCTTTACACATCATAACTATTTTAAATAACATTTACCCATATTTTCAAGTACTTTAAACATATTTTCAATTTAAGATTTACAAAACCTTGTATTTATTTATTTATGGATTCAAATATAAAAATGTAATAGTTATGATGTATAAAGAAACCAAATTTCAAAGCATACTAACAAATCTAATAGACGAATATTAGTATGATTTGGTATTTGGTTTATGTATGGAATTTACATCATGATTTTTTTCTAGCATTTTGCATAATCTTTTTTTTTTTATAATATAAAATTTACTTTTAGCATATGAATTAATATATTTGCTATTTGTGTGTTCACACAGTACATTTTACAAAATGTTTTCAAAAAAAAAAAAATATAACAATAATTTTATTCAGCCCACCATAAATCCCACGGTCAATCCCACCGGATGACGTGGCAATGCTTTTCCAAAGTTTTTGTTTTTCTCTTTCGTAATGACGTGTTTTTGTAGTTTTTCTTGTTTTCAATTTTCATTGCGTCTTAGGAAAAACAATACAATGGTGTTTTTACTTATCAAAGTTTCTCTCTTCTATCACCCTCTTCAATCTTTGTGGCCAGGATGATGTATGATTTTCGATCCCCTTTCTTTAAATCTCCTTCATTTTCAGAAACTAAACCCTAATCTCAACTCTTACCCTAGTTTTTCAGCAGTGGCGAATCCAGCTGCAAGCAAGGGTACGCACTTGCGACCCCTAACTATTGGGCTTTCAAGCCTAAATTTCCCAGCCCAAAATTCCTCCAAGCCTAATTTAGCATTTTTGCTCCCCCTAACAAGACTTTGCTTCCCCTTAGCCTAGTTTCTACCTTCGCCGCTGTTTTTCAGTGTTTCGTTCGATTTCAGGCTCAAAGTTCAAGATTTAGTTAATAAATCTGAAACTGAATCGGTTGAAGCTATCATGCTGCTACTCATGAATTCAGGTATCTTTGTCTCTCTGTTGATTTCGATTTATTATTTTGTAATTGATACAAGGTTGTTCCTATAAACTTGACTTCGGTAGAAGGTTATTTGGTTTAGGTTTTGAGAAGTAATGAATGAGCTAGAGGAAGGGGATGTTAAAAATCATTTTGAAAACAACACAAACAGATGTTCTTTTGGTTTCCTATAATTTCATTTATAGGGTTCTGATTGATTCTCAAATTGTTGGGTGGTTTGCTTTTCCTAAACCCAACAAATTTATTTGTCCTATTTAGATTTAACTGTCGTATATAAATTGTTTTTTGGTCATGGTACAGGTAGTTGCAGTGAAACAACTTGGTACAAAATCTCGGTATCAAGAAAACGTTGATTATGTTGGGGAACTTAAGAGGTTTAGCCTCATATATCATTCTATAACTTGCTAAATTTGATGATTGGTTACTTCACCAAGGGGATATAAATTTCTTGTTTATGAATTGATCATGTTTGGATCAATCGGGCAAGCATCATTTCGAAGAAGCTGGTGATTACATTGTAAAAGTATTTCTTTGTTATAGAAAAATGTAAACCTTAAAGTCCAATTCTTGTCAAGCATATTTATAAGTATCATCTCATATTGATGAAAACAGATCCACAGTAAGTTTCACTATGTGACTATGACATTTCCATATTAATAGGCAGCTTTGATTGAATTCAGTGTCAGACAACAAGAACAGATGAGTTCTTTTATTTTCACCATCTTAAAAAAAAAATGTTGGTACTCTGAATTCTGTACGAGATTATGCCAATTACATAACCAGAACCATGTTGACATGTACTCCAAATTCGGACGCAACATTCTCAAAAGTCCAACAGGTACTCCATGTGCAGGTGCAACATTCGCAGAAGGCAGAATGAACATAAGAAACTCCCTACGCAGTTGTAGAGCTGCCAAAATTTCCACACAAAGAGCTTTGAGGTGCCTGGAACTCTGTCGTGGCAATTCCTATGTTTCTGACTCTCTTATTTTCTGCTAACTCCTCTAAAGAGAACTCATATCAGTTGTGAAACAAGATGGCTGGTGCAGTATATATACATTAGAACAACATGGCCCTCGTTCTATGCATGATTTTTTTGAAGTGAAGTATCCATTTGTTATCACTGTTAATTCTAATGTATATATAGGTCTTGCATCTGTATTACATGTGTTACAATTTTCACACTTGTTGATCAGCGTTCTGATCATGAAAACAAATAAATTTGCAATCATAAACCAGCAAGGGTGGAACTGCCTGCGGCAGTTTTCAAGTTCCTCATTGCCGAATTGATTTGCATCGATCATTCTATATATACAAGCACATATTTAAGTTAGATTCAAAAATCAAAGGTGTATACTTATAAAATATTAACAAGCTGCGTACTAATTGATTGAGTAGAATATTTATAGTTATTCTCAAGCTAAAACTTAAACCCTAAATGATAAACAAAATCATTTTAAATCTTTAATAAGAATTTGTATACAAATTGCCTGGTCTTAAGTTCTTTTCTTTGGTATGTTCGAGCGTAGGTACAGAGATAATCTTAGAAAGCGAAAATTCTGTTTTACCCGATTTTGAACTTAAACTAAAAAAGGAAAGCCAAGCCATGTCAACGCCACGTCATCCGGTGGGATTGACCGTGGGATTTAAGGTTGGCTGAAAAGAATTATTGAAAATATAATTACAAAACTCTAAAGCATTTATACTATCTTAATTTATGTATTTATTACACACATTAATACTAATCTAATTGCCAAAATGTTTCACATTGGTAAAAACAAAAATATAAAACGTGTTAAAAAAACAGTGTCTCGTGACATGAATTTTTACTTTTTTGCATATTAATATTTTTTACGCTTATGAATATTTTTATAAGTTTCATCATTTTGATAATCATGTCTAAGAAACAAATTTTCTAATTTCAAATAATTCATATAAAAAATAAATATCAGTTTGGTCATGGTTTTATCTTTTATTTTGTTAAAATGTTGCTAGGAACACCATGCCTTCTGATGATGAATATATGCCTTGTGCCTAAAAGGTAGATCTTGTGGCAGAATCACTTCTGCAGTAGTTAATTATCAGCAACCTGGTTGGTAACAGACTTGTCTATTTTATCGAAATGCTTCATTTTCATGAACCAATTAGTCTTAGTAGTTGCAAGAACAACAAAGAAGATATTTTCCTCTGCGGCGAACTGAAACAGTCTTATTTGCTAATTCTGAGTATCTTAAGGAGTTGATGTTACAAAGATTGTTAGGCTCTTTACCGAAGCTTAATTAGACCAAGGATGCGTAGAGACAACCCAAGAGTGTACCAATGAAGTTCAATAACTTTCACTAGAATAAGAGTTTATAGACATGTATAAATGCAGTCTAACGGTTTGCCTAGCTTATGTGCAGTGCCGATATCATTGGTTCTGACCTCGAATTCTAATTTGTGGCATTTTTTGCCTATCTTTATCCGAAGGGATAACTCTTTGATGAGGAAAGTATTGTTTCAAATCAAACAACCTGGAACTGTAGTCAATTTTTACAAGAATAATAATGAGAAGTTAGGGTCTCTAGGGAGCTTCTTTTCCTCTGCCGCTTTGGAGACTATAGAGTTGAGTATCATTTTTCTTGAACACTTCTCTAAGAGCTTCTCCAATGGAATGTATGTTCAAGGTAAATGTTCAAGTCCATATAGGATAAACATTCATTTTCTCTAAAATTCTTCTCCAACCTCAACTTCTTAAATCAATGAGAAGGTGACATGGCTTTATTTTTGTTAGACAGTGTCAACGTGAATATCAAGTTTTAGACATTCATTCACCTTGACAATGTCAAGCTATCCTAGTAAGCTTTTGTTTAACTAAAATTAATTCCAATATGTTAAATAACCATTTTTAGCTCTAATAAAATCTGAAAGTTACTAAAAATAAAATTTACATTTAATCCATAAATTTAAGGACTAATTTCGATCACCATTTTTAGTTAAACAAAAATGAAAGAGGGAAGAATATTTGCCTGGTAATTTAAAATGAAATTTACCGGAAACAAAATCTTGCAACAATCTTTACCACCATAAAGACAGTATTTTTCTTACCAATGGAAAGTCGAACCAAGATTTTAAGTATTCTGTAAGCTGGAAGGTGGTCCTTGAATTTCACTCTCTGTTCAATTTCTGAACTAAGATTCCAGGGTTCAGTTTTCTTAATACCTCCTATCATGGCAGTTTCTAATCATTTCACTGCAATCTCATCAGGAATCCTAAAATCTTCACCTCCAAAAGCCTATTTGTACCAATCAACAAAGAATTCCGTCAAAAACCCAAGTGAGTTTCAATCTCAGCTCCAGAAATCCAGTACATAATCTCTTCTATAATGCTAACCGTTTTCAGAAACCCTCAACTCAGAACCAAAAATAATTGATAGTGCACCAAGAGAACCAAAAATAACAATGTGACTGCCTAAATTCATGCAAATAGCTAATCTTATTGGAGAGATTAAAAACCTGAGTGAGCATATTGAGTAGTTGCATTGAACAATTCTCTAACTTGGAAAGTACCGGATGACGGATCGAGGTCGAATCATGGGACACACAAACTAACTAATCGAATGCATAATATTTTACTGGTTTTCCTGCAGTCATCATCCATCCTGCAGGAAAATTTTCTAAATTTGATTTTAAATAATCTTGAAATATACCTCTACCTTCAAATACACCTCGTACAGTTCCTCCTCCTTGAGGAATGAAGGATTTCAGAGAGAGGATGTTCTCCACTTGAGCATGCAGCTGATAATCAATGTATGGACAATGAATATTATCATCCTCACCAATTCCACGGCCTGGGCAGCTTCCGTTTTTCTTAGATTCAAAAATATCCCGACTTCTCTTGGAACAGGAGAGGGGGCCTTTTGCAACCTTGACATGATTCATTTTGGGATTCCAGTATATAAGACATTCCCCATCAAACCAATACACTAACACATGATCAGATAAACTCAATATACGTGTAGGAGGGGTAGTAGCGGTTGTAGTCTCAAAAAAACGACTGTAGGGGGGTGGTAGTAAGGCTGTCTTCTTGAGAATTATCGAAAATATAGTTTCTTTAACCCATACTTGCTGCACCTTGTCCTCCAGTAAATACAGATGAACCTTGAACATACAGCAACAAAAACTACCTTGATCATCATCACAGTTACGGCGTCGATGATGATGATACTTTTTGTTTACCAATATCTTCTCCGAACGTGCAACACAAGGATATCCATTAAACTCCAGAAGATGATGATCCAATGTTATAAGGTGACGGTCAGTCGATATGGTAGTAGTTTGTCTAGTTGGTAGTCGAATGAACTGTATCTTCTCGTTGTGGATGTCAAATGAGAGCAGCATTTCCTCAATCTCATTATTGTTACCATTAGGAACTCTATTCATATTACCTCCACCATTAGGAATTCCGTTAATATTATGACCAGCATTAGGAACTCCATTGATATGACCACCTTCACCATTACCATTAGGATCGCCATTAACATTCTCACCACCAGTATCATCGGTTGTTATACCTTGTTTATAGTTGGTTATCCTCCAGAATAGATCACCCCCGCATAGGGTGGCCGATCTTTGATCTTTTTTCCAAGCTTTTGTTACCATTTTACTAGGGAAAGGAGAAGAACCAGGTGGTGATGAGATATCAGAATTTCTAGTAACTATCTTTCTCCATGAACTAGTTCCCAATGTAATAACCATGCAAACGAACACCTGTTCCTCCTCGTCCTGAAAGTTACTAGTATTGATCCTTGTACTAGTATTAGTATAGATAGCTACACTCTTATATTCTCCCGACAACGAATCAAAACCAAAACCATGACACAGATATTCAGCACCAGGAGGAATGGAATAATTGAGGACAAGTGTTTCACGCCTAATTGGGTTAACGACATTTATCCCACCAGATCCATTATCTCCACCGGTTTTAAAACAAGCTAACCCATTACAGTAACCTACTAGTTCGGTTGTTACAATGAAATTTAAGTCCATTAATAATTCAATATCAATAAACACACCATCATCATAATCCTTACCCTTGAAATTGTCTTGTAAATTGAAAAAAACAACACTTTTCCCACCATTACTATTAACATTAAGGAGAGTAAAAACGAGATTTTTATTCTTCTGATGAAGAGCAAAGTGTCGTGCGGCAAATCTTATATCGTTGTCAATAGAATTGCGCCATAACTTACTTACATACCTGAATCTGGAAAGAGCCCAAGCTGGTAGTCTCGTCAAAACGTTGTCGACTATTAGGTCCTCCGGAACTAGAATTTTTTTATCTTGAGGAAGAGGAGTTGAGTGTAATAAATAATTGAAATCTCTGAATATGGTCTTCATCTTCTTCTTGTTGTTGTACTTTTCTTCATCATCAATTATGCAGATGGAATTGCACTTCCTCTTTGGCGCCACCGCCATAACTTAGAGAAATGGAATTTGGGGAAACTTCACAGACCATAAACGAACCCTAAAACTAAAGTTGTACACAGAGAGAATCATTGATCAAACTTTCTTGTCGACAAGTTCCGAAATTATTACTCGGGTTTGGGTCTGAACATTTGTCTCAAAACACATGGATATCTGGACCTCCCTCTCAGGCCCACCAGATTCGTTTTAGATGAACCCTGTTTTAGGGCATACGTTCAGGGCATACAAAACAATAATCCCATCTTGGGTGACCTTATAAGGGGTACCCCATGGGTAGTTCAATTACTAATCTACCCTTACCCTTAATACAAAAACCTAAAATCATTTTTCTAAAAAATCAAAATCAGTTTCCTAACATCTCTTTTTCCTCCTCTAGCTGAACTCTTCCCCTCCCGCGAAAAAAAATTTCATCGCCATGATTAATCATCGATTCGTAAAAATTTGATCGTCGATTAACCTGAACTATATAATGACTCGTACAAAGAAAAAAGCAGGGACTAGGCAAACCAGACCATCAATTGAAGAAGAAGAACCAATTGAAGATGAAGGTGTAGAAACTCAAAATCAACCACCAATCGAACCAGAAATTGAACCAACTGCATCTCCAACTCCGGAAATGAGGATAAGAAAATAAGTTTTACAAACCCAATCTCTTATTTGCTGTTTTTCATCGATTAAATGGGTTTAATCCCAAAAAACAATTAGGGTTTTTGATGATTCTGATCTTTGGGTTCTAGCTCTCAAAATTAAGTTGCGTTTTGAGCCGAACTGTTATTCACAAAAGCTTCCTGTACGTGTATATGAACAGTTCGGCATGAAATTTTAATAAATTTTAAGCCGAACCTATTCAAAGTTAGAGATGCATAGGGGGTTCGGCGTATTCGATAAAACTATTTTACGCCGAACATTCGTTGTTTCATTTTCATAAATCGTATAAGAGTTCGGTTTGAAAGTATTTTTTGTAATATAAGTCGAACATGTCACTGTGTTTAAGAATCAACTGATAGTTGTTGAGTTCGGCTTATATTTTCTTTTTCGGGCTAGCCGAACCTATTGATTTGTTTTTTTATCCAGATATTTCAAAGAGGTTCGGCATGTACGATATTCACTAAATAAGGCGAACCATTAACATGTTTTCTTCCAAAACTCTCAGGAATATGTTCGGCTTGTTATGAAACTTCCAAATAAGTCGAACCATGAACTAGCAAATAGGCGCGAAGTTACAATATAGAGGTTCGGCGACTAACTTAAAAAATTACAGCTAGGCGAACTGTTCTTCATTTGTACAAAAACAGGTGGGTTCGGCTGATAAATATAAACCGAACATATTCCTGGTTGGCCGAACCATGGTGTAAAAATTCAAACTTTTGAAGATTTCAAGCTACAAAAGTGAGATTAAACATAAAATAAAAGTGTAGCTGTGTATTAGAAGCATTGAGTTCCCCATCTATGTATTTTCTCAAACTCACCCTCTCCTTCTCAAAAAAATCCTAACTTTTTTTTTTTCTTCCTCAAAATTTTTCATCTACACAAACTTTTATAACTAAATTATCTAAATCACTAATCAAGATTATTGTTCACTAATCAAGATTATTAACACTAATACTGAAAGGGCAAATTTGTCATTACTAAAAATATTTGGTTAAGGGGATTTTGATTTTACTATTTCCAACCCGTTTTTGTCTTTATTCAGTATGCCCTGAAAGTTTTACGTATGCCTTAAAACGAGGTTCTTTTAGATAGTAGAAATATATAGGTGACCATAACCCGCCTAGAGGTGAGCAACGTAATGGTGGATGCGGATTTGGTATCACCTGCCCATGACCATCTAAGTGAGGAATTTGAGATTTTTACCCACGTCTAATTCATTATCCCTCGATTTGACATCCATGAGGTAAATGTATAACAAGAATAATATAATCTAGTTTTAAAGCTTGGATCACTTTTTTTTTTCTTGATCGGTATAACAAGAATAATATAATTTAGTTTTAAAGCTTGGATCACTTTTTTTTTCTTGATCGGTAAAGAATTTGATGATGAAGAGTTTCGAACTCAGGTCAATGGTATCATTCGGGACCAATACGGTACCAGGCTCGGTTCTTGCCGAGACCGAGTACATGTACCTCCCTAGCCTCGGTTCCTATTTTTTGGACCGGTACATGTACCCTGTACCTCGGTTCCGGTACTATTCGGAACCAATACGGTACCAGGTACAGTTTCGGTACTAGTCTCGGTCCTTAATTTGTCCAGACAATTTTTTTCCTGTTAAGAACCTGTTTTACTGAGCAACAATTTATTAAGAAATATCTCAAAGCACAATACATAACAATTAACAACTAACAACAAGTAGCAATAATATTAATACTAGCAAAGAAAAGTCTCAAATACCAAGTCTTGAAAAACTGAAAAAATAACAAGTAGCAAAAGAGTCAAAGACTGACATACATAGTCACTCACACACACACAACTAAACAGTAGTCTTAACAAGTAGCAAAAGAGTCAAAGTAACAAGTAGCAGTAGCACTGAATGGACAGTGGTGGTAAAAATGTAACAAGTAGCACTGATATCAATGGCAAATACAAAGTCTTGAAAATCTATTCCATGGCAGTAGGACTGGTGGTGGCATAATTGTTGATAGGACCAAGTAACGCTGCAAAAACAAGTAATAGCAGTTAGTAACTATTAGTTTATGTCTATTACTGCCAAAAACAAGTAATAATGTAATATGTATATGTTAGTATGTTACCTTCTTCAACTTCGGAATTGTCATCTGGTATGTATTCAGATAGAAGATCAATTTGTATTGGCTTCCTTAGCCAGCTTTGTGTGCAAAGCAATGGTAATGTGTTGTGCATAGTTGGCTAGTTGGCTTATTAACAGAGTACAAAACAGAGTTTCAGTAGCTAACCTCAGTAAGAACAACTAGTTGTACTGTCTCTAGTCCAATAACAGAGTTTCAATAGCTCCAAACTTCAGAAACTAATCAAGATTACCTGCAACAATACACTTGATCAAGTCAGAGCACAATACAAGAAGAAACATAGATCAGCAAAACATGAAATGAAATAATGAAGCAAACTGCAAACCAACATGTTGAAACTAGGGTATAATCATCATAACCTAGAAGATATCACATTTTTATTTAGAAGAAGAAGCAAAATTACACACAAACAAAGATTTGAAGGGGAAAAAACAAAGAATTACAGAAGCAAATGTGTAAGGTTTTAGCAGTATTCACCAAAATCAATCCAAAGTAGCTAGAGCTAGGGTTTGCTGTATCAAGACTTCCTTTCCAGCAGCAGCAAACCTGCAATGTAAAACACCGGTAAAAAGATAACATCAGTTTTCCCCCCAAATGCAGAAAGAGCATACAAGTATACAACTAACAGTCTAACACTGTTACATCAAACTGTTTAGGTAAATATCCTGAATTGCAAAACTAATCACTTAGATTGTCAATGTAGATTAGGTTGGACTAACACAGATACCTCTGTATTGTTGAACTTGGTAAAATAGATTCACATTCAAGGGAAATTAGATGACAGGGAACTACATACAGAACAAATTAATGCACATTTCAACCAAATATTCGACATAAATAACACAGAACTTTGCCTATTGCTAACCCCTTTTGTATATGCTATTGCTACCCCATGTCTCATCCATCAGTCACCCAATTTAGTTTTGGCTTTTGACAGAACCCATATTAAAGAACTCCAATCTACTAAAAAAGAGTCATCTGACAATCAACTAAAATTATAAAAACCCAAATCAAATCAATAATGTAACAATAACAAAGACAAAAGCATCAATCACGTGCACAGATTTTAAAGATTGAGTTTTGACTCGGTACCAATAAATTGAACCCTAAAAGCATCAATTCAGCAAAATCACAACATGCAAAAATCTTTAAGATTTCATTACCTCCATCAATCATAACCTATATGCTTGAATCAACTAATGAGAGAAGGTTACAGAGATGATAAGGGGTTTACCGTTTACGCTTTTGGATTCTCAGTACAGCTTCAAAAAAGTGGTTGTTGATCTTTCCTCTTCTAATACCGCAAATCATCAAAAACCACAAACAACCCATGATTAATAAACTAAAATATTGAAGTGGGTTTTGATTAATTTACAAAATTAAGCTAACAAGCGCACCATTGATGGACTCAAATTTGAAATTTTTTCTTCTTCTTCTTCTGGATCGAGAGGTGGTGTAAGTGTAACTGGTGGTGTAAGTGTATCTGGTGTTCGTGGACTTGAAGTCTAATGGAGAAGAGAAGAAAACTCTTCCATGTAAATCTAATGGAGTTCTTCCTACTCAGAGAGAGAAGACGGAAAAAAAAAGAGAAACCGTAGCCTTATTGTTCTATATATACCACCCTTAAATCTAATGGCTATTATTAGTTTATTACCCCTAAATATAACGTCTATTACTACTCGGTACATTCGGTACGGGACTTGGATAGGATTGTGTACCTGTACCTCCCTAGACTCGGTTCCTATTTTTTGGAACGGTACATGTACCCCCCTTCATCGGTTCGGTACAAAAACATGTACGGTTCCGGGCCGGTCCGGGTTTTCGGCTCGGTTTCTGTGCACCCTTAACACCGTCAGCTTGGATCACGGAAAGCTAAGTAATTTTAACATAACAAGAGTAACACAACGTCTTTCAACAATCAAAATCAAAATATTTGTCGGTATGAATCTATTCAGGTTCAATTTTCCAAGAGACAAATCAGGTATTCACCCATTAAAATGTGGATTGGTCTTAGTTAAATGGGCTGCTCACCTCCACTTTCATTCTTGAAGGGTTTTTTATCTCTATTTCTGGGATACAACTTTCATTCTTGATGTCAGAGTCAAACGATCAAATATTATATATAAAATAATTAATAAAAAATTCTAGTTGACCAGCTAGTTAAACATCTACAAAACCAAGGCTGCATAAAGAGTGTGGACTATGGACCTACAATAGTAGTGAAACCCTAAACAAAAGAGGATAAAGGTATGTGGATGTAAAATTCTTCTACTACTCTTTCTCTTTCTCAAAAAATAAAGATAATAGGGTAGCTTAAATTTACAGCTCCAATACCATTATCGTCGTCGTCATCACCGTCACACAATCAAGAACTAAACTAGTTATTCAATTGTTACTAATGCAGTCTTCTAACAAACCTTCAGTGAAATTGCAGCAAAAACAAGAACACCACCACCAATGTTTAAAGGAAATGGGAGAAGGAGGAGGAGAATTGATAACAGTTATCAAATCGATCGTTACCAATGCATCATCATCACCATCTCTCACTACTAACATCTAGGAAATAATAAAGATAGGAAAGAATTCCAAGGTTCTTTTAAAAGTCCGCTAATTTTTAGGCAATTCAATAGTTTTAACAAAACTTAGATTCGATTTTCCAAGATTTTCGATATGTTTTATATGCTTCTATTTTTGATAAGTATGTCATATTGAGGGGTGTGAGTTTTTTGAATATGAAAAGCTTCTGGTTTGATTAATATTTATGAAGTTTGTGAGATTTTGAACTGACTCTGGACTTTGAAAACTCCCTCAAACGGAGAACATGGTTGTATTCGTGCTCGCCCAAGGATTCCAAAAATCGAGATACATGTTCACGCGCATTACCGGTGTCGTCATATAAGGAGAATTGAGGAGAAGAGTATCCTCTCGGAAGAGGAATTCTTTGTACTTCAGGAGGATACGGAGGTTGATGTTGATGCATGTCTGCAGAATCACTTTTGTCTCGGTTTCTAAGAAGCCGTTCCAAATCTTCTCGTGTGACAAAATTGGACGACTGATTCCTCTCCGTTGGAGCCCCCAAATGAGTCTCTTCATCTACAAAGGTGCGCCTTTCTGAGGCATCAGCGCCAGGAGTATTGAAGGTGTTCCTCGTTGGCTCTGGTTGGCGCGGTTCTTGTGGTATCCGCTCTGTTAGTGTCATGAGGAAAAGAAACACCTCTTTATGAGATGAAGCCATGTTCGTCTGAGCCCTAGCAAGAACTTCCTATCTTTCCATCAAATAAACAATGGTAATATTGGATCGACTCACTCTGGCTCCCCCAGTCTGTCGTACTGATGGAGTAGCAGCGGCTCTGGTGAAGGTTAGAGATATCATATTTGAAGAAACGTTGGGGGGGGGGGGGCAGCAGCGGCCCTGGCTCTGGTGACTGGAGGTGTGACACCTGAAGGAACGTTTTTCGCGGCAGCGGCTCTGGCTCTGGCAACCGAAGGTGTAATGCCTGAAGTAACATTCTCCGCGCTGCTGGCATTGATAGGTGGCGTATTAACGCTATTGGAAAGAACGCTGGTACCGAGAATAATTTCAGCGCTAGTGTTTTCAGGGATTGTTGCTGACCCGGACTTGAGCTCTACCATCTTGAAATTGGGATTGAAAAAATGAAATTGGAATTTGGAAATTGGTATTGCAACCGAGAGATTAATCTCCCACTGTGGTCGCCAATTGTTTGTGGGTGAAAATTATTTCTGTTGATTTTGGTAATTTCGGGTGTGTGGGTGAGAAACGAATCTAAACCCTAAACAATGCATTGCACGGGAGTACTTTTGATTCGAGAGATCAATCTGTACAATCCTGGCCTAAACCAAGAAATGGCCGTTCCAGGCTTGCTTCGGTCACAAAGGGAAGGAGAAGGGTTGGTATTAGGGAGGGAAGCGAAGAGAGTGTTAAGACCAGAATTGTTGATTCTGAAGGTGTGGTTTGTTTTATGACTTGTATCGGAAGTAGAACTGGTTAGCAGAATGGAAAGCTACCATGTGATTTCTAGATATTGTATTGTTGCCGACCAAAACTTGTTGTTTGGTGAAAATAGGTGAAGCCTATTTATACAAGTCATATTGAAACGTAACCTGGCCTCGTAGGAAGTGGAAACGATTGAGTGGTGGGAGAATAGAGTAACGTGTAACCATCAGACGTTATACTTTCATGATGAGGGAAGTGAATTCGTGTAACCGTAATTCATTACGCTTCCATGATGAAGGAAATTGATTGTTTACACCGTTACTTTTCACCACCACTAATTGTCCTACTTCATGACACTTTCTTGTAACGGGCGCATTACATGCCGCATGCTGTAAACCGCTAGACCAATACCCTGATGAGTATCCCCCAGTTTGTGACATGTTTGATGTCTCGAGTGTTTTCGTGAAAAACGTGTAGCAGGTTGCTATGTGTGGCAAGTCAAATTCAAGAGACTTTTTCATAGGAAAATAGCATGTGATGTTATTAGTCTTGCCTTGGTCGGCCGCCTAAAATTTGCCACAAGTCTGTCAGTTTGGTGGCGAACTTGAATGGCTGAGATTACATCTCGTGAGAAGGGTAGCCATTGATTATGGAAACATCTTTGTTGTGTAACAAAGTGGTGCCATTAGCATAGCCTGGCGTAGCCGTGGCGTAGCGGGTTGCCTGGGACTTGCCGCAAGTCCGTCAATTCAGTGGCGAACTTGGATGGCTGAGATTGCATCTCATGAGGAAGAGTGGCCATTGATTATGGCCGCATCTTGTTGTATAGCAAAGTGACTCCCTTGGCATAGTAGCGCCTGGTGGAGCCATGGCATAGCGGCACGCCAGTGGCGTTGTGGCATGGCCATGCCTGTGGCGTTGTAGCATGGCCAAAGCTAAGGTTTGGCTCCGTGGACAAAATTTAGGGCTTGGCGACGTGGTAAGAATTAGGGCTTGGCGGCGTGGCCAAGGCTAGGATTTGGCGACGTGGTAAGAATTAGGGCTTGGAGGCGTGGCCAAGGCTAGGATTTGGCACCGTGGTAAGAATTAAGGCTTGGAAGCGTGGCCAAGGCTAGGATTTGGTGGCGTGGTTAGAATTAGGGCTTGGCGCCGTGGTAAGAATTAGGGCTTGGCGGCGTGGCCAAGGCTAGGATTTGGCGCCGTGGTAAGAATTAGGTCTTGGCGGCGTGGCCCAGGCTAAAGTGGCATGCTACCGGGGTAGAGTGGCATGTTGGCATGCCGATCAATATGTTGTTGTGGTAAGACGCGTTTGGCTTGCCAGTTAGTATGGTGGCGCGACAGGGTGCGTTTGGCCTTTAATGTATGGTGGCAAGTTTAGAGCGACTTGATTGGCCAAGAAAAGGGGGCGGCCAAACATAAGGCGCGGCTACACTTCTGGTGAGAGTGTGGCGGCTTTAGAGCGACCTGATTGGTCGATGGCAAGTTGGGCCGGAAAGTATGGGCCCAGCCACAACTTATGTTCACGTGGCTAATTTGAGGCGACACGATTGGTCGAGAGAAATAGGGGCGTGGGCAATGGCAAGTGGCGCCAGTTGGCCTAAGGCATGGCCACGCCTCCCTTTGCTGCTGCGGCTCCCTGTTTTCTGATTCTGAGCAAGGTTTTGCACCTGTTAATCCAGGGAGGATTAATTACCTAGTTTGCCTAGGTTTAATTTCGACAAGCAATGTCTGATATACTGCGCGAGGTGCAAAACCCTAACTTCTGCAAGCTAGTCAGGTCAATTGATTGAATTCTATGTGTTGACATAAAGTTCTTTTAAGTTCATTGCCATAGAGCAACATGCTTTTTCTGATTGAATACCTTATGCAAAGATATTATCCTTGATACTTGGAAATTCTTGCTACTCTGCTGCGAGTGAACACAAATCGTCATGCCATATCAACATTAAGGGTTTAGCCGGAGAACATAACATAGAAGGCATTCAAAGGAACTTATATTAAGTGAATGTAGGCGAGGCGCCGAAATTTACAGAACATCTGGGATGGTTGCTACATTCGTCGGTCCGGATAAATTTCATGTAAGTATATTGTACGGATCAATAATTATGCCGGTGGAGAGGTTAGCACTCACGGCACCGTTTCCTTACAGAGTGACGTCACATCAGATGCAAGGTTTTACGATTTCAACCCTGAGCTAAAAACCACCATCAACACATATGTTGTTTACATGTATGATTATTTTCGACAGAACTTCAGGGCACTCACAACTGCTAGAAATGCTCACTATATTTGTATATTTCTTTCTTGCGATGTATGCCAATAATTGTCTTTGACTTCGGTGACAATCTTCTTGTTCAACCACAATGTCCACATAATAGTGACGTTAAAGAGTTTAATCTTTTATGTATACCAACTTCGGTAAGAAGTTCTTCGCAATTCTGATGTGCAGAAATTTATTTGTGCCAGTAACTGCGAGGCTTATATTTTTTTTATCGTTTAGTTCGAAATCTTATAATGGTCAAATATTTATGAATAGTTTGATTTATTTATTTATAACCTTAGTATGTATTCAAAGATGTTAACATTTGATGCTTATTTGTTTGCATAATAACTTGACGAAAAACCTACTTCAGTTAGGACGTAAGAAAGATAGAAATTTAGAAAATAAGACAAAAACAAAAAGAATTGATAATCCAAAAAAGTTGGAAAAAGCAATGGAAACAATCTATCATTATAACTACTATCTAAAAAAAATTGCACGTGCATGTAATTCTTTAAACAAAGGCTTTCTCTTACACAGTATAGTTGTGAAGAAATTCATTCACATCATAGTATTGCCTTGTCCCCAGTAATTGTCCGAACGTCACCGATTCAACATGTCCTTTTAACGCGTGAATGGTTCTAAGCCTGCAGAAAAGCAATACAGAACAAAAACTCAGAATATTATTATTTGATTATGAAAGAACAAAAGAAGACAAGTATTTTAAGTTGGAACTCAATTAACAAAAACGAAATGATGAAGAACATATACAATACATAGATATTTCTGCACATCTCATAGTCAAAGATTTATTATTCTTGTCACTAAATTGGTTCTCTTAGCTAGATGATTGGATTTCTCTATTTGTTCTCTAATTATGTACCCAATGGGCTTGTCTATCCTAAATCCTTTGGTAGTGAAGGAAGTATAAAAATCAAACATAATTAAAACTATTCGTCGACTATTCATAAGACATATATACAACAACGAACGAATAAATATGTACCTTGTTATCAAGAAATCTATCCTACGCTTTTACAACAAGAATATATCTGGTTAAGAATTTGAGAAAGTCAAGAGGAATATATGCTAAAATCCAGATGACTCCAACCCATCCCCAACCAATGCCCCGTCCTAGCATTATTCCAGTTAATATATACAACAAATAAAGTTGCAATCTGGTAAAAATAGATAACAAACACATTAATGCAAATCGGTATTTTCTATGCATGAATCTCAGTAAATAAACTAACATATATATTTATGGTTAGTAACACAAGATAAAAAATATCTTGTTACCAGCTAAGCGACCGGGAAAGCAATGGCTAACAGAAGTTAGAAACGTTCGCTATACGACCAGCTGTGAGACCGAGTGTTGGGCTTAGCTCACTAATAGATCTAACATGCAATGTTTCCTACATCTACATGCGAAAAAGGTTTTGAAGTAAATGAGGCAGATTAATAGGAACGCTAACTAAGGGATAGTAAACATTAAATCTTATAGGAAAGAAATTGATTTTGTATGCTGCCCAAAAAAATAATACTGTCATCAATGCCTGATAACTACCAAGCACTATACCAGTTGCAAAAATATCTTTTAGTTTCCGGCTATCAGGTGATGGCGAAGACTTTACATTATCCTTTGAGATGGTCATGATCGTTCCTGGAGATATATTATGACAACAAATGAGGATAGGTTCTTAAAGTTTATGTTGTAAAATACAAATAAAAAAAAGTAATGTTGTAAAGTAGGAAATGAAACAAGAGTAAAATACCATTTAATATGACAATAACCAAAACCATGAATGGAGAAAAGTCAAACTTCCATATCATAGCGATCAACATAAAGTCGAACTCAAATTTAAGCGACAAGTAAGAAACGAACATATAAACCATAAATTGACGATACCGATTGTGATTGAGATAGCGTATATCCGAAACAAAAAGGCAAAATAAAAAGTTAGTTGTAACTATTTCAGACATATGTGCGACCTGCTTATCATCAAAATCTCACTGATTTCTGCTAGGACTTGACAGGCATACAAAAAAATCAGGTATATCTTGAGTAAACCTTGTCAGTTCCTTTTTTTAATCAGCTTTATTTTATTTTTGATGTTTCAAATAGGGTGCTAAACATGATTTCACGGTCACTATCGTAGATCAAGTATAACATACTTGTAGCAGATAAACCTTAAAAATTATCATCTTGGAAGAAGTTCAAGAAGGGAATATAATAAGGGGTAGTCATCACAGTATACTGACTTATTAATGATAAGAAATAATGTATTCAGAGAGTTAAACCCCGAAAAGGGATTATAAGACTCTTGGATATCCAACAAACTTGTATTATGTTAATGGAATGTCTAGCCCAATCCTTAACTGATACGTACATGTTTCTTTGCCTGATGTTGTCCATCATGATATTAAGAAACACATATAGGCTATTGCCGAGGAGTGGAAACCAAAATCGGATGACCTAGAATGTTGATGCAAGCAGTGAACATTCGTACAACTTTTAGCAACTAATATTGATAGTCCGCCGTCGTTGTCAAACAACTGATATTTGTCGTTTACTAGGTTTATCAAGTAAAATAACAGGCTGGTTAGCTATTCTACATCTTTTAGTATGTTTGATTTTACTTTATTTAAATAAGTGTTTTTTTTATTAAATTGTTATTATGTTGCCGCATTGTGCCAACATATAATTATCTTTCAAGAAAGTAGCGGTCCTTGTTAAAAAATTCATAGAGAGTCACCTTAACCATCGAAGATATGCTTGTTAAAGATGTCTGATCACTATACCTACATCTTTTTTTTTTTTTTGAATACACATTTCATAATGTACTAGTTTCCGATGGGGTTTAACTATATGATTTTTTTTTTTTTGATATTCAACTTAGGATAAAGAATGAAGTTTTCCAAACCTGACGTGAAATTAAAACAAGCATAAGTTGCGGTTTACTAAAGATATCATCAAGCTAATGTTGCAATGATACACATGGAGTGCCAATTAACTTCTATGACTTACGACGAACATACATATCGATGTATGATGTTAGAATAAGAGTATCACGGAAAAAACGAAGGTTAGGTACTCACTATGTAGTTTTTCATCCTTTGGAAAATATCTCTGCTAGTAAGCACTGCACTGACAATAACACTTATACTTGGTTCAGTGAGAACAATATCTATAGCGCTTCTAGCAACATCAATCGTATCATCGACAACAATTTTTTATATCTGCTCTCTTCAATGCAGGTGCATTGTTAACACCATCTTGCGTCATACTAACGTTATGCTTACTCTCTTATAACTTCTTCACAATATTGTATTTATGCTTTATTTCACCAAAATTCAAAAGTATCAATCAGTTAGTAGGTCATAAATAAAATAATTATTCTAATTAGATAACAATATTGTACCCAAAAATATTTATGCTTTATTTCACCAAAATTCAAAAGTATCAATCAGTTAGTAGGTCATAAATAAAATAATTTTTCTAATAAGATAACTAGAACCAAATTTATCTAGGTGCAATCAAATTAAAATGTTTCCACTCAATTAAAAATAATATAATGGAAGTCAAGTTCAAGATAGTTACAAAAACTTAAAAGCTATCGAAAATAAACAAACTTCAATTAAAATCGAAAGTTGAAAGCAATAAGAGAGACAAACAACTTTTCAATGAATCAAGTTATGGATAGTCACAAATTATCACTGGTTCGTCTAAACCCTAAATCCCTTGTGTCCAACCGGATTCTATTTACCAAACCACCTAGTAGTAGCAGATGTAATTTAAATGGATACATATTTGTTCATAATTCCTAACCTCCTCCCAAATTTGAGTTTTTCTTAGCAAGTCAACCGTAAAGTCAATCAAACATGTTAGTCGCAAAGATAAAAAATACAAAACCGGGTCAAGGGAGGCGTCTCGCACGTCAGCTTTGAGTCGGCTTCTTCATTGAAATTAACCGGTCTTACTCATTAATATAAGAGAACTTCCATTCTTGAGTTAGGTTGATCTCAAGTTTTCTTCCCATGCCTAGCGACATACAAAGTGGAGCATGATAAAACCCCTTACCGCCATCAGGGGGTTTTAAAATATTATAGAAAAAATTATAGGATAACAATATTATAGGAAAAATGGAAATCCCAAGTCACCTGTAATCATCTTCACATTCACACCAAGGTTTAGGGCCCTTATAATGGTTTCCCGTAAAATGACCTTTTTTCCCTTTTGGCTCAAACTATCAATCCATGGAGGGTCAAAGAGAGGCAACAAATCAACAAGCTCCCAAATTTTCTAGGAGCCCTCCTTTGCTTTTTCAGGTACAATCTGATAACAAAATAACCAATATGAGGAAACTAGGAGAGGAGAGTGGGAGGATCCATTAGTACTAAACATAGAAGCAACATTAGTATCTATACTGCAACAGCTAATGAGAGAAGTCAACGCCCTACATAATAATTAATGATTAAGTTATTCTTGTTCTATACAGCCTCCGCACAATTGCAAAGTGAGATTATCTTCTCAAACAAAAAATGGTATTAAATAAATAATACTAGTCACAGTTATATCGAGTACCAAAAACTACAAAGAAAACTAGCAACAAATTAAGTTATTTACATGTTCAGGTGCACCTTTGTTGTCCCTATGCCAGCTGCCGTCAGCTTCAACGTAGGTGAGAGCAGTCATCTTGCCATAAGGTTGAATGAAATAAATGGACCACTTGAACACCAACTCTAGACTCTTTTTGTATCAACTTAAAAAAATGATTACAAGAATACTAGGTATAAAAGAAGTTTTTTTAAGAAAAAATAATCTAGTTTTCTCTTTTTTTTCTTTTCTTTGTAAAACAACCAGTACGATTTATTGTACACTCTCTGACGAGTGCATGTGACGTTTCAATATTCTTCATTTAATTAAATTTAGGTGTTATGTAACAATGAACAAGATTAAAAACACATGTAATAGTAAGGTCATTCGTTAACTACTAGACTAACCAAACGAATATGCCAAAGTTAATTAGTCGACTAATGAAACAAATATATCGGATTCACATTATTTGGAGCAGTGTACAAAAATGAATTCTTCGTAAAATGGGTTTCTATCATCTAAACCAATATCAACCGATGATATTTGGCTCCTCCATAATTGCTAGTGCTATTGCACAAAAGAAGCCATTTCATCCAACAACAACTGGTGAAAATTGGGTTTGCACATTCACCTAGCTTAGCAAATGAGTTGTTTTGCCAAATCCCTCTAGAGTTGCTCTAATTGGAAACAACTTCCACAAAATAAAAAAAAATGATGAATTTTGGGAGGAAATCTAATCTTCCAAAAAGAGTTCCAATTATGTTACCACTATTCTGGTTCATCTGAATCACATGATAACAAGACTTAAAAACTTTTTATTGTTGCTAGGTAACTACCTAACTTTTCTGTACCACTGGAAATAATTCAGATATTTAGGATATCTCTAACAATACTCATCTCAATAACGTATTTAGTATGTTAACATTTCATTGTTTAATTAGTATATTTAGCTACGAACTTTAATATTGTTATATTACATATTATTAGGTATGCTTTTCGAGAAACTATGTATTTACCCAGATTATACTTATATTTTTCTTTACACATATTATTTTAATTACACTTACCCATATTTTCAAATACTTTAAACAGATTTTCAATTTAGGATTTGCAAAACCCTGTATCTTGTATATATTTTGGATGTCACCATATTCAAATCTTATGGAAAAAATGTTAGTATGCTTTGAAATTTGGTTTATGTATGAAATTTATATCATGATATTTTCTTGCACTTGAATATTTGCATATGAACAACTCTTTTGTGTATAATTTTTTTTAATATATGAAATTGCTTTTTAGCGTATGGATTAACATATTTGCTAGTATTAGTTATGTGTTAACATAGTGCGTTTTACAGTTTTTTTTTATAAAGATTACAAAACTCTAAAGCACTCATATTATCTTAATTTATGTATTTATTTATGAGGAGCGATCCGTTGATAGGGGAAAATTCTACCGGTTTTAACAGGCTCGTGTGGATCGTCAGATGATAATGTATGGATGGTTAAGATCATTACAAAACAATATATGGGTAATTTGGGATAAATTGTGACCCATAAGAATTGTTCAGATTTTTTTCCCCTCTTTATTCTTTTTTTCTAAAACACTTGAACTTCTACCATCAAATTTCATTAGTTTCCTCGTTTAACATTTAATAATTGCTTTTTCAATCTTCCTTATACGTTCATCTTCAATTATTGCATAAGTATATGATTTAGCTTGAATAGTGGCAGATTCAAGTTTATCTCTCATTGTTGTAAACCAACGGCACAAAAGAAAACAGTTAAGTTGATTTAAGAATCCCAGATCTTTCTTCCAGTTAGTAGGTGTTGATTTAAGTATAATGACAGACTTAATCACTTATACCCCATATAATTGAAATTCTCAGTAACATTCTCAATTTTGATCTGATTTATTTCCAATCAATAATATTTTGATCTTCTTGTTTTTTTTTTTTTTTCAATTTAATCTCTTTCTTATTCTTGATTATATATATATATATATATATATATTTTAAGAAGCTTTGATTTCTTGGGATAAGAAAATGAATATGTAATCGTGTTAGAGCATTGCGTGGTCGAACTCACAAGTGTTGCTATCTCAAGCTTGTTGTCGAATTTAGTTTCCAAAACTGTATCTTGATTTCTAGTCTACAATTAGTTAAGTCTCGATCTAGGATAGAGGTAGTTGAGAAACCAACCAGTCATCCTTTGCGTTCGACCGTTTGAAGGCGAAGATCAACCGAAACTTTTGGAGAACTTCATCAACAAAAGGTAAGTGAAGACTGAACCACCTATTTCTCAAGTTATATTCACCTTTCTATCCTTGAGACGATTGTCACATAACTAATTAGACTAGGTTGCATAGATAAGAATTTCGAGTGAAGAACTAATTATATAATTTACGAATTTCTTGAAATATAATGACTAAGCTTAATGAACATCTGTTCATACTTATGAGTTTTGGTGGAGAACAATTTATTGTTCGGAACCAAAATCATGATTCAAGTTTATCATTTGAAAATAGCATGGAACAATGATATGTGTCATTGATTATTCGGGAATATTTTGAATTGATTTAGAGAATAATATAGAACTATTATATTCTAATACAAGACAGTGTTATTAGTCTTACAAACTGAGATAACTATATATTATACGTCTGAAGATGTGTTACATGTACTCGTACACGTAGCGAAGTAGCTATATATCGACATACAGATTTGTGTGATACGCATATACGTATAAACATCATGGGAAAATCTGTTTGTTTCGTGATCCGGATAGGTATGCATATTCTTATGCAAACCATTTTAAAACTGTGGTAAGGGAACCAATACAGTTCTACGTTCTTGAACTAGCTTTGTTTTAGTGGAGCATGCAGACTTTTCATGAACTGAACTCTGAAAGTGCTTAGTCGGCGCGCTTTTATTCAGTCGAGCATGTCGACTTTTCGTAGACTGAATTCTGAAAATCTCAATTCTTGCGATCAATTGACGAATTAAACCAACAAAACCATGTTCAATTCCATCTTAAGATATGTTTGACTAGATGAATTCATTTTCGTTATAAAATTCTCAAAACCAAATCTTACTAATATAAAGAAAATATGGGTTTTTCAACCGTGGACACCCTTTGTTACTTAACCACCCTCGCTGATTTTTACCACCGAAACTACGAAACAAAGGGTACAATCGTAACTAGGATTAATAATAGAAACCTTGTTTCGTTTTCTCTTCCATATTTTGTCTCAACTCTTTTCTTTTCGTCTGAAACACCTCCACCATGAAACAAGAACAAAGGCTACGGAAAGTCTGAGGCTTAACATATGATTTGATGCTATTGTGGGGTGTGCAATTAGTTAATGATTTTTAGAGATTCAGTTATGTGAAGCTGTAAATGGAAAATAATGGTTAATGAGCTGGGAATGATGAAATTGGTAGAAACTCAAGTTGAATGAGCTATATAGATTTGACTGAAGTTTAAATGAGTGGTCACTGAAATTGTATAGCGATTGAAGCGGATGGTGTGGATTGATGGTAGCGAGAATATGGACTGGTGACGTTATGTTGTTGCTGGCTTGGTGTTATATACTATATGGAAATGAGGTGATGTATGGATACCACAAGTAGAGATGGAAATGGTAGTCACAGTTGGAATGAGACCTGGTGTGTTGTGAAGATGAGATTTTTTTATTGATGGAGACTGCAAGGTGAAAGTTTGTTGTACATGGGATGAGAATGCTGCACCGAAGAGAAGCAAAGCTTCTTTAGACAGTCGAGCAACTGAAACTGTCTGTTGCCACATCTAGATAAGCAAAAACCGTAGTTTTATTTGGAAGAGTTGGGAATGGAAGTGTGCTCTTGGTAATATCATCCTCTCTTTTTTTTTGGTAATAAAGATCTAATGGATAAATTAAGGAAAATTACATGTTGTCTGGGTTTGGTTCCATTCACTGATATGCAACCTATCTCGGTTAAGTGTTCTGAAAATAAAAACAGGGGGAGATCCATATAGTTCACAGGTTGGTGTTGCTTTGGACATTTGCCCCAAATCAATAGCTGCCTGATTGGCTCTCTTTGTTACAATACTTAAAGGAAAAAGATTTATCGCATATGTTCTCTTTGATGATTTCTTGTTTACTAGAATCCCATCTTGCTAAAGCTTGCAAAGGCATGCTTGGAAGGAAGAAATTTTATGCAAGGCATGCTGCCCTTGGTGTCAGAACTGAACACAAAATGGAGACAACTATGCTGGATGATGGTCAAGTTGTTAATGTCATTGGCACACCAGGTATTCATTGCACTCACTTAATTTTGCTTTTGAATTATATTTTCTTTTCCTATGTTTTTACAACAAAGATGAAATCTTAAGTCAGGTAACTGATAGGGTGTAGAATACATCCTATTGACTATCTATTGTTTATGCTTTCTCTGCTATTTTTCTTGTAAATTATGTATTTTACGCTTGTTTTGAGTTTTGTAGCTACTTTGGAGTCGCACGGAGGAAAAGAAGAAGAAATCACCCAATTTGAGCAAAAAGGGCAAAAAGGTCATTTTACAGGCGATTGATATATAGAGCCCAGTTGAGGTTAAGGGCCAACCCAATTTGGAGGAGTACTAAAGCCAGCCCAGTCAAGGCTAAGGGGGGTTGTCATCAGGGTACCCCTTATCATTTATCAGAGGGTTTAACTATCCCTGGGGTGCAAATATCCACCCAAACCATTACAACCCTAAATTCGAGAGGCGTTTCTCTCAATTATTTCACATCTGAAATTGAGAAGAAAAGCAGCGCAGCTGCTATTGAATTTCCTTGTCCGAGAGAAGCAGCCATGGCTGCTGTTAATTTGTTCAAGAAATTGAGACGAAATCGAGGAACACAGAGAAGAGAATCTGTGATGGGTTTGCTGGTGTCGATCGAGAAATTGAGAGGTTAAACTGCCGTCGATGAGATACAGAGGAAAATCAACATAGAGAGATGAGATCGATGATCTTTGGTGGATCAATTAGAGTTCGAATCAAGGTTTCGGTGGTGTTCAGCTCATGGTGAGAGAAGTTGATGGCGTTTTTGGGGTTCGATCTGGAGGCAATGTTCATAGATGCTGCTGTTGAAGGTCGAGAAGATGGGTGAAATGAGTTTTGGCTGTAATCTGAGAAGAACAGATATGGGTATGGTGGCGATTGAAGGCAACAGAAATAAGGGTGTTGGAGATGAAGGTGGTTCTGTTGAATCGGAGAAGACTCTCAGGGGATTAATGATGCAATCGATTCAGGGAAAGAGGAGATTAAAATGGGTTCTGTGACAGTAAAGGCAAGAGTCAAGATTGAGCTCTTGGAAGAATTGATGTTGGTGATCAATGAAGCTACAATCGTTGAGTGAAGCACTGAATGGAAAATGGGTTTGAAGAACTCAGGGAAATCGAGCTCGGTTTGAGCTGTTATTCAACACAGGGAGAAGAAATTGGAGATGGAAGATGTGGGAGCTATTGATGGTTATTGCTAAGAGATTTGGAAGGTGGTTTGAGAAATTGCGGGGATGAAGAAGTATTGTTGTTGCGATTAGTTGCTGAGAAAGTGGGAATTGCTTGCCATGGATTATCAATGTGAATGAAGTGAAGTCTGTTGAACCTTTAGATGTATGTTAGGATGAATTTGTGCAGGATGGAGCTAAAGAACTACCAAATCGGCACTGGGAAATGTCCTATAAACAAACGGAATCTTTGTCCGTTTTTTCTCTCAAAGCAGTCAACTCGGAAGCCAGCGTTTCAACTCGATTCAGCCCAGTGCCTCAGCAAATTAAGACAAATTAGACAGCTGACTCGGCTGATTCAGCTTCCTTCCTTTGACTTTGACTGACGGTTTGACCTTTGACCGTTAGTCCTAACTGTGGACCGGACGGAATATTCCCTTACCGGAGAAGAATCTCAGATTACCGGCGGTGACGTTTTCCGGCCGGATTCCGGCCACAATCCCAGTTTTCCGGCGAGCCAAAAATTCCAGAATTTTCTATGGACTTCTCTCATGGGTGTGAAGACTTGGACTAGGAATTGGATGGAGAATTGGACCCAAATTTGGAAAGAGAAGATGGAAGATGAGAAAGGCTTGGATTTGGAAATTGAATTGCTAAAGGAAAAGGATTCTATTCCTTGGAAGATTTGGAGAATATTGAAGCCTATAACTAGAGAAGTTTTCTACAACTTTTACACCTCTCTACACACACAACACTCTTCTTCTTATTCTATGTGCGAACTCCTTAACATGAGTAGCTAATTTTATTATTGATTGAGGATGAATTCTTAGTTCTTAATACATGATTTGAGTTTTGTTTCAATTCTATCTTGAAGTTTTTCACATAATTATCGTTTGTTTTTACTAATAGGAATGATCTTAATGACATTCATGATTGATTGATAGATTGTTTAGAGTGCACGCTAAATTGATTTGTTAATTTGATCTAAAGCTAGTGAAAGTTAGGGGATAAGTAATCGTTTCTTGACTCTTTACACAAGTAGCAAACACGAGACCTTGCGGAGGGATTCCGTGGAGCAATTGTGTGTGAAAACAACGTTAGCAAGTAGACCTTGATCTAAGAGTCTAACTACTAATATTGACCTAATAAGTTCATGAATCTTAATGCGTTTATTTAAATTACATCTAGAGTGATCTACTACTAGGTGGTTTGGTAAATAGAATCCGGTAGTCGAGAACTTCCGTGTCCGGTGATACAAGGGATTTAGGGGTTTAGCACGATCTCACGCTTTACCTACGGTTGGTGATAATTTGTGACTAATAACAAGAAGAAAAGAACATAACTTGATTCATTGTTTCGTAACGAAGAAGGATTCCTTGGTCTTGTCTCTCTTATTGCTTTCAACTTTATCTTTTAATTGCTTTGTTTATTTTCTTTTGCTTTTTACACCCTCCTTTCGTGACAATTTTTACAACTAGAATCTCTTGCTCCTCGTGGGAACGAACTTGACTTCCATTATATTATTTTTAATTGAGTGGAAATATTGATTAATTTGATTGCACCTACGACACGCATCAAATTTTGGCGCCCCTTCTTAGGGAGCAGCGACGGACGATTTTAGTTGTTTTTATTTTTCTTTTGCTATATTCTTGCTTTGTTAGATTCTATACCTTATCTAACTTAGGTTTCTGAGAATCTTATTTCAGGTATCGGTTTTCCATGTATGGTGGACAAGAGCAAGCATATTACAACAATCAATACGGTTTTCAACCTCAACATTATGGCAATTTCCAACCATCCTTAGGATACAGACTTTATGGATATTCTCATACATATCAACAACCTTATGACGGGTATGTAAGTGAACAATCACTAGGAGGGGAGGATAGTTATGCTTCTAAACCTATGTGTGATCTCCTTGGTGCAAGGCAACCTAGTTTGAGGGAACTTGAGAGAAGGTTCTATCAATTGATCGATGAAGGCATAGCATCGGATGAAGAAATTCTTGAAGCTAAAAGAACTTTAAGAATAGAGCGTGAAAACGTTATTATATGGGTTACGATGATGATTTTGAACCTTATGAAAATTATTGTAACAAGGATAAAGTTATTCCAACTCCGGATCATAATAACGATCCTTCGCCTATTCAAAAGGAGGAGATTGGGTGTGACTTACCTATTGTTATAAACGGTGTAACACCCGCACAAGAAGATCTTACAATCTATACCGACGAGAATCATTTTAGTGAATGGCCCGATTCCGATGATGAGAATGTTGAAGAGATGATACTAGAGGATGAAACCACATTCATTGATTTTGTGGAAGACCCAATTGAACTTGCCAATGATTTTAATGATGCCAAGACTTTGGTTAAGGTAGAAAACGACGAAGAATGGTTGCAAGGTTTAATAGAGGACCACGATATACAAGAGGTAAGTAATTCACTTGAATTTTTTAAGGATGAAGAGGATTCTATAATACAAGAAATTGTGCAAGGTTTGTCTAACCCTTTGCATATTGATTCTTCTCCGTTACCTCTTATTGGTTTGAATGTATGTGCTTCGAAAGTATTTTTGGAGGATTTTGTTTCTAGATATCCACCATTGGAAACACTTGATTCTAACACTATGCAGGTTTGCCAAGAGGAACACATGGAAATTCCCAAATTCTATGTTCTTTATACACTTCCGAGTGTGGACGAGAATAAGTGTGGGGGAAATTTCTATCGAGCGATAATTTCACTATTGTTTTCTTGTGCTAATATTTGTATGGAGTTATTGTTTGCAAAACAGGTATTATGGGTGGATCCTCAAATTTTCCGATTGTTGGTATATGGGGAATGAATCATGCAAGAGCTAAGTCGGGTCGTCGACTTTAAAACAAGCGCTTAATGGGAGGCAACCCATAGGTTTTGTATTTCTTATCTTTTTGCTTTTTGTTATTTCTTTTTCTTGTTTCTTATCATGTTAAAATTTCCCACCTTGACTTTACTAGGAGGATTCAATTACATTGAGGACAATGTAGGGTTTAAGTGTGGGGGAGTGGTTAAGCATGTATTTAAAAAAAATTTAAAAAATTTTTTAAAAAAAAAAAAGTTTTACATAAAAACTCCAACTTTTAAAGATTTTAGAGTCACTAGCATACTTCTAGGTATGTTTACATAGAGATTTTGACCGACATAATTGAACTTGGAAATGTTAGAGGACTACATTCGGATTTCTTGCTTGTTAGAGTGTTAAATAATGGATTTAATCATGCCGGTGATGCGAATTTGGTGCAAGGAGAAGTGCATTATTAGAGTTGCTGATCAATCATTAGTGGAGACTACCCGTATTCATATCATGTGAGGCACCGACCAGAAATTTTTCCATATACTAAAGAGCTTCTTTTGAGTGTGTGTCACCGTACGTTAATTCCGGGTAGAATGGTGAGCTACCCAACCTTCCACCAATAGAAGCATTACTCTTTGATCTCTTGAGTGCTAATTTTGTCAATCATAAGGGTGACGTCTATATATGAAAGCCTCCTTCTTGTAGTTCGATTTGCAGTTATCACCATTCTCTCTCTCGACAACAACGGATCCATAGAAACACCATCATCATCAACAAGGAGCGACATCAAAATATACAAGGAAAGTTGGAAAAGTTTATGGTTTACAAGCAACGGAATGAGAAAAAGAGCAGATTTCAAATAAAGCAACATACAAATGAGCGGATTTTACATATATGTTGAGGACTTACAATACAATGAGGTAATTTTATATCCAAGTATGAAGACTTATTCATGAAAGCAAAGAAAATTAAAAGGTGAGAATTTTTTGAAGTTTATGATTTCAAGACGATACAAGTTGTGAAGAATCAAGCGGTAAAATACTTCTTCCACGGCCATGGTTTATTTTTTGTATTTTATTTCTCTTGTTTAAAAAAAAAAAAAAAAAAAAAAGAGAAATATTTGTTTTGTTTTTATTTATTAAGCCGTGGGGAAGGAAAATATATAAGGAAGTTTCAAGCGACAAGGATTTTTAAGGTAAAGGTTACAAATTGTTAAGGATTTATGAAATTCAAGAGTTTATCATCAATAGTTGAAACCGAATACGAAGGAGATCAAGACGAGGAGCGGAAGACGTTTCTATTGGATGCCGTGAGAGTGGTGTTATCATAATTGGCGATCGGATGTGAAGGTGAGTAAGTAATCTCATCCTCGATAATAATGGTTGATTTCCTTTCTTAGAGATCGTTAAAAATGGTTTTTCAAAATATTAAAAGATGTGGGTTTTTAAAAATATTTCGGAAGTTATTCTTCCCACCATTCAACGTGTCGCAGGATTTCTCTCTTCATTCCTACCTGCACACATGTGTGACCCATAAAAAACCGTCTTTTTGAGTGCAATTATCATAAAATCCTATTTGGTGAGGCATAAGTCGAGGCGAAATGCTTATTGATCGTTTCTCAAACACGCTTTCTCTCATTAAGGTGTGGTTATTTCTCACTCAACATTTAAGAACGAGAATATGTTCTTTAGTATTTCTAACTTCTTATTACTAGCATGCAGAAACTCTATGTCCTCATAGCTCTTTGGATGCTTGGGACCCTTGAACGCTTTGAAGTTGTGAGTTTTTAGTTTGATTTGCTCGAGGACTAGCAAAGTCTAAGTGTGGGGGAATCTGATAGGGTGTAGAATACATCCTATTGACTATCTATTGTTTATGCTTTCTCTGCTATTTTTCTTGTAAATTATGTATTTTATGCTTGTTTTGAGTTTTGTAGCTACTTTGGAGTCGCACGGAGGAAAAGAAGAAGAAATCACCCAATTTGAGCAAAAAGGGCAAAAAGGTCATTTTACAGGCGATTGATATATAGAGCCCAGTTGAGGTTAAGGGGCAACCCAATTTGGAGGAATACTAAAGCCAGCCCAGTCAAGGCTAAGGGGGTTGTCATCAGGGTACCCCTTATCATTTATCAGAGGGTTTAACTATCCCAGGGGTGCAAATATCCACCCAAACCATTACAACCCTAAATTCGAGAGGCGTTTCTCTCAATTATTTCACATCTGAAATTGGGAAGAAAAGCAGCGCAGCTGCTATTGAATTTCCTTGTCTGAGAGAAGCAGCCATGGCTGCTGTTAATTTGTTCAAGAAATTGAGACGAAATCGAGGAACACAGAGAAGAGAATCTGTGATGGGTTTGCTGGTGTCGATCGAGAAATTGAGAGGTTAAACTGCCATCGATGAGATACAGAGGAGAATCAACATAGAGAGATGAGATCGATGATGCTGGTGGATCAATTAGAGTTCGAATCAAGGTTTCGGTGGTGTTCAGCTCATGGTGAGAGAAGTTGATGGCGTTTTTGGGGTTCGATCCGGGAGGCAATGTTCATAGATGCTTTCTTTGTTGAAGGTCGAGAAGATGGGTGAAATGAGTTTTTGGCATGTAATCTGAGAAGAACATATATGGGTATGGTGGCGATTGAAGGCAACGAAATAAGGGTGTTGGAGATGAAGGTGGTTGATTCGTTGAATCGGAGAAGACTCTCGGGGATTAATGATGCAATCGATTCGGGAAAGAGGAGATTAAAATGGGTTCTGTGACAGTAAAGGCAAGAGTCAAGATTGAGCTCCTGGAAGAATTGATGTTGGTGATCAATGAAGCTACAATCGTTGAGTGAAGCACTGAATGAAAAATGGGTTTGAAGAACTCAGGGAAATCGAGCTCGGTTTGAGCTGTTATTCAACACAGGGAGAAGAAATTGGAGATGGAAGATGTGGGAGCTATTGATGGTTATTGCTAAGAGATTTGGAAGGTGGTACAGAAATTGCAGGGATGAAGAAGTATTGTTGCTGCGATTCAGAGAAAGTGGGAATTGCTGCCATGGATTATCAATGTGAATGAAGTGAAGCTGTTGAACCTTTAGATGTATGTTAGGATGAATTTGTGCAGGGATGGAGCTAAAGAACGGCCTGAAATCGGCCTGGGAAATGTCCTATAAACAAACGGAATGCTGTCCGGTTTTTCTCTCAGGCGAGTCAACTCGGAAGCCAGCGTTTCAACTCGATTCAGCCCAGTGCCTCAGCAAATTAAGATAAATTAGACAGCTGACTCGGCTGATTCAGCTTCCTTCCTTTGACTTTGACTGACGGTTTGACCTTTGACCGTTAGTCCTAATCGACTCTCCCGGGACCTGGACGGAATATTCCCTTACGGAGAAGAATCTCGGACACGGCGACGACTTTTCCGGCCGGATTCCGACCATAATACCAGTTTCCGGCAAGCAAAAAAAATCCATAATTTTCTATGGACTTCTCTCATGGGTGTGAAGACTTGGACTAGGAATTGGATGGAGAATTTGACTCAAATTTGGAAAGAGAAGATGGAAGATGAGAAAGGCTTGGATTTGGAAATTGAATAGCTAAAGGAAAAGGATTCTATTCCTTGGAAGATTTGGAGAATATTGAAGCCTATAACTAGAGAAGTTTTCTACATCTTTTACACCTCTCTACACACACAACACTCTTCTTTTCTTATTCTATGTGCGAACTCCTTAACATGAGTAGCTAATTTTATTATTGATTGAGGATGAATTCTTAGTTCTTAATACATGATTTGAGTTTTGTTTCAATTCTATCTTGAAGTTTTTCACATAATTATCGTTTGTTGTTACTAATAGGAATGATCTTAATGACATTCATGATTGATTGATAGATTGTTTAGAGTGCACGCTAAATTGATTTGTTAATTTGATCTAAAGCTAGTGAAAGTTAGGGGATAAGTAATCGTTTCTTGACTCTTTACACAAGTAGCAAACACGAGACCTTGCGGAGGGATTCCGTGGAGCAATTGTGTGTGAAAACAACGTTAGCAAGTAGACCTTGATCTAAGAGTCTAACTACTAATATTGACCTAATAAGTTCATGAATCTTAATGCGTTTATTTAAATTACATCTAGAGTGATCTACTACTAGGTGGTTTGGTAAATAGAATCCGGTAGTCGAGAACTTCCGTGTCCGGTGATACAAGGGATTTAGGGGTTTAGCACTGATCTAGCTGCTTTACCTACGGTTGGTGATAATTTGTGACTAATAACAAGAAGAAAAGAACATAACTTGATTCATTGTTTCGTAACGAAGAAGGATTCCTTGGTCTTGTCTCTCTTATTGCTTTCAACTTTATCTTTTAATTGCTTTGTTTATTTTCTTTTGCTTTTTACACCCTCCTTTCGTGACAATTTTTACAACTAGAATCTCTTGCTCCTCGTGGGAACGAACTTGACTTCCATTATATTATTTTTAATTGAGTGGAAATATTGATTAATTTGATTGCACCTACGACACGCATCAGTAACTAGCCAAATTCTCGAGGTAATGAGTCATTTTTCCAGGTTTATTCTAACCGTTGTCCTGAGAAATTATAATTCCGCACATGAGATGGTCAATTGTACTAGCTCTCAAGTGTAAAATTACAATCCCATCTCTCAAATCTCGAGTGTACTAGCTCCCTTTAGTATATGTCTTAATTAGTGGGAATTGAACATGTTTACTGACCTCAATAATGTATTTGCAGTTGCACATCATTACTTGCATTGTATAACAATCTCAGATGGAGTATGGATGTCCAATCGAAGATTTATTGTAATGGTCAAGCTGCTTGAAGAAGTTCACTGCCATACACCACCACTCATCTACATTTTTAATCTATCAAGCTCCATCATTCTACTACCACCCGTTGCTGCTTTGGTTTCATAGATTGGTTTCATAATCACATTTTCTACTTGCTTTGATTCGGTCGTCATAATCATGTTAAACGTCGATACAGTTTTACTTGCAATGTTAATTATATTAACATACAAGACTAATGGTACTGTGTTTCTTATATATCAATCTCGGAAACTGGAATCCATTAGTATTGACAGCAGAAGAAATAAAAAAACGTACACTAAAATAAATCAATAACTAGAGAATCATCCAACAAGATGATAATTTTAAAACTCAATACTCAATTCTCCTTTATTCTGGCCCCACAAAAAGCTGACTTGGACAATTGTGGTGTGAGTATTAAGAAATACTGCCTTCACAATCACTCTGTCCCCACACAAGCAAAACTTAACATATATTTACACTTTATTTACACCTCAATTTTAGCCCACTTTCAAATTCCAACCCCCATTTTCTCGACCACTTCCTACACGAACATGAAAGAAATAAACGATCAAAACGAACCTCATCTCTAGTAATGCTCATCATCTTCTTACCAAATCAATTCATTCACAAAGCAGAATTTTCACTTCACACCGAGGTTTGGTTTCTCCATTTTTAGTTTTGAATCTTTTGATCAAGATTTTTTTATTTGATTGTACTAATATTTCTGTAGGTTTCTCTTTGGCCTTTCAATTGATATTTTTAGTGCCATTGCGAATTACTAAAGTGGAAGCATTCTTTTTCTTACGGCATTTCATATACTGCAAGTACTTGCAAGGAATTTTCTTTATGCTTTCATTCCAAATAAAGCTCTCTCAGGATTGCGTTCATTTTTGGGTATTTTGAAAGATCAAACGTAACGCACCGTAACTGTTCGTGAAAATGCCGAGAAAAAATTCACTGCAATTTAACTCCATTTATTTGTGATACCTTCAACACCTTTGGGACAAAGATTCAGGTAACTCTTCGTTTTTTTTTCCTTTTAGTTTTTTTTTTTTTTTTTTGAACTTTATGATATTCGGTTGTAGGTGTCGATTTTATAATTTTTTTATTTAATACCATGCTATCTTAAACAACTGAGGACCAGAAAAAAACCAATTGAGGAGGCATAGATAATAATTTGCAATAGTTTTGATGACGCCACTGTGTGTTTAAACTGTAGGCAACACATGTAAAATAAAAAATTGTCAACATATATATGGGATATAAGTTGATATCATTATACATCTACCTTCTTCAATGAAAAAAAAACACTATTTCTCATATTTTTTTATTGTTTTTTATTAGGGATAATTGGTGTTTAGTACTCCGGTTTGACCAACACTAGGCTTTGGTCTAACATTTGTCCAACGTTAGGGCTTGGTACCTGGACTGGACGTTGACTTGAATTGACTCAGTTAGATATTAACTGTTGTTTATAAATTAATTAAAAACAAAATGAAATGAAATTGTTAGTTGAATTTACTATCTTACCCCTTCACCTTACATTACCCTAAACCTAACTCCTTCTCTTCTTCACTCTTCTTCTTCCGCCCGCCTCTCCAATGTTAGAAGTTGAGCAACAGAGTCTATACAAATTCATCCCAGGCTCCACCTCCATCGTCTTTTTCTTGTATAACATCATCATATCCCCCACCTATATCACCTTCCCATCATCATAATTCATCCCTAAACTATAACACTATATGGATCGAGAAATTCTCTCCTCAATTAACATTTCTACCTGTAGAAAAGAGAGAATTGGGTGATGGTAACGATTCTGAAATTGCAGATGAAGAAAAGGAAGTATTGATGCTTGTCAAGAACAAGAAAATGGTGTTATGTTGAGACTAAAACTAATTGAAGAATATGCTTATCAGATTTATAGGGAAGAATATCTATTGTTGCTTGTGATTTGAGGGGTTGGAGGAAATTTATGGTGATAATGAGCTTTAACAGGAGGATGAAAATAGAGTTTGCATCAATTTTGGGTTCTAATCTAGTTATGACAAGATTTGAAATTAGGGTTCTTAAACAGAGAGGAGTAATGGGTTATTGCGGTAATGAAAAGAGAAAATCTGTCGAGTTGGATAATTACGGTTGAATTGAAGATGGTGGTTGATTTAATGGCTAATTTATTAAGGGAACCAGGAGGACGAGTTCAATCTTCTTGATGCAGAGAAGAACATGAATTGTAGATTTAGATCTATGTTAGGACAGGGGTTTTGAAGATGAAGATGTAGATGTAGTCTTGAACTGAAGATGGTTTGATGTATCCGATGGATTTCAGAGAAGATTGTTGTTAAGAAAGAACCAATTTGTGATGTTATTGCAGAGCTGAAGAAAACCGAACTGAATTTGAGTCTGGTGGTGTTGCGGAGAAGATTGCAGGTTGTTATGTTGGTTCTATATTTCTAGAATTGGTGTTGATTGAGTTGCAGGAGCTACATCATAAATTAGAATATGTGTTTGGTTTATAATGAAGTTGCAGGTGAATTGAATTATGTAAGAGGCTCAATAATCTACAGGGAATGTGAGAATGATGTTATTTTGTTGGTGGTACTGAAATTGTATGGTGGTGCTGGGGACTGGGTACCGAAGGTGTTGATGGTGGCATTGGAATTATTCTCTAAAGCTAAGACAGAGAGGGTTTTGAGGTTGTTGATATGAGATTTTGTTGCAGTCTAGTTATGTATGTTGGTCTATATTTGAATGGGATAGCAAGAACGGGTGTGTGATGAAATTGAATTGCACGCAAGACTGAATTGGTTAGGGGTTTTTGGTGTTGTAGGTAATGGTTGAGTTGCTGGAATAGATGGGTTCTGATTAGGTTGTGTGTGCATTTTTAGATGATTCTAGTGTGTTACTGCTGTTAGATGATCGAAGAAGCGGGAGATGTAGTCGTTGAGTGAAGCAGTGAATAGAAGAGATTGATAGGTTTCTTGAACTAAGATTTGAAGCTGGTGATGATAAAGGGTTAATTGAAGAAGGGTATGAAACATGAATTTTGCAAATATCAAGAAAACTAAAGGGTATTATAGTAAAGTAATTAATAGTGACATTTATATAAATTTTTTTAGTAATTACTAAACAGAAGTTAGGATTTAACTTAGTCAACTTGGGTCAACGTCGATTCCAGGTACCAAGCCCTAACGTTGGACAAATGTTAGCCCAAAGCCTAGTGTTGGTCAAAATCTGAGTACTAAACACCAATTATCCATTTTTATTATCATTTCCAATGCCCAATGATTGGCTCTTATCTTGTGCATGGGTACACAAGATAACAAAATCCAAATAAATTCAATTGAGAACTTGAAGTTTAGTTAGTGTGTTTCCCATCTTTGTAATGTACTTTAGTGCAATTGCTGGATGGTGCCAACAAATAAACAACACCGGGAACAAGTCTTTTCAAATACAAATGGCTAATGGCTCTCCACGAGATTTATTATGTCCAATGATGGTGTAAATGTAGATCCGAACTCCAAAAATACGAAAGGTCTTGGACAAGATTGGCAGATTCATTGAAAAAATTCAATTAATATTAATTTTATATTTGTATCGGTACGACTTCTTGATCTACAATTTATTATTGTGCTTATAGATACCGATAAGAACGCTGGACATGTTGGAGCCGCGGGGAAGGCACCGAAAGATATTGTAATTATGGGTATTGGAGGAAGCTTTATAGGTCCGCTATTTACACACCTTGATTCAATTATGATTCATGATGAGGGTTATGTATCTGTTTGATCTGTATGTATCTGAGTTAGAAGAGAAAGAGATTGCCATCTCATTTTGAATAATTAAGATACTGGTCGTGAGAATTCACTATCTAATTTGTGATAAATGGAGTTTGCATTAAGTAATTTAGGGTGAAATTCTGTCAGTATGTTCTGTTATGGAACATCTCGGTAGGATTATGTTAAATTACAGTTTCCTACCTTTTCACTCAAAATATAAGCATGACAATAGCTATGTACTAATCATACATAGTTTTTTTAACTGCTTGTAGGGGAAGGGTTGAACTTGGAAGTTTTTCGAATCTATCATTTTTCCTTGGTATTTTTAGCATGAAAGAAACGAGAAAAGTAGGAAAATGTTCACATATGTCACTAAATTTATCCAAAAGGGACTCATCTGACTCATCTGCTAGTCGGGAAGTTTAAGAAATACATCCCTCGAAAGTTTCTATAATTTTAGGTTTGACAATGTTTTTGTTATTGCTTAGAATTTGATACGAAAATTGTGCTGCTTGGTGCTCTTGACTATATTTTTACAGTTTTAGTTTTTATCACGAGTGAAGATGCTCCTTGGGGTGGCATTCATACTGCCAGCTATAAATTTATTGGGTAATGAGGAGAACGAATTTGAAGAATTATGAATTTATTTTTATCTTTCTAGGTAATCTTAATTTTGTGTTAGTTTTATAGACATATCATGTATATGTTTTTTCTGTCAAGGTTTTGATGAGGAAATACATACGAGTCAGATGCCGTTTGAGGTCTCTTTTATCTGAGATCTTGGTGATTTAAGGATTTTGTTTAATTTTGGCAAACCAAAAAGGACAACCATGAGGGTATCTCTTTCTAGAGCAAACCACGATGAAATTGTCAATTCCAGGACAGATAGCCGAACTTTTAGGCTAGAGTTTACAGAGCAAAGTTTGGTTTGGTCGACTGCACCATTTTTCTAGCCAAACTTTTAGTCTTAAATCATCGGGACTCGAAAAGTTCGGTATGCTCTCAAAGTTCCCATGTTACCGAACTCTTTGTTCGGCTTGCTTGCAAATTTTTTGCGAGCTCAATATTTAGCTATACAAAGAAGAGTTAGGTTGAGAATTTTTTTCACGACTCAACCGAACTCAATAATTCGGTTAGGAACAAAAAAATTTCTCCTTGTCGAAGTGTTCTTCGTGTTCATCATCTTTAAGAGTTCCTTTATAAATTGGGTTTTTTCAAAATGGTTTGTGAAACTATATATGTAATGGATTTTTTATAATTTTGATTCTGATAATGATTTAGTTAGGATATATATATATATATATATATGTGGTTATTAGGTTAATTACAAATTGAATTGGGTTAAGGGTAAGTTAGTCATTTCCACACTTTAGGACACCCCTTATAAGTGTGTAGGAAATACCTAATAGTCCTAGAAATAATATATTAGGATGAGTCTAGTCCAGTTGACTCAGTCATGTGTCTGTTTGGTCCTTTTTTAAAAAATATATTATAGTTTGGTCCTAGAAATAATGGTTTGGTCCTAGGGTGACGTCATGGATGATGTAATTGTCACTAGGTAGTGGCAGAAATACCCTTTTGGGGCCACATATATAGAAAAGATCACTAGAAATATCTCATTCTCAGATTTACATTCTCTTTCCTCTCTATTTTCAGATCTAGTTTTTCTCCTCCATTTTCTTCTTTCTTTTTTTTTGCAGACGATGAACATGATGATTAATGATGAAGATTTGTGTGTTTTTCTTCTTTTTTGTTGCTGCTGGTGTTGTTGAATATGACGGAGACGATGAAGACGGAGAACATGATGATGAACGATGAAGATTTATGCGTTTTTTTTCTTTCTTTTTTCTTGCGGCTAGTGTTGTTGAAGATGGTGGAGACGGTGAAGACGACGAAGATTTGTGATGAAGATGAAGATGAACTCCTGTTTTGCTGCTGATGAAGATGAAGATGAAGATGAACAAAAATTAGGGTTTCTCTGATGATGATTTGTGCGATTTTCTTCTTTTTTTATGTTCCTATTAGTGTTGTTGAAGATGGTGGAGACGATGAAGATGATGAAGACGACAAAGATTTGTGATGAAGATGATGCTGCTGCAGTTCATTCTAGAAACGAACTCTGGTTTATATAGGTTTTTATCAGGAGTTCATTCCAGAAATGAACTTTGACTTTTTGTTCTTAATAACGAAAGGTTTCACCTATTTTCCACCTTCGTTTTTCCTATTTGCCACTCTCATTAATTGTCACCCCCACTTATCCTATTTGCCACTCATATATTTTTCATATATCCCAAATGCTACTCTTTTGACTTTTTGTTTTCAACCCAACAATAAAACCACCCAACAACTAACATAAAAAAACCCTAAATTATAAATTAATCTCCCACCGGCGGCATTCTTCTACTCCATCTCTCCCACCGATCACCACCTTCACACATTGTTTGTTTAGTTTTTTCTTTTAATATTTGATTTTGTATCAACCTGTAGGGAATGTTCAAGCAAATCAAAACCCAAAAAACGAAAGAAAGCTAAACATATAGATTTCGTTTGTACTGTCATGATGAAGAACTATCGTTCACTTTGGGTCGACTATTTTCGAATCATTAACCCGGTTCATTAGAGAGAGAAAGTTTAAGAGTGAACTAGTCTTGTGTAAACCATGAATTTGGACGATTTGAGGGTTTTCCATGGATGATCACTTACGACTACTAGCATCTGTAACGATGTAATGATCTGAACAACGACTAACGATTTGAAGATGGGAATAACAAAACGAAGCCATCGCGAGAGGCCGCGAAGAATCCCGATCGACAATTGTTAGAGACGAGACCACCAAAACTCATTACGACGCATATTAATAAGTTAGCCCAGGCATCATGTTTAACAAAAGTTTTTAACTATTCTAACATGAAGCCTCTTCCGCATTCCGCAAATAAGTAACAACAAGTTAATAATTTACGGGCAATGCTCACAGTAAGACGGTAAGGTATAATAAGAAACCTTCTTGATATCATATCTTTAATCAAGGAAGTATTCGGCATTTAACGTCAACACCTAGGTTATTCCCTGGCGTTATCTAAAACTTTTGTCATCATCACTATTAATAACAAAAGAGAATGAACTTGCTCTTCTACGCTTTTAAGCATAGTATTACGATGAAGGAGTTCATCTCGTCAACTTGCAGACAAGAGAGTTCATGTGCACAATGCGATCCTTCTCATCTATGAGATCACTAATTTTCTTCCTTAAAATCTTGATTTTCTTCTCGAGAATCGAGATACATTCGTTTAAAGCGATTAGTTAAATTTAAATTAGATACGTGTTCGATCTCTAAAGCCGATATTTGGATTGAAGATCCTTTAATGAAAGGAGGTTAGTTTTATCGAGGAACTACTTAGAGATTGATTGAGGTGAGCGAGAAGAAGGTCGTTGTCCATAGGTTCAGAAATGTATGGAGAAGAATAGATCGGAGAGATTATATACAACGCATCTTCAACTCAACCCATATGATTAAAAATCAGCCGATAATATTGTTTCAAATGAAAAAGGAAACTTACTTCACACGATCGAAGTATTTGTACTTCAACGGATTATCCTTGTACTTTCTTTCAATCTCGCGTCTGAGAAATTTTACAAACTTCGGCAAATATAAAAAGAAAGTTGCAAAGGCAAGATTTAAAATGGAGACCTCTTTTGTCTTATCGGGCCATTTGAATTCCCAGGATGATACCCTGAGGTTAGCAGGGGAAGAATGTCTTGAGCATGATATAAGGGCCATTTAAGATCAAGTACAACCCACCACTTCTCATCTTTGGAGTGGCGAGTAGTATTATTGCCGAATGCCAGTCAAAAGCAATTTATCCTCAGGACATCAGAAAGCAAACAGATTTCGCATTCCTCATCTTTATTAATAATTTTCAAAAAGTTCAGACAGTGTACTTCTCAAAGAACTATATTTCCAAACTGCTTAAATCGGGGTGTCAAACTAGGATTAAAGATCCTTTGCAACACCACGATTCGCGAACTCAAGCATTAGGCGAACGCAATCGCCACTGATAAACAACGAGAGAATTTTTCATCAAGATTTCTAAAACAAAGGCATCTCGGGATCGTATAAGGGGATGGGAAGTCCGCGAGGAAGCTGACCTAGAGAGACTATAATCTTTTGATCAAGATTAGGATCGGCGTTAGAAAAGACGAAGAAAAGATTTGCGGTAGCGAAGCGCAAATTACGGAGGAGAAAATCAAAGAGAAGTTGAGAAACCAAGAATGAAAAGGAGAGAAAAGAAAACTATATATTTCGAGAAAAAGCGAGGTCATTTAATGCGAGAAGAGAACATGAGAGTCAAGAATAAGCGGTTGAAAGAGACGTGTCAAGAAAAGACATTAATAATCAAAATCCGTGTAAAAGTACAAAACAAAAAAGATAAAGATTCGCGGCAAATCAAAAGAATCACTCTTACAGGAGAAATATGAGGAGAGACAAGAAACGATACTAAATGTACATCTCAAAGAAGCTTGAACTTCGCCAAAGAATAGAGGCAAACGTACTTTTTAAGGAAAGTATTCTTTCGCTTGTTCCTTCATGATTACTACAACAACAGATTTTTCCTTAAAGATCGCTCTTCAAGCAATATTCAAGGAAAAAGAGGCAAGATGTAGGATCATAAATCATGACAACATGGATTAAAACGATGCCAACCATATTAATAAGTTGCAGGGCATCATGTTTACCAAAAAGTTTTTACTTGTATGCATCGGCACATTTCTTCATGCATATCCCAATTTTATTATGTGACACCGACGGAACTTGTCAAAGCATCAACAGAACTTGCATTTATATTACTGTATATACAATCGTGAGCTTTAAAAACTGGTGTAAAGACAAAGTATTACTGCAACGAAAACAGAGATTAATATGGAAGAAGACAACCTATAGTCAAACTTAATTTGACTTTTGTAGGTGGTAAATAAGAAATAGTAGAATTGAAAAGTACAAGGGACATTTTATAAAGTACCCCTGTTTTGAAATGTATACTTCAAAAGTACCCCGTTTTTTACAAATTTTCTAAAGTACCCCGCTTTATTCAAAAGGAAAATTCCATCCAGTTAAGTGCTAGGTGGCAGTTATCTTTCCAATTAAAAGTCATATTTACCCCTGAACTACATCTCCTTGGTAGAGAGGATAAATGATTCGACGATCCTGAAAGAGGGTGTAACGATCCTGAACTAGGCTCGACGAACCTGAAAATGGTGTAACGACCCTGAACCGGACTCGACTAACCGGGAAAATATTGTAGAAGATTGATTCTCCACCAACCAAAAACCCCAAGACACTTGGGAATGATGAACCCTTTTAGGGAATGGTGAAACGAACCTGAAAATGATGACACGATCCTGAACCGAGCTCGACAAATTGGAAAAATGATGTAGAAGGTAAACGTATTAACAAGGAAAGGGTAAAGAAGTAAAATTTAAAAAAAAGTAAATTAGTGTTGACTAATTAGGATGGAAAACTAAACAGTTGGGGCACTTTAGAAAATTTGTAAAAAACGGGGGTAACAAAAAAACGAGGTCAATAAAACGGGGGTACTTTATAAATTCTCCCAAAGTACAATTACTGTAAAAATTTGATAAGGGTGGCAAATAGGAAAAATGTGGGTGGCAAATAGGTGGAACCATAACAAAATTTTTGTAGAATTTAAAGAAATGTAATGAAATTTATAGAATATAATAAAAAATAAGTTTGGAATTAACACGAAAGGGTACTTTGGTCCATTTAATATTTTTAAATATTTAAAAATATTAAATATTTAAAAATATTAAATATTTAAAAATATTAAATATTTAAAAATATTAAATATTTAAAAAAATATTCCGAATATTAAATACGGCGCGCGGGTTATAACCCCTTTGGGGTTATAACCCATCCACAAAAAAACTTGTCCAAACAAATATGACACAAAACCCTCAAATATCATAAACTGTCAAAACTACGCCAACCCAAAAAAAAAAAACTGACAAAACCACCTCTATTCATTATTGCTTATAATGTTTCATAACGGACAAAAAACACAAAAACCTCCGCTCTCATCAGTATCTCCTTCAAAACGAACCCAGAAAATTATCAGATCTAAAAAAAAAGTTTCATCCCGTAGCGAAAATCATATCTGATTGTCGATTTCACCTTCATCTCTTCTTCAATGGTTACGCATTTCAACCATTTAAGCAAAATCTGACCTAACTAGATTCATTTTTCTGACCTAAAACAGCAAAAATGGCGAAGAAAAAAAATCAACAGGAGAAAAAGAAAGATGATAAGCTTAGGAAAACTGCGAAACCATCAACAAAAGGTAAGAAATCTCATCATTATTCTTCAATTTTTTGATGTAACCAGATTTTTTTGGTTTAGGTTTCATTTTTTTTTTTTGGGTTTTCAGTTTAATTTTAGGTTTCGTCATTTTTTTGGGTTTTCAGTTTGATTTTAGGTTTCATCTGTTAGTTTTAGATTTCATTTGTTAGGTTTAGATTTCAATTGAAAACTAATTTCAATTTTGGGTGTGTTTATTTCTTGTGTATGCTGTCGGCCTTGTTTATTTCTTTTTTTTTTTGATGAAACCAAATTCGAGTTACATCATCTTCAGTTACTGGCGAAAATCGGTTTTCTATTGTTGTTGGAGTAAACAGATGTTTGATCAAACCACATTTCATTTTCTGTTTCTTGATGAAACCAAAATTGGTTTCATCATTTTTTAGTTGTTGGTTTACTTCTAGAGTTATTGTTTGTGGACCTAATTATGCTTATGGTTTCATCACCTATAAATGATTATGGTTTCATCATTTTTCAAGTGTATATCTTATGATTTCACCACTTTTCAATTATGTACAGTTTCATCACTTTGTTCGTGCTTATGGTTTCATCATTACGAGTGTATTTCTTATGGTTTCATCACTTTTCAATTATGCACAGTTTCATCACTTTGTTCGTGCTTATGGTTTATAATTTTTCAAGTGAAATCTTATGGTTTCATCATTATTATTTATTTATTATTCTCTTATGGTTTAATTTTGGTTTCACAATAGGTAAAAAAAGAGAGACAGAACCGTTCAGGTGTTCATTGCATCATTTGTGCGAGTTTGCAGTGGAAATTAAGGCGTTGATACAAAACAAGCAACTGCATTTGAAAGCTCTTAAATCATGTCCGTTCTGGCGCTTCTTTGAGCCGTTCTATGATGGCGTAATGAACGAAGAAGAGCTCATCAAAAAAACAAAAGCAATAATTATGTTTTTAAGTACAATTGAAAACAGACATGATGGTAAGCGTCCGTATTGTTTCAAAGTAACAAGATCAAGGAAAATGACTCTGCAGACCATTCCCGAACATTTTGTTGTGACTTTTGGTCTGCAAATGGTGAATTATGTAGAAGCAGACGACATTGATGAAGAGCTGCTCAAAAGGTGAACGTCTTCATGGCTACGTATTTTAATGGAAATAAGAAGACGAACAAATGCGATATTAAACGTTGTATGTTGGAAGCCGCAAAGGATGAAACCAAAGCGGATGACTTTGTCAAGCTTTTTGTAATGTTTCTTTTGGTTTCGGTATTTGTCCCTAACAAATGTGGGCAAACTCTAGCAGCAAAGTACTTGTACATGGTGTTTGATATGAATAAGGTGTGTTGGCCCGAAGTCTTTCATGACTATCTACTTGATTTGATAATGACAAACAGAAAAGACGTAGAAAACGTAGTTGGTTGCGTCATTTACCCGCTGGTAAGTTAAGATTTCTTCTTTTTGATTCGTAAGTTAAAGTATTTTTAAAATTTTTTTGATGATGAATTTGGATATTGGTTGTTGTTTCTTTTTTCAGTATTGGTTGGCAGAGATGACAAAGATAGCACAAAGAAAGGATGGGTTCCACAAGTATCCGAGGTTGCTAGATGGAACCTTAGCAACATCTGCCAACAAGTATTGGCAAACTTCGAGGATCTTGTCGATAAAAAAGAACTTTTGTCTGAGGTAAATATTTACTTGGAAGATTTACTTTTCTGATGAAACAAAATTTGGTTTCATCAATAATTATAGCTGAATTTTTGTTTCTTAGATAACTTCAAGGTTCTTATATGATTAATTTGGTTAGTATAACATGCAATTTTAGAAATCTGCGAAATCTTTTATGTTTGTTATACAATATTCGAAATATTCTATGTTTTATATATCGTCTATGTCTCAATTGTATATCATGCCATGTTCCACCAATAAAGATTCACACCACAAGTGTAGAAACTCCTCATCTTGTACTGTCTATGCACTGATTAATTTGGTTAGTATAGTTTATGATGTTTGCAATGTAGCGCAACATATATTATGACTCAGCCAATCATCCACCACTCAACCTACAAAATTTCCACTGATGAAACCAGTTTTGGATTTACTTTTTTGATGAAACCAGTTTTGGATTCATCAAATTTTTTAGCTGAAACCAATTTTTCTTGTGTACTGCAGGAGAATATTAGTCACCGAAAGGGATCATTCTTGCTTCAGTATGACGAAACCGAAATGCGCTTGGCTGAGCCTGTAGATGAAGTGGAAATTGTTGCTGAAGACGATGTTCAACCTAAAGTGTTGGTTGGTGATAATGAAAATCAAGTGCCGGTTCAAGTGCCAGTTGAAGAAAATATTGGTTCTAGCAGTGAAGCTAATTCCTACAAAGCCAAATACCAATTTGTGCGAGCGTTGATTGAAAAGCTTAGGACCAATGCTACAAATGTTCTTTCCGAAGAAGAAGAATCACTACTGGCAAATATGATGACGAGGCAGGGAACAACAACCAGTACAGAGCACTTATTTGAGACGTAAAAGAAAACAAACAGATGTTCCAATAGTACCTGAAGCGGTTTCGAACCGTGAAGAAGATATTGAGGTAATATGTTAGATCTAGTTTTATTAGGTTGCTTTGTGCGTTGTTTGCTATGAATTTTTTTTTTTGATGGAAACAGAAATGGTTTCATTGCTTATGAATAACATTGTTGACTTTTAAATTTAAGAAACATGTATGAGTTAAATTGAGGAGACAGTTTAAATTTTTAACTTCTTTCTTAAATTTCAGTTTATTGGTAGTCTTTCATAAACTTGTGTGGTATTATATATGGTTTCTGCCAGATTTGTTTTATTGTCGCCAGATTTGGTTTCATCAGTTCTGTTTCAACTCATTTTTTTTGATGCAACCAGATTTGGTTTCATCATTTTGTTGATGTAACCAATTTTGGTTTCATCAATTTTTGATGAAACCAGATTTGGTTTCATCATGTAAAGTTAATGATGAATTGGCCTGTTGTTTCTTTTCTTTCAGAAGTTTTAGATTTTACAACATTAGGTTTTCAAACACAGGAAGATTAAAAAAAATGACTAAGATATCTTAATATTGCAGGTAACAAGGGATGTTAACATGATAGATGCAGCGATGGTGGATCGCGTGATAGAACAAGAAACAGTTTCTGGAGAAAGGCTACCACATGATGACAATCTTTGTGATGGAACAAGGTGGGGTTTTTCTTTCTGGAGAAAAGGTTTCAAGTTTTGAAACATGGGAAGATCTTTCTTGAAAATCTTGAAGATTTTTCGATGCAACCGTAAAAGGATTTAACAGAAAAGGATTCAACCCATGGAGAAACACCACAAGATGCGGAACATAAACACGAATCTGCAAAAGGTGAAGATCCCGTTACACTAGATAGTGTCTTTTCAGATGTTGACCTTACAAATTTGTTAAACCAAATAGAAGGAGTAGCAAAAGAGCAGGTCATATCTTCTTCGTCGAAGCCAGTAACCGAGGAAGAACAAGAAGGAGATGGTACTGAGTTGACTCCGAATAATATGGAGGATATCAAGGCGGCAGAGCGGGTCGAATCTGAAATTGAGAAAGCTACTTTGTCGCAGCCAGTGACCGAGGAAGAACAAGAAGGAGATGGTACTGAGTTGACTCCGAATACTATTGAGGATATCAAGGCGGCAGAGCGGGTCGAATCTGAAATTGAGAAAGCTACTTCGCCGAAGATAAATATTGAGCAAGAAGACAATGAAACTAAATTTGTAATTGATGAAGATGAAATTCAGAAAATGGAATCCGAATACAATAAGAGAAGTTGTTCGTCGTCAAAGCCAAATGTTGGAAGCGTATACTACTACTCAGCCGTAAAAATGGCGAATGATTTACTCGAGTTAGAAAATGAACAACCTGGATTTGATTTAGGGCTGTCGCAGCGTGGCAGTCAAGAGCAAGGACACGGAGAACGCAGTGCTGAACATAGGATGAGTAATATGGTTACAAGAATGAGGGAAGACAAAAGGAATTTGGGACCACCTATCAGAATGCAGGATTACAACACCAGTGTGAAAAAAAGAAGAAAGGTTATAGCTAGTAAGTGCAAGGAGAAGAAGGAGGTTCAGGAAGTACATGGGGTGAAGTTGAAACCAGTTGATAACTTGAAGATCTTGAAGGTATTCAAAAGAAATGAGAAACCCCTCGTGACCGCTTTTTTCAGAAAGAACAATGAAAGGTAAGTGGGAAATAACTGATGAAACCAAGACTGGTTTCATCAAAATTTTGTTCCAAGTTATGCATTGTTTCTCCTTTTATGATGTATCATTGACTAGCTTTTTAAAAATAAAATTAACAGGTCAACGGCGTGGGAGCATTTACATCTTCACTTACATATATCGGGGGAAGAATATGGATAGTTTGATGAGAAAAGGTGACGTTGCGGGGAGACATCATTGAGTTCTATATTTTGAAGCTACAAAAACAACATCAAAAAAATGAGTTGAAACAAGATGGTTCTCCAAAGTACCGAGAGTGTGTTTCTAAGCACATTTGCCTATGTAAGTTTACTCTGAAATTCTTTAATGTAATTTTTTTGCGTAAAAAAATAGTTGTGGAAAACAAAAAATGTTGTTGTCTATATGGTTAATTTTGATGGAACCAAGTTTGGTTTCATCAAACTTGCATGTTTGTAACTCATCAAGGAGCTGTTATTTGGTATTTTGTTTGGACATGTCACTCATTAGGAAAGAAATGTGGTCTTCTTGTAATAGAAGGTTTCATCGACAAAATGGATTATAGCGTGCGGTTTTTGTTCGTTCCATTGTCGACACCAATTGGAGATGTAAACCATTGGACGCGCTTGCTTTTGATTTTGAAATAGGAGAATTTTATCACTACAACTCCTTGGCTTCCACCGAAGAAGAATACGGAAAAAGTGTTGAAAGCATGAGACAACGAATAATATCAGCATTTACACATCACGACGCAAAGCTCCCCCGTGACGAGCAGACTAGTCAACCAACACCATACACTCTGCACACCCCTTCATGTTGTCAACAAATGGGGTAAGCTATGTTTTGAAATTTATTAGTTCACATATGACAATGCTTGAAATCATTACATCACTTGTAAAAAGTTAGAAACCGAATGCTTTACATATAGCTACTAATATCAGAACACTCTCAGCTAGTCACTTTATAACAGTTGAAACATTATTTTGGTTTTTCAGGAACGATTGTGGCCTGCATGTTTGCTATTACATGAAGAGCCTCTTGAAAGAAAACATGTCTCGTGAAGATGATTTACGAGAAAAGGTGCATAACATGAGACCAAAGTTGGCGTTGAAGATACTCATTGACAATATAGAATAATACTCATGTCGTGCTCGTCCTCTTGAACATTCAGTTTAGTTGAAGTTTAAATTACTTTTGAAATGGTTATTGTAATGATGATACTCCTTGACATACAGTTCTTCTTGCAGATTCAAGTTTTAGTTGAAGTTAAAGTACTTGTGAAATGGTTACGATTTTATATAAAAAACAATTTCGTGCGATTTCAGTTGTGTTCCCTTAAAATCTTATGTCTACAGAAATATGATGTCTCATTTTTATAAAACAGTATCCATAAATGATGTATCATATATTTAGGGCACCAATAAACAGTAGACAAAACAACATCTACTGTGTTGTTAAAAAATATAGAAGAAAAAGTGACAGTAAAACAATGGTGAAACCAAAAAGGTTTTCATCAAAAAAATGATGGAACCTATTCTGGTTTAATCAGAAAATGATGAAACCTAATTCGGTTACACCAAACTATAAAGGCCTGCAAAAATTCTGACAAACTTAATCAAACAAAAAATCTGAAAAACTTAATCAAACTTATTTATTCTTAGACAAATTATAAAATGAAAACACCTGCAACACATTAACTTCTAAAACAAAAATCTGAAATAGTAAATGAAACACATATTGTTGTCTAAAAACGAAACTAAGAGCGAAATTCAATGAAATGACTACAAGTTCTCATGAAATCTGACGAGAAGGGCATGCCCTTCTATTATGGGTGGTCAAAACCTTGCAGGAACCACATGTTCTCATCTTATTATTGGTAACTGAACCAGTATTAGGAATCCTCTTTTTCTTCGATGGACGTCCTTCCTGTGGTCCATTATTTGGACCAAAAACCATTGATTTCGGCGACACTGTCACGGGCTTTTCAATTGTGGGAACATGATTGATTGCATGTTTATATGATTCTCGATAGAAATTTACTGTAAAGTAGTGTTCAACATACTTGTAAGGATCTTCTCCGTTCACCATGATACAACGGACAACATGGGCACAAGGGAAACCGTCAATACGCCAACGATTGCAAGAACATGTTTTTCTTTTAAAATCGACTGTCTGTGTTAACGAAGCATGAACTTCAAACACATATTCCGACGACTTGGTGACTGGGTAGTTACATCCATGAATCTTGTTGTCGTGGAGCAGAACTTCATATTGTGGACATAGATTTTGACGCCAATTCATTAAGTTAGCACAGTCCTCGCGACGTGTACACATTTGATCCATAAGCTTCACCTCGATTTCATCAACCATGACGGATATAGGCTTCTCTCTCTCTTCAACGACCGAACCATTGAAACTCTCAAAGCAATATTTGAACACAACCTACCATATCGTCGACCGTTGAAGAAAAAACTTGCCCATTTATCAACAGGAGCTCTACTTAGATAGTCTTGTAACTTCTGATTTTCAACCTTCCTCAACTTATCCCAACTCTCTGTAAAATCTTTATGAGTAGAAGCATACGCACATTTCTTAAACAGACCCAATACATATTTGTTATAAACCTTGCAGTTCTTTGGTAAGCATGTGTTGATATTGCATTCCATATGCCAGTAGCACCAACCATGAAAATCCTCAGGAAATACAACAGGAATTTGAGTTACCAATCCAATACCTCGATCACTCACAAAAGTAAGCTTTGGTCGCAAAGGAGAAAGGACTTGCTTCAAATTTTCCAAAAACCATTTCCAGTTCGCTTCATTCTCCGATGATACCACAACATAAGCAAGAGGGTAGATTTCTGTAAGATGGAAAAAACATAACACAAACATAAGATGCGATGAAAACCAAAAATAGAAAATGATGAAACCAAAAATAGAAAATGATGAAACCAACATAAAAAAAATGATGAAAACATTACCATCATTTCCAGTTAGACAAATTCTTTGCCATCATATGACCAAGGTACTTGCTTTTCAAGTGGGCCGCATCAACGAATAACACAGGACGACAAAAATTGAATCCACGACGACAAGCTTCAAAATAGATAAACATTCTCTGAAATTTTTGAGTCCCTTCTTCGACTTCCAAAACCATGTGAGATCCAGGATTGGTTTCAATCAAATTGTTTTTATACCAGTTCAAGAACATAAAAGATTTCTCGTTCTCTCCCCATGTAGTATTCATCGCATGCTTCTTCCCTGAGTATGCATAATAACGACTAATGTCAAAGCCGTAGTCTCTCGTAAAAGATTCCATAATATGCTTAGTTTTCTTATTAGGATCCTGTTTAATTTCATCAATAATCAAGCTACTAACTAGTTTCTTCGATATCCGTGGTCTGTTAACAAATCCACCAACACAAGTATGCTCATTATTTAGTTCCTTGATAATAAAAGGACTTCCTACAACACCATCAACAGATACAGCATATAAATGCCAGTTACACTTCTCCTCTTTCTTATTAGCACAACATGCACCAATCCTCAACTTCTCATTCCTGTAGACCTTGAATGCATAAACGGCTGCTGCGTGATACTTCTGTAAATCACAACGAACTTGTTGAACACCTCCCGGAAACAACTGTTCAACTCCTTGAAAAAGATGTAACCAGTGAGCAGACTTCAATGGTTCCTTAATTTTATCTGGAACATCATAATCAATTCGTGGATTCTCAAAAGGTATAATTCCAGAACTCCGTGGCTGGTCATCAAAAGCTATAATTCTGAACTTATTGAACCAGAACACTCAGCTTTGTGACGTACATGTAACTCCATAATTCCTTCTTTATTATGCAGACTAAATAGAGCCAATGCTTGAAGTTCAAAATCAGAATCAATGAACTTTTTCTGATCATCAACCATATGAAAAATTTCCATAGAAGGAGGAGAGAAATCACACCAACTTGAGCATATACTAGTCTTCAAATTAGCAAAAGACTCTTGGAGGCCAATACGAAAATTCAAACAATCTTCTTTGTGACAAACAACTCGCGAGAAAGAATCCATAATCTACTGAGAACAAAATGATGCAACCAAAAACAGTTTCACCAGATGTGAATATCAACAACAACAATAAATTGAAAAAACAGTTCCAAAGAGATGAAATCCTTCATAAGAACATCAACACAAACATAAAAAATCATATGCTATTGCTAACATCAATTCAGTTTATTCGACAAGAGTGACTAGCAGATTCACAAAAACAAATCAAAAATCAACACAAAAAATCGAATTAAATACCTGAAAAAGTTGATTAATTCCTTGATGAGTAATCCGAATACTACACACAGATTAATATGAAGGCGAAGATGATCAACACGAAGTTGATTGATTGTTAATTTGGATTCTTCAATTCGAGATTCAATTTCAACTTGAAAAGAGGAAATATGATTTCAACTAAATCTGAATTGCAACCGGATCTCGAATAATCCAATCGGATTCTTCTCTTCTTGAACAACTACGTTTATCTTCTCTTCTTCGAACAACTGAATTGGATTCTTCTTCTACGAATCTCAAAACTTGTAGCTTATCTTAGGTTCTCTGGTTGTGCCCTTTGAACGATAAACCTAACTTGAATTGCTCTCTGAATCTTTGTGTAGAAATTGGGAGAAGACGATGACGAATTTTTGAATTGAAACGAGATCGAGAACTCAAAAGAACGAAGAAAACTAGAAAAGAAGAATCACAATTTTTCCGAATATGATTTGTTCGGATTCGTTTTTACTTTCTTCTTTCCGCCAAACTTTCCTTTGAAATTGTTTTTATATACGGAAGGTCAATTTTGGAATTTAGAAATTAAATAAAAACTGAATTTTAAAATTTTTATTTGAATTGGGGTTTTTGTCCCAATTTTATTTGAAACGGTTTTTATTTATTAGAAATAATATGACCGGTTTTTTCTTATCACTAGTTTGTTTACCTAGGGGTTTTGTATTCAATATTTGGAATTACCAAATGAAAAAGGTAATTTTGAAAGGACTAAATAGACATGGGACCACCTAAAAAAAAGGACCAAATGATATTTTTTGCGTGTAGGAAGGATATCCTGATTCCAACCATGGTTCCTTGAAAAGGGACGGTGCCTAAAAAAAAATCGTTCAATCTAAAACCAACCTGGTGAGCCTAGGAGGGATGTCTAGCGATTTTTTGGGTCCAAATTATGTATACAAGTTTATTTTAGGGTTTGTTTATGGTGTGTGAGGTTTCCCCCAAATTGAATTTGCTGAAATCTCATTTCTCCTTTTTCTTTTCTGTAATTTATGGCGGTGGCGCGAAAGAGGAATTACAATTCCATCTCCTTGATTGATGATGAAGAAAAGTACAAGAAGAAGAAGCAGATGAAGACCATACACAGAGATTTCAATTATTTATTACATTCAACTCCTCTTCCTCCAGGCAAAATAAATCCTGTTCCGGAGGAACTGATAGTCGAGAACGTTTTGACTAGATTACCAGCTTGGGCTCTTGCCAGATGCAGGTATGTAAGTAAATTATGGTGCAATTCTGTTAACAACGATATAAGATTTGCCGCTCGACACTTTGCTCTTCATCAGCAAAATAAAAATCTCGTATTTAGTCTCCTTAATGTTGATATTAATGGTGGGAAAAATGCTGTTATTTTCAATTTACAAGACAATTTCAAGGGTAAGGATTACGATGATGGTGTGTTTATTGATATTGAATTATTAATGAACATTAATTTCTTTGTAGCAACTGAACTAGTAGGTTACTGTAATGGGTTAGCTTGTCTTAAAATAGGTGGAGATAATGGATCTGGTGCTGTAAATGTTGTTAATCCTGTTAGGAATGAAACACTTGTCCTCAAGTATTCCATTCCTTCTGGTACTGAATATCTGTGTCATGGTTTTGGTTTTGATTCGTTATCGAATGAATATAAGATTGTAGTTATCTATACTACTACTATTACAAGGATGAATACCAGTAACTTACAGGATGAGGAGGAGCAGGTGTTTGTTTGCATGGTTATTACATTGGGAACTAGTTCATGGAGAAAGATAGTTACTAGAAATTCTGATATCTCATCACCACCTGGTTCTTCTCCTTTCTCCAGGCGAATGGTAACAAAAGCTTGGAAAAAAGATCAAAGATCAGCCACCCTTTGCGGGGGTGATCTATTCTGGAGGATAACCAATTATAAACAAGGTATACCAGTCAATGATACTGGTGGTGATAATATTAATGGAGATCCTAATGATAATGGTGGAGGTGGTAATATCAATGGAGTTCCTAATGCTGGTGATAATATTAACGGAATTCCTAATGGTGGAGGTAATATGAATGCAGTTCCTAATGAAGGTGGTAATGTCAATGGAGTTCCTAATGCTGGTGATAATATTAACGGCATTCCTAATGGTGGTGATAATATGAATGGAGTTCCTGATGATAACAATAATGAGATCGAGGAAATGTTGCTCTCGTTTGACATCCACAATGAGAAGATAGAGTTCATCCGACTACCAACTAGACAAACTACTACAGTATCAACCGATCGTCACCTTATAACATTGGATCATCATCTTCTGGAGTTCAATGGATATCCTTGTGTTGCACGTTCAGAGAAGATATTGGTAAACAAAAAGTATCATCATCATCGAAACCGTGACAGTGATAACGATCAAGGTAATTTTTGTTGTTGTATATTCAAGGTTCATTTGTATTTATTGGAGGACAAGGTGCAGCAAGTATGGGTCAAAGAGACTAGATTCTCGATAATTCTTAAGAAGACAGCCCCACTACCACCCCCCTACAGTTTTTTTTTTGAGACTACGACTGCTACTACCCCTCCTACACGTATATTGAGTTTATCTGATCATGTGTTAGTGTATTGGTTTGATGGGGAATGTCTTATATACTGGAACCCCAAAATGAATCATGTCAAGGTTGCAAAAGGCCCCCTCTCCTGTTCCAAGAAAAGTCGGGATATTTTTGAAACTAAGAAGAATGGAAGCTGCCCGGGCCGTGGAATTGGTGAGGATGGTAATATTCATTGTCCGTACATGGATTATCAGCCGCATGCTCAAGTGGAGAACATCCTCTCTCTGAGAACCTTCATTCCTCAAGGAGGAGGAACTGTACGTGCTATAATTGAAGGTACCGGTGAATTTCAAGATTATTTAAAATCAAATTTGGAAAATTCTCCTGCAGGATGGATGATCAAGGGAGGAAAACAAGTAAAATATTATGCATTCGATTAGTTAGTTTGTATGTCCCATGATTCGACTTCGATCCGGTAATGTTTGTCAGCTTACTGTTTCAAGTTATTGAGTTTTATTTATCGATGAATATTGTTCAATGCAACTACTCATATGCCCACTCAGGTTTTTAATCTATCCCATTAGATTAGTTATTTGTATGAAATTAAGCAATCACAATGGTTATTTTTATGCTGAGATCCAACGGAGATTTGTTGCGCAAAACATGAAATGCTTACAGGTCAAACTTGTCTTTTATAATATGTATGTATCTCTTGTTTTGTACCTCGATATAACTGAAGTCCCAAGTGGTGCTCATTTAACTCTTGCTGTAAATGCTTACTGAAATTTATAATCTCAGTCCCAGTAGTACTGCGTTTAATTTTTGATATAGCCTGTTCTTCTTAACACTGAACTTGGCAACCTTGGGACTCCTGTACACAGCGCTCAACCTTTCAGGATTAAATCACTTCTGCAGTGGTTAATTATCAGCAACCTAGTTGGTAACATGCTTGTCCATTCTACCGAAATGCTTCATTTTCGTGAACCAATTAGTCTTAATAGTTGAAAGAGCAACAGAAAGATATTTTCCTCTGCGGTGAACCGAAACAGTCTTATTTGCTAGTTTTGAGTATCTGAAGGAGTTGCTGTTGCAGAAAGCGTCAGGCTCTTTGCTGCTCTTCACTGAAGTTTAAGTAGACCAAGGCCGACTTTCAGACAGTCTCAAGAGGGTACCAATGATGTAGGCTGCTATAATTGGTTCTGACCCGATTTTTTTGTTGTTGCATTTGCCTCTCTTTTATTTGAATGGCTAACTCTTCGACGAGGGAAGCATTGTTTTAAATCAAAGAACCTGAGACTGTAGTGAAATTTTACAAGAATAATAATGAGAAGTTACTGTTCTAGGGAGCTTCTTTTTCTCTGCTGCTGGGAGTTTTGGAGACTACAGAGTCGCTCATCGTCTTTCACCATGGGATGGGTGGGTACACCCTGAAGCAAAATGGTAATTTTGCCAAGGAATGTTGCAGCTAGCAAGCGTAGGCAACAGGTCCATACAAATGAAAATAAATAAAAAGAAGGGTACATTATTTATATGTCCCTACTTTTGACACCCAATAAATATGTCCTTATACAACAATAAGTATGTCCCTACTTTTTTATAACCTTATCCATTTAATATTAGATTACCTTAATACCCTCACTCATATAATATTTTTCTTTATATCAAAATACAACAAATTTCTTCCTCTACCACTTCACCACCACCACTAGCACCACCACCACCACCACCAATATTTACCATTCCACCACCACCGTTCAACAACCACCACCTACCAACCGCCACCACCACTAATATTCCACCACCACTCCTTCACCGCCACCATTACACCACAACTAGTCCTCCACCACCACTAGTCAAGCAGCCACCACCACAAGTTCGCCATGCGCCGCCACCACCATCACCGCTGGCCATGTCGCCATCTTTGGTTCAAATATTTTTGTATCAACAACAATAGTTGATCCAAATAAAAATAGAACCAACAGTAGAAGTTTATCTAGTTTAGGGGATCAACAACGATAGTTGACCAAGAAAAAAGGATCAATAGTAGAAGTTGATCCAATTTTAGTGGATCAACAATGGAAGTTGATCCATGTAAAATTGGATCAATAATGATAGTTGATACATGTAAAATGGAGTGAACTTGGCGTGAGTCGAACACGCATCATCTGACATGGAGTCAGTCATGCTACCATTGCACCACAAGTTCAACATTGGAATAAATTTACATGATATAAACTACAAAGCATGAGTTCAAAGGATCAACAACAGTAGTTGATCCCATATAGATGGATCAACAACCATAGTTGATCCAATATCACATACCGCTTCCAACCCGGATAACCACCATATTTCATTACATGTAGCTTCATAAACACCAACAACTCCAAGACCGACTTCAAAACCAATCTCGACAACTACAACAATGCTTGGAACCACCATTTTACTACTATTTCCATGACTAATTTCTCATTCGTACCTCTCCACCATTACCGCCACCAACAAATCACACATCTCCACCACCACCACCACCACCAAAACAACCACAACCAAAATCCAACACCAATTTCATCATTCCAAGCAAACCACCATAGTTGATCCAATAAAAATTGGGTCAACAACAGAGTTGATCCAAAATATATGGATCAACAACCATAGTTGATCCAATATCACCGCTGCTTCAACCTAGATAACCACCATATTTCATTCAACAACAAGGCTTGATCTCAACAAACAACAACTCATACCAACACTGCCACCAACAAATCACATATCTCCAGCACCACCACCACCACCAAAACAACCACAACCAAAATCCAGCACCAATTTCATCATTCCAACCAAAACCACCTCCATCTACATCATGTAAATTTCTCTGAAAAGTTCCCAAACCTAGACAAGAACCACCACCTGTAGCTGGTGACGATGAAGATGGTGGTGGTAGAAGTGGTTTGGTTTGATTTGTTTCAATCACAGAACTCTCTGTCTCTCAAATATTAAATCTCTGTAACAAAATTGAAAATCATACGTACCAAATCGATATCTTCTATCAATAATTCGAACATGCAAAGATCTCCTTGAATCTCCAACTCGAAATTATGAAATCGAAATCGAAATCGAAAACCAAAAACAAATCTGTCGATCCCTGAATCTGGAAAATCAATTTTTAACCTAAAAAGATGAAGAACAATAATTAACAGGTTGAAAATCGAACATAAACATATTCATAGATCAATTGATTATAGTGGAGAACGGATCTGTTGGTGTGGCGACGGAGGAGTTGGTGCGGCGACGGAGGAGTTGGTGGTGATGGTAGTTGCAGACGTTGAAGGGAAGAAGAGAAAGAAGAAGAAATAAAACCCATCTAAAAGAGGGAGGGATAAATATGGAAAAAAAATATAGTGGACCCCTGATGGGCTTAGGGATGAAGAGGGACATATTTATTGTGTGATAAGGATATTTGTATAAACCATCAAAAGTAGTAGGGACAAATATTCAATTACCACTAAAAAGAAATCGTTGACCAGTTAGTCAAACATCTTAGGTCACATAAAGAGCAAGTGTAGAACATACAAGCACAGTAGTAAAATTCAAAACAGAAGATAAGATATGTGGATTGTCCTCAACTTACTCTTTCTTTCTCTTGTAAATAATGGAGAAAATTGGGCAGCTTACATTAACAGATCCAATTTCATTATCATCACAATCAAGAACTAAACTTATCAGTCCATTGTTACTCATCCATTCTTTTGATAATCATTCGCTGAAATTGCAGCAAGAACAGCCTCAATTGTTCAAAGGAAATGGGAGGAGAAGAATTCACTGCAGACATCAAATCATTACCAGTGCATCATCATCACCATCTCTAGCTACTAATAGCAGCAACAGCAACATCTTGGAAATAAGTGAGATAAAAGACAATTCTAAGAAATGGAAATGGAGGGGAAACTACTCTATCAATTACTTTGTGGTTCAATCCTCTTCTACTAATGATTCTATGAAGCCTCCTTTGCTTCTAATTCATGGATTTGGTGCATCAATTCCTCACTGGAGGAGGAAATATGAAAGTATTAGCTGAGAATAACACTGTTTATGCTATTGATTTACTTGGTTTTGGTGATTCAGATAAACCATCAGATTTTGCATACACCATGGAATCATGGGCACAGTTGATATTGGATTTCTTGGATGAAGTTGTTCAGAAACCAACTGTGTTGGTTGGTAACTCTATTGGGAGCCTTGCATGTGTAATTGCAACCTCAGGTATATTTAAATTTTGCAAGTATGTCTGCATTTGATTTCTGCTCATGTCTTGCATATGAATTGTTGTTTCTTTTGTACCATAGAGTCAGGATCTAGCCGGGTTCAGGGGCTGGTGTTACTGAACTGTTCTGGTGGCATGAACAATAAGGCAGTTGTTGATGATTGGAGAATTAAGCTATTGTTGCCTTTGTTTTGGTTGATTGACTTCTTGTTGAACCAGCCATTCATTGCTTCAGCAATTTTCGAGCGCGTCAAACAAAGGTTCGTGCTGTTTTTAGTTCTGGCAGTATATATCCTTGTAAAGCTGCAGGTTCTAGTACCACCTGAAAAAACAACACTGATACTTTTTGAGTCATGGCACTGTATTGCAGAGAGACCCTGAAGAATGTTCTATTATCCGTATATGGAAATAAAGATTCCGTGGATGACGATCTAGTAGAGGTAATAAAAAATGGCTTGCTATTCAATGGCTGAACTTAACATGACTAAAATGAACTTGTTTGTTTGAAATGCAGATCATCAAAGGACCAGCTGATGCTGCGGGAGCACTCGATGCTTTCGTGTCTATTATAACAGGTCCGCCAGGACCAAACCCGATTAAGTTGATGCGAAGGATTACGCAACCTGTTCTTGTTTTATGGGGCAATGAAGATCCTTTTACACCGCTTGATGGTCCTGTTGGAAGGTTTTTTCTTCTCTACCTTCTACTTCACCAAATATAACCCTTTCTGTCCTAGATGGGGTGGGGCATTGTCCTCATGATGACAGGCCTGAATTGGTGCACGAAAAATTGCTCCCCTGGTTGGCTTCTCTTCCTTCTTCATGACTCGTGAAGGATATGCACAGTAAAGGAAATTCAGGACTCTTGGAGCAAAAAATGAACTCTCTTGCATCCTAATTGATCATCAAACCGAAGTAGGCTACTTTGCCTTTCATGATTTTATATAAACTTTTCACATTAAGAAAAAGTGTATATATTGGTTGATCAGTTATTACAACTTAGTAGATACTGTATGGTCAGATATCTCCAATTTGTCGATTTGATTCTTTGAGTTGAGGAAATGATAGTCAATACAAGCACACGACACGATATGAAACTGTCAAGGATACATGGTTCTTTCTTCTTTTTATGGTCATGACTTTTTCTCGTTGTTATCTGTTGGTTATAAAATGTGCGCAAGTTAACTTTGGGAGCCAGTTGGCAAGTGAGGGCAACTGCCCCCACTTGCTGATATCTTGTTCACAAATGGGATTAGTGGATCATTCTTTAGAGACAAGAAACTAAACTATAAGAGGAACGATTCCTCTTTGATAGTTAGTTTTATTCAATTGACTTCTGTAATTCTTACCTATAACGTTACTTAGTTGTTGTTACATTCTTGATAGTTATTTGACTTTTTGATATGTTTGAACTACCAGTGATGAACAGTATCGACTTAGTCATTCATATTTTGATTATTCTCTTATTACATTGCATAATCATGAAATTATCAACTACATTGTGTTTTCAAATCTTTATACTTGTATAGCTTTCAAGTGGGATAGATAATCTGGTCAGCAATCACAATCTTTACTTGGAAATGATTTTGAATGGGAAATGGTGGGGTAGTAGGAGAAATGGTAGTATTTGACCCTCTATATTCAACTCAATGATTTCCTGCTGAGGTGAGGGGACTCGGTATTGTATCAGAACTGACTATATAACTCCCCAGTGAGGTTGAATTTCATGTTATGTTTTTTGATCTTTGGGTTGTTTGAATAACAATGATGGATCGAGGAATTATGCTCTTTTTGCTTGTTGGGTTGTTCCAGCTCTTGGTTTCAGAAGCAGCAACGGACCCTCAGGATGGTATTTATCTAAAGCTCTTATGGTTCTTTTTTCATTTTTAATAGCCCCAGTGTGTATTTTCTGTGTTGCATCAGAATTTTTGATAAAATGTGCATGTGTAAAGAACTGCTTTTCGCAATTCTGTTGTACTCATGTCCATTTTGTGTTTCCAACAATAGTTGCAGTTCTGAGATCCTTCAAGACTCAGTGGCAGAACATTCCACCCAATTGTGTCGGTTTGGATCCTTGCGCAGAAGGTTGGGAAGGAATTGTCTGCACAGATTCACGCGTTTTTTCCATGTATGTCTCTTTTAGCAGTTACTTTTTTTTACTTCTTTTGCTTGTTTTTAGTCGACATCTGGAATATGGGTAGATTCTTGATTCAACAAATTCATTTCAGTCAATTATCTACCATGGGTCTGAATGGTCAGCTTTCTGGGGACATTGGATCTCTTAGTGAGTTACAAACTTTGTAAGTCATTGTCTTTCTATAAATATCAATCCTATGTGCCTTACATGAATAATCTAATAGATAGTGTGTACAGTGTCAGGAATATTGGTTCTAGTTGAATGCCATTTGTAAAGCATCACATCTGATTCTCAGTAATTACATCCAGGGATTTATCATACAACACGGGACTGACTGGCCCCCTCCCACCGTCAATTGGGAATTTGAAGAAGCTGACGAACTTGTGAGAGTTTAAACTTTTGGTATAGTGGTTACCTAGATTTTTTATTTTGGACTATTACTTACAGCATTGTTTCATTCATATCTCAGGATCCTTGTTGGTTGCGGTTTCTCTGGCCCAATTCCACCCGAAATAGGATCTCTGCCAAAACTAGTCTTTTTGTAAGAAGTTTCACTTGTTAGAACTTGTTTTATACTTTAGAGTGAAGTATTAAGCTTTCCTGTAATCACGTCTCCGCTTAAATTAGCCAACTGGAGCTGAGAAGTTGAATATTTGGTGCAGTTTTCTGAAACTTTATACTTTAACTCATTGCAGATCTCTAAACTCTAACAGCTTCAATGGAAATATACCTCCTACCATTGGCAGTCTATCTAGTCTTTATTGGTTGGATCTTGCTGATAACCAACTTAGTGGCAGCATCCCAGTCTCCAGCGAGAACACCACTGGTCTAGATATGCTAACCCATACCAAGCACTTGTATGTTTTAACTTCTGGCAGTATAACCCGTATGCGTAGCGTTATATTTGTGCTGGTATTATTTGTTTACTAGGATATCTATGAATTTACCTCTTATTTGCAGTTATTTCGGTAAGAATCAGCTTTCTGGCGCCATCCCGGATCAACTTTTCAGCTCAGACATGAAACTGATACATGTGTAAGTTAATTTTATCCGTTGTTTTATGAAAATATAGCAGTAATTATTAAAAGAATTATAAGGTTGCAACCAACACAGTGCATAATGATTTTCTTCTTCAAATGTATTATTCATATTTTACTTGACAGGCTTTTGAAGATAACCAATTTACTGGAAGTATCCCTGCAACTCTTGGACTTGTGCACACTCTTGAGGTTTTGTGAGTATCACAACCAACTAAAAGAGTTAATGTGAAAGTGGAGTTTCTAATTGTACATTGCAAACTGAATCTTAATCATTTCTGCAGACGTCTTGACAGGAATTTGTTAAGCGGAATGTCCTACAAATCTCAAGAACCTTACTAGCGTTAGCGAGCTGTTTTTATTTTTAATTCAATTTTGGGATCTTGTTTAAAGTTGCATTATCATTTTGTATTTCGATTTCAGAATTCTTAAGAGATATTTGGTTTTTTGTTTCCAGGCATTTGGCCAACAATGATTTTGTTGGCCCATTTCCAGATCTAAGTGGAATGCAAGTTCTCAATTTTGTGTAAGTGGACAAATTCGTCAGTTGTGTGCGGATCATGAGTGGTGCTGTCCGTGCAAATTTTGATTTTACTGTTAACTCCAGCATAATCTACATTTAGGTAATACTGATACGTATTGATCATTCAGTGATTCGCATATTACAGGGACTTGAGCAACAACACTTTCGATGTGTCAGATTTTCCATCATATTTCTCAACCTTAAAGTCCTTGACCACTCTCTCTCTCTCTCTCTCTCTCTCTCTCTCTCTCTCTCTCTCTCTCTCTGTACATATAAATATCAGTTTTCATGGAAATAGGAGGTTTAACTACAAAGTTACATATATTTCATGCAGGGAGGCAGAGAACACAAATCTTCAAGGACTACTCCCTCCGGCTTTGTTTGTGCTTCCACAGTTACAGACTTTGTAAGTAACAAATGTGCTGATTCTCATGTCCATTACATGAATAATCATGGTTTACATTTATTTCCTGTGCTGCTCTTAATCGACCGAACTGCATACAAGAAAAGGGCGTTCGTCACTGGTATAGGGTGTTTGATATAATGACCCAAAATAGCTCGCTTGGATATGGGCAATTATTGGATAACAACTTGAGAACGTAACTGGGACCAAAGAGAATATAGAAACACCATTAGTTCATCCCATGATCAAACAGTACCGTAGGAAAGAGTCAATCCTCATAGCTTTCCTGCTTTTCAATTTATTATTTTGGAAGCTGATGGTTTGCAGTTGTGGCGATAGGAATCTAAAGAAAAACCTGCTCAATGGCTCCTTGGACATCGGCAGCAGCTTCAGTGACCAATTGGAGCTTATTGATCTGCAGAGTAATTCTATTACAGGTTATGTTGAAAGAGGTGGTTACCAAAACGAGTTACGGTAAGACAGTCACTTGTATTCATTTTATCTCTCTATATATACTTACAATTATAAAATCACAGTCTTCTATCTGGTTATGCAAAAAACATCCAGTCTCTTAGTCAACATAGTATGTTTTTCTGACTTTCTGCGTCTCATGTTGATGTAATACGTTCTCTGCATTGCACTGCAGACTCATGGATAATCCAGTTTGCAAAGGATCAGTCGGACTCATATCTAAATTCTGTCATCTTCCAACACACTCATCTCCTCCATATTCAACTCCCCCTAATAATTGTGTACCTAGTCTCTGTCCTAATGGCCAAAATAGCAGCCCCAACTGTGAATGTTCATATCCCTACAATGGTGCCCTATTCTTCAGGGCCCCATCCTTCTCAGACTTGGGAAACACCTCATACTACACTTCTCTCCAGAGTGCACTTCTGCTGTCATTTCAGAAACACAACGCACCGGTGGATTCGGTTTCCCTTATTAACCCAAACAAAGATGCAGACAGTTACTTTGAAATGAGTCTGCAAGTCTTTCCATCCGGTAAACAAAGCTTTAGTCGATCAGATATTGCAAAAATGGGTTTCATGCTCAGCAACCAAACATTCAAACCTCCTGCAAAAACCTTTGGGCCCTACTTTTTCATCGCCTCACAGTATGCACACTTTAGTGGTGATTAGCCATCTTTCTTTAATGCAATGAAAAACATGAAGAAATCTTATACACTTATTCTGTATATATCTCTCAATCTCTGTTTATAGAATCAACATCACGTGGTGAATTGAAATAAATGAGTCTGTGGATTATTGTTGGGGCATCAGTTGGTGGGTTCATAATGTTTACAGAGAACAGTGAAAACAGCTAGTGAGCGCCGGGATGTTTCTTGTAATACTAAGATTTGAATTAAGGCCAAGTCCTATGGGCTAGATTGGACTGCTAGTGTTGCAAATCATGAAAAAAGTGTGGGAAAAAAGTTAACACTCAATCTGGCTACTTTTCTCTCATAGCATTTGCTCGCAATGACTATCGAGGCGAGATCAAACGTTTGAATGGTGCGGCGCTCAAAAAGTGATGCAAACGCTGGATGGTTCAGCGCGCAAAATATATAGCTAATGGAGAGAGGAACGTCTTTTAGTTATAGCTATGAGACCTACATAAGTTATAGCTGTTCACACGTCTTATGCAGTCCCCACGTCCTATATTGTCCCCAAGAAGGAAACTATGTCAGTGTGAAGCGCAAATATTGATGGTGATTAAATTAAAAAATGGTTATCCTACGAGTCCTACACGTCATGGCCCATATATCAGCGAAGCTGCTACATATCTACCGGTTTCATACACCGGATAGATACACCCCTATGTGGCAGTGATCTCCACCGTTCATTGCTTCCCACCCAACCCCACCAGGAAATATAGGGGGTCCCTTTAAGAGAATGGACCAATGCAAATTTGACACGTAAGCGGGGTATGGTTTTGGTGTATAATTTTGGTGTATAAGTAGCATTTTCGATATATCAGTAATGTGTAAGAGTGTGTTGAAGAGAGAGAAACGTGATGTGATGTGATTGTTTCCAAAAAAACGTGATGCCCATATATCAGTAATGTGTAAAACGCCGAATTAGTAGGCGTTTCGTTGCTAGATTGGCCATCCATAGGGGTTAGGAGGTTGCCCAAGTCGACGTGGATGGCCAATCCCCAAATTTAGATATTCAATTTTAGGACTAAGCCTCAAGAAAACAAGTAATAGTGCATTTTACTTTTTGTGCCTGTTTGACCGAATGTTATAACAATAATTTGTTGCATAAAATTGGCCTTAATCACCTACTAAGAAAACAATAATTTGTTATCTTCGTCAACTTTGGCACAAAGCCGGGCCTGACAACCAGTACTTCATGGTTTCTAGCATTTAATGGAGATGTAAATTGAGCGTTATTTGCTGATGCTTCTTGTATTTGATTAGGTTGTTGTTTGAAATATGTTTCAAAGTACTTCTCCCTCGGTTAGGCCCTTGACGACAAGGAGTTAACATTGATTCACATAAACAAGGTTCAATTTCATCCAAAAATCTGCATAACTTCACAATTCTAAAAGAACTATAAAACCCAAATCCTAGACAATTTCTAACTAGCGAGACAACTTCAATAATCAATGATATTTCAGTATCAATAATTCTCATCTCACAGTCTAAATCAGACCCAAAAATTACTGAATTCTAGAAATTAGAAAAACATTAAACACCATCATCAAAATTTTAAGTAACCCGAAACAAATGATAAATTGAGGTGTTAAGGTATTGTTCCTGTCTTGTCTTGTGAATGTATATTAAAACACCGCTGCCACGGTGGGGAGGGCCGATCGAAGAAAAACGAAACAGCGCTGCATAATGCGTTATACATTAGTATTATTTTATTTTGAAAAGAAGGATATATTGAAGAGAAAATATTTACCACATCAATGAGCTTTAAGAAAGCTCCGATTGACTACAATTTCCCATTGAAAAATAACCTGAGAGATGGATAAGTCTGAGAAAGTATTTGTTGTCGAACACCACAGGCAAATCGTCTCTTTGATGATGTTCTTAAGTTCCTCAACTGACTTCAAACGTCCACCATGAAATCGAGAGTTTCTTTCCTTCCAAGTTTCCCATACAATTGCATAAGGAATAAGTTGCAAAATTGTAGCCTGTCTTTTTTTGTTGGAATGTTATTTTTGAGGCATATACATCCATTTAGTGGTTGCATAGCCAAATTAGTGGATGCATGAACCAAAATACGACGGTATAAACGGTTACATATCGTTTGTGGTATCTCTTATTCTGAAAGAGGTAAAAGTATCACTTTTTCTGAAACATGTGAAAGTATCACTTTTTCTGTAACGGGGTGAAAATATCATTTTTCCTGAAACGAGGCGAAAGGAGCACTTTTCCTGAAACGGGGCGAAAGGAGCACTTTTCCTGAACGGTCGAAAGTATCACTTGTTCTGAAACAAAACGAAAGTATCACTTTTTCTGAAACGGGGGCGAAAGTATCAATTTTTCTGAAACGAGGGAGAAACTTTTTCTAAAACGAGACGGAAATATCACTTTTCCCGAAACGGGGAGAAAATATCACTTTTCCTGATTGCATAAGGGCTATGCGCCTATGCCCTTGGAAAAATATGATACTTTAAAAAGCTATGGTAATTGGATTAAAAGGTAGGGACATAGTGGCTATGCCCAACTAATAGATATAAGCCAATCACCAAGTGGTTGGGCGGTTGGCATGCTCCCTCCCACTGCGGAGTAGGGGTGGGACTTGGGTTGGGTCAACCCACCCAACCCATGCCCAACCCGAACGTTGGGTGGACATGGGCAACGTATTTCAAAATTTTGGGCAAGCTCGGACATAAATTTTATGAACCCGAGTTAAATTTGGGCAAGCATGGGCACAAATATTTCTAACCCAAACAACCCGCCCAACCCGAAGAACTATATATAAGATATTTCTTATAATTGTTATTATCATCTATTTATAGAAATTTAAGATATTATTTTCAAATCTATTAATGAAAATATAAATTATATCTATCTCATTAATCATTCAATATGAAAAAAGTTTATATTATTGTAAATAATCTTCAGTTAATTGGAAATTTAAAATAAATAGAGCAATTAAATTTTATTATTACTAAATTTATTATTATCACATTGGAACTTGGGCCAACCCGAAGAACCCGGGGAACCCGAGGAACATAACTTGGGCGGACTTGGGCAACACCTCAATGGGTTCCATGGGTTCGATGGGCAATCTGGGCAAAGAATTCCTAGCTCGGGTCTGCCTCGGCCAAGCCTTCGAACCCGCCCAACCAACCCAAGTCCCACCCCTACTGCGGAGGTAGGGGTTCGAACCCTGTAATTGTTGAAATCCACTCCAATTTAAGGAGTTTGGATGTAATTTAGGGACCACTAGTCTAGGGCATCAAAAAAAAAAAAAACTAATAAATATAATATAGATAAAGAGTTTGTTTACTCAAAAAAATTGTAATTAATAGATAAAGAGTTTGTTACTCAAAAAAATTATAATTATTAATTTTAATACTTCACGTACATGCCCTTTTCTCTCTTCTCCTTTAAACTTTTTATCGCGGCATGCCCTTTTCTCTCTTCTCCTTACTCGCACCAAAAAAAAAAAAAAAAACGCGAAAGATTTTGGAGGGTGGATATTTGGGCTTTGAACTTTTGATGGGTGGACCAAATTACTTGGACCCTTTGGACTAAATAATAATTATTTTTTGGGATATTTTGACTTTGGGTCACAACAAAGTGACCAGAGTTGCGTTTGGGTCACCTCAAAATTTTAATTCGAGTTTGGGTCACGAGACCGGTGTTGACCGTCTTGACAGTTATGAAATAAATTTTTTTTTTTTAAAATATTTTATTTACTTAACACCGTTAGTTACCGTTAGCACGTGACTCGCACGTGTTGGTAAGAATCCCACTTGGGCACATCTGACGGTTCAGAAGAGATGCAATCTAACGGTGATGCGTTATTTGCCCGTTATCAGACCGTTGGTATGATGTTCAAACCCCTATAAGTACACATAAATCCTTCCATTATTCCACCAACTCATTTTCACACTGCAGACAGCTTTAAGCACATTTTTTTGACGCAATCAAGAGATCTCAACATGGAAAAAATGAAGAACAAAGACATACAAGAAGATGAGGTAATTTATATCCATAATCAATTTCACACACACTGTAAGTTGCTTTCATAAGGCATACACAAGTTAAGTTTCTAATTTGAGTTTCTAATTTGATTGTAGGTATGTCAAATATGCAATGACACAGTCATACAATACTGTATGCCCAAAGAGATACTCAAACTGTCACAATCTACTATGCAAAGAGTGTGCAAGGAAAATACTAAGTTGTGCATCATGTGCTTGTTATGAATGGATTGTCGATGCAATTACTGCTTACAATGGAGGTTGTACAATGAAGAAAACTCATTTGACTGACAAGCAAGAAAAGGTCTTATGTGCAGAGTTAGAAGATAAACTAAATGTAAGGAGTTGTTTTCATTGTCACAAAGACACTCATTTGGCATATGAATGCCCATGGAAGTCAACCAAATGCTTCACTCCTCACTGCAACAACACTATGAGTCTATTTACATCAAGACAACAACATAGTCTAGGTGATAAGTTTCTAAAGTGCAATGTTTGCAGTGCTTTCAAATGGGTTTATCAGAAATCTGACTAAACTAGTAGCTTCTAAGGCAATGATGCAGTGGACTTATACCTAATGCTAGATATAATACGTGTAACTGTTATCTTGTAATAGTTATGTAATCATGTTATGCAATGATGTAATGAACTTAAACCAAGAGTAAATAAAAGAAGTATTTTCATAAAAAAAGGAGATTAAAGCAACACATGCCATGTTTTCAACTAGAAAGTAACATGTTCCATAAAAAAACTAAGAAAAACAAGGAAGAGATTAAACCGGTCAACATCCATATTATGGAAGTGTTTCTTCATTGGCCCACTGCTCCGGGGTGCCAAACCATCCCATCATCCTTGGCCTCTTTCCTCTTCCAGATGTTGAAGAAAATGCACCACCCCCTCTCATCACTAGCCCACCTCCTCTGCCACCATAATTACCTTAAGAAGCATCCATCTGTTCCTGGTATAGGATTTACCTACATTGAACAACATGTAATATATTGTAAGTTCACAAGAGACACAAATTGCAAGACAGATAAAGGTTAAAGCGAGATACACGCATGGTGTTGGTTCTCTAGTCGAGTGTTGGTCCTCATCTTGCAATATTCCTACACCTACAATTCTCCCATTTCTTATGCACCATCTTCCTCTTGCCCCCGCCTCTTGCCCCTCTTCCTCTCGGTGCACCATTTTTCGAATTAGTGGATGAGTTGCCAACACCTCTTCCAAAGAAATTGTTGTAGATGCTGCAAACTTGAGCTAGTGGGACTGGTGGAGTAATAATTGTCAGTGGGAACCGGTGCGATAGCACCACCTCTCGCCTCCTCTAGTTCCTCTTCCTCCTCGCCTCTTCCACTAGTAGTTGGTAATGCAGTTCGGATGTTGGTGGAACCGATGGTGCAATATTTGAAGATGGTGCAACATTTGAAGTTGATGCATGAGTAGCTCCACCTTTTCCTTTTCTAGTTCCTCTTCCTCCCCTGCCTCTTCCACTAGTAGTTGGTAATGCAGGTTCAGATGTTGGTGGAACTGATGGTGCAACATTTGAAGTTGATGCATGAGTAGCTCCACCTTTTCCTTTTCTAGTTCCTCTTCCTCCCTGCGCTCTTCCTCTTCCAGATCCTCTTGGAGTGGTGCTTTGATAGTTTCATCTGCAGATGTTAAAGGTGGTGGTGGCCTAGTACTTGGATTAGGCCTCACATGAGGCCCTGTGTAAGTTTCTGGAGCTGAAACATAAAAAAAAATGAACAAATAAGCCCAATGAACAAATAAGCCCAATGAAAAAAATACACAAATGTGCCTATTAGATTTACCTTGATGTTGCTCTTCAGCTGAAGCTCCTTTACTAGTGCTCCTGTTATGACCATACACATAACATCTACCACACATGTATTTTCTGTTGTTGCCACCTTCATCCCTGTCCCTCCTTCTTATGCTTCTAGGTCTACCTGGTGGTCTACCACATTTAGGAGGCTTTACCTCCCTTGAATTCTGCATAAGTCAGATGTATGTGTCAACATGTGATCATACAGTAAGATTCAAAGAAATGAACTTCTTAAGATTACCTTGGCCCATAAAGCTTGGTGATTTAGAGGTTCAATAGAAGGAGCATACAAGTCTCTATATGTGTCAACATGCATGTAAGAGTGCACATACCTTCACACAAATGTACATACAATGTAAGAGCATACATATCTAAGTGTAATTAAGTAGTTGAAATGACAAAAATTGTAACAAAAAGTAACTTACTTCTTATAACTCTTTGGTCTTGCACGTAGACCGCATGAGGCAGATGCACACATGGTATTCCACATACTTGCCATGAATTGCAGGTGCAAGTATGTTGTTCCGTGTTCACCACCCATGATATGTCCTTCTTGGTGTCAAAAACTTGCCAAATATTAATAGATGAAGGTTGTGTAGTGAATTGATGGCTGAAATACAAGTGCTTCTTAACAATTTGTCACTCTAGGGACCACTTCATCATCAGCATTTTCTTACCCACTTGCTCTCTATCATAGAAAATTCTCATCATAAGCAAATGAAACTTGAACTAACTTACATACAGGCAGCCTCCTTAAATCAAGAATCCATGAATTAAAAGCTTCACAAAAATTTGATGTCACATGCTCACACTTTGATGACCTATCAAAGTAAGCTCTTGCCCATGTCTCAACCGGTTCTCTTGTCAAACCACTGCAGTGCGGATGCCTTGGCCTCTTTGAGTCTATCCATCCAAATTTTATGACCTACCTCACTAAATGACCTTGCTGCTCTCCATGTCATAAACTCAAGGTTCTTGCCAGGATGAAGCTTCTTAAAGTTCTTGTAAAGATGTCTAAAGCAGTACCTATGATAGTGATTTGTATCACTGAAATTTACGGCAACACCTTCAATCAAACCTTTTTGCCTGTCACTAATAAAAGTCAAAGCCCTGGGATGTGCCTTCAATTCCTCGCCACTAAACTTAGAAAATGTATCCATTCTTCCATACACTCTGACTCACAGATGTATATAGCAATGGGAAAAATACCATTGTTTCCATCAAGACATGTGATGGCCAACAAAGTACCACCATATTTTCCAGACAAGTGGCATCCATCTAGTCCTAGAATAGGTCTTGCAGACTTCACAAAACCATCTAATGACACCCTATATGCCACACACAAAGTGACTTAAACTTCTTAGTTAAAGGGTCGGGTTGTTAATTTAACAATGTTTGTGGGATTGTCCTTCAAAAAGTTGGTCACATAATGCAGCAACAATGAATACCCTTCCTCATAACTACCCAAAATTTTCTCATTACACAGATGATAAGCATGCCAAGCAGTATAATATGAAATTTCAACCTTGTGATTCTTCTTTACCTCGGTCATGAAGTCCCTGGGCTTGTAGTTTGGATGTGCTTTGAAAGATTCAAGCATCACCTTGGATACCCATCTTGCATTGGCCAATGGATGCTTGAGACCATGAATTGCCTCACAAGTGTGGATAAATGACCTGAAAATTCAAACAACACAAACAAAATTTAGTTAATTCACAAGTTATACAATTTAAAGTGACCTAGATATATAACTGGACATCTTACATTAAACAAATTACTAACCTTTTTTGCATTCAAATGTTTGCTTATCAGAAAGTACAGAGCAGTAAACCCTCCATGGACAAGTCTCATCTTTGCATTTGTATTCTTGCTGCTTTTTCTTGTTTCTCACTTGGACAATGGAATGGTTCAGGTCAAGTGCTAGATTCTTTAAATAGTCCCTACAATGTTCTTTACTCAACCATTGCTGCCCAACAAACAGTTTCTCCACAAACTCTTGACCTTCAGACAACTTGTGATCTCCATCTATGTTGTCAGTTTCTACAACATATTCCTTGAATTCTTCAGTTGAGTCTAGTGTTGCTTGAATCTGACAAGTTAGGTTGATCTCTTCATCGTCATCTATCTCAGGTTCATAAAGAAGTTCTTCATCATCACTCTCATCTGGTTCATCAGGAAACTCATCCACATTTACTCTCTCATTTTCTGAGTTGCTTTCATTGTACAAACATGCAAATATATCTTCATCATCTAGCTGTGACATCACTTCATTGGGGTCAACAATAGTAGATGCTTGACTTTCAGATATGCTTGATTCCACTTGAATGGCCTTTGTAGAAGTTTTCTTTGGGTCCAAAATGGGCAGAAAATCCAAGTCTTCTTCAGTCTATAGTGGGCATCTTCTCCATGTTAGGATGCTCAGCCCTTGCACTTTTTCCGACAACATAACCACCTTTAGTGGGATAGTATGTAAGTAAATCATTCATTGTACCTGTATTTAAATATACACAACCACCAAAAGCAATTAGAATAATCATTCTAAATCATTCATTGTCACAATATATGAGTCACTCTGTTCTTTCCAGGACAATTATTGAAAACATTCACGAAGAATTAGGTTTAAATATCTCAACCACACACGACAACTTTCCGAGACACACAATTATCATCGCAGGACCACAATACTCCCACCCACCCATCACTAAATTAACAATACTATGTACCAATCGACAAAAAGTAAAGAAGGAATCAAAAGAAAACCTAAAAAAATCCCGAAGACAACAAAACCCTAAAAAGACAGAGAGGAAAACAAATTGACCCAATTAAAGTACTTTCTCTCGCAAAGAATATCACTCATACATATCATTAAAAGCAAAAAAAAACGAAAACCCCAGATTAAATTTAAGCAATTAGGGATTTATTTTGACTTACCTCATTTCGAAACACCAAATTTAAACACGAAATCTTGTAGATGGCGATAAGCTAACTGAAATCAACCATTTCTATAATCACACGACACAAATTTTATGATTTCAGGCAAAAATCGCCTCTGCAGTCGGTCTGGGAAAGAAAGAGAAGAAAAACCTAGAACTAAAACACGATTTGGGTTTAGTTGATAAGCCTATTTCTTTTAGCCACACACCTGTCTAACAGAGTTTGATGGCTTGGTTAGTAAATAAATCAAACTTCAAATTCGTTTTGGTCATTTCCGTGTTTAACTGACTTCTGTAACTGTCAACGCGGTCAACACCGGTCTCGTGACCCAAACTCGAATTAAAATTTTGGGGTGACCAAACGCAACTCTGGTCACTTTGTTGTGACCCAAAGTCAAAATATCCCTTATTTTTTCCCTAAGGGAGGGCTACAGTCAAGGTTAACCCCTTCTTTGTTCCATCATTGAAATTGGAAAAACATTCTAAGTTACATTGTGTGAGAGGTTGGTGGTGTATGTTGGATCCTCTATTGACATCTTGCCAGATAAGTGGATACCAAATAAGTAAACCTATGGTAGAGTTGGATTTTGAAATCAAGACATCTTGCCTGACACTTGTAAGTTGTAACTGACCTGATTGACTCAGTCACACATACCTCATAAGTGGAATAAATATATTTCTCGGTTAAAATCGCTGAACAGATTATGAGTATTAGACTGCATAAACCAGTTGATTGTAAAAAACTGAAAGATAAACTGAGGTGAACTTTAACTGAAAACATGGTGATTTTTTAGTCATAACTCTATATTTTAAACTTAGAAATCCCTTTGTCGGAATGTGATAGTCAAGCTCTGCTCTGTTTTGGAACAAATTATGGATTCTAAATATTCCCAAAGTATTAAGCTTATAATTTGGAAATGCTTAACTAATTGTCTCCTAACACTGTAGATGATAAATTCATTTTATGTTCCATGAATCAGAAACGACAAGGCATTTAATTTTCGATTGTCATTTTTCTAAAACAATTTGGGCTTTGCCTCCAGACCTATCACAATAGAAAATACAAGCAATTGTAATGTGTTTAAGGATTATAACAAGGTCTGGTCAGACATGGGAAATTAGGGATCTATGTTGATGATTGCAGCTACTAAATGCCGATGCATCTAGAAAAAACGATGAACCAGGATTTTTGAAGAAAAAATGGTCACAAGTTTGCACGTTTCTTTAGAAATTCGGTGACACTTATTGTTTTGTGCTAGGATCCTGATCTTGCTTTTCTGTTATTGAGGTTCTCTTAATCTCTTTCAGGCAAGATAGAAAGTAATTGCAAAGTTCTCTTCGTCTCGGCCTTTGTGATTCAACAAGATAGATATCGGAAACCAGATCTTAATTGATCTTTTGAAGATTTTTTTGCGAGGTGGTTAAGAATCTAGGCTGCTTTTCGAGAGTCGTAAGTTCCGGATTTGTGAGGTTTGCTAGCTTTGTCTATCGCAAATAGATTCCATCACCTTAATCTTTGATCTAAATGGATCCCGAATAGGCTTATCTGTTAGAGGCGATTGGTATCAAAAGTCTTCACTTTGGTCAAGAAACTCTTAGGCAATAAGGACGTCAACTAAGGGAATCAATTATGTAGAGCCTTGCGAGGTTCAAGAGATGTAAGGGAGCGAGACTGTAACTGAATCTCTTGGAGGGTGGGTTTGGTCTCAACTATATTCCATTCCAAAGTATTATAGTAGGCTAGTGTATGTAGCGGCTTAACACAGTTTGATGTTCAAATCTGGACGAAATCCCTTAGTTTTTTTGCTATTGTGGTTTCCTCGTTAACAAAATTTCTGGTGTCTTATGTTTTTCCTTTTTCGCATTATACTGTTTATTTTTATAATTGGATTTACATAGGTTTGTACGTATTCAATCTAAGTAGATATGTTCGTTTAATTGTAACCGATTACGAGACTTGTTTCTTGTAGAATTCGTATTCTAGAAGATAGATAAAAAGTTTAATCACTTGGCGATTGTATTATTTGGATACGACTAGATTGATCTTGGATATTGATTTTTGAGATAGTCCAAGTACTCTTTTAACAATTAGGTTCACGAACTTTGTGTCTATACACATACTGATCGAGTAGAGGTTGAGAAATAAACTCTATATACATATTGTCAAGGATCATTCGGTTGGTATACTTGCTATTGTATTAAGTTTTGTCTATACGAGTTGGAATAGAATGAAAAGTTGGGTTTACTTGGTATCCCTGCGTTTTCACTCCTCTTTTAGCCACTGACAAACACAAATAGTTAAGAGCTTAACCTATGAGAACATCTAATCACCATAAATATGATAACAAAGAACAAATCTCACAAAATATATATAATCAATAAAGATTAGGTATTGCAAGTCCTCTCCGAAATAAAATTTAAATAAATAAATAAACTTTAATTATTGCAAGATGATAGTATTTGGAATAGCAAATGCAAACACATATAAATGCTACTCCAAAACTAGTAATCCCCCTCTAAACAATAAGAATAAAATTACTACAAGGATTTAACCAATAATATATCCTTAAAGAATTCTTCATCATTCCGAACTCGTTCCCAGCAACCAACATTAGAACATAGGGTTTATGAATAAGAGTGTTTACTCCTTCAAACCTATTAGACTATTGTTTGACAAGTGCTTCTTAAATCTCGAGCAATTTTTGCAGAATGTCTTTAAGTATTAGTACTTCCATCTTAGTCTTCTTAAGTTCTTGAAGAAGGGTTGTAAACCCTTTGTTGGTTAGAGCAATTTGCTCTAGGTAAGGGTGTCAATGGATGTCCGAAAATTACGGTATTCGTTCGAATTCGCATTCGAAATATCAAATATTATTCGAAAATAGTTTTCGGATTCGGATATCCGGATTTTTTATCCGAAAATGTAACTAATCGGATACGAATTCGGATATGGAGGTATTCGCATCCGAAATATCCGTATCCTAATTTATGTATGAATATATATATTTTTAAACCTATGAAAGTGTAGATCATATCTATTTTTTTTTATTTTTCTTTATATTTAGATATTTTTAAATTTTATTAAAAATAATAAACAATACTTTTAATTCTAATTAATTTTTATTATGTAAACATTAATCCTTTGCAAAAATAAAAATATTTTACTATTATTTTTTCTTATGATTTCGGATCGGATAATTATCCGATATCCAGGATAGAAATTCGGATACGAATTCAAAGTGAAAAATTACGATATCCGTTCGGATTTCGGATCGGGTCGGATAATATTCGGATACGGATAGTGCCTATCCGCATCCGTATGCATCCGTTTACACCCTTAGCTCTAGGATTCTTCATATTCTTCTTCTTCCTTTTAAAAATGAAATATTTCTCCTTAGGGTAGGATTTCTCATCTTCCTTCATGGTTGTGAGATCAACAACCATAGTAATCAGTCTTACTAGAATAAATCTTGCTTGAGGCTCCACGGTTCCTACACATACGAGTTTTTCTTTACAAGACACATATATACCATTCCATAAGCAATATTTTGGAAGAGTTCCAAATATAGTGCACAACTTGAAAAGGAAGGATTACTATCCGTGAGGAGTTTCAAAACCTATGTAACTCTTAGGAGGATTCCGTTCAGAACTAGAACTCAAACTATACGGGTGAAATTCTCAAGAGTGTACAAAAATGAATTCTTCATAAATTGGGCTTCGATCATCCAAACCAGTATCAACCAATCAACCGATGATATTTGGCTACTCCAAAATTGCTAGTGCTATTGCACATAAGAGACCATTTCAACCAACAACAACTGGTCAAAATGGGTTTGTACATTCACCTAGCTTAACAAATGTGTTTTTTTTTCCAAGTCCCACTGGACTTGCTTTAACGGGAAAACAACTTCCACAAACAAAATAAAAAAGCGATGGATTTTGGGAGGAAGTTTAAGCTTCCATGAGTTCAATTTAGCAGTTTTGACAACTAGTGTTACCACCATTCTAGTTTCTCGAATCACATGATAAAAGACTTAACTATAAACTTTTCATTGTTGCAGGTAACTACTTAATTTTTTGTACCTGCTGGAAAGAATCCAGATATTTAGGAAATTCACATCAATACTCATGTCAAATAACACATTCAAAATGTTAACATTAGTTATTAAATTAGAATCTTTATCGATGAGTTTGGATATTGTTTTATTACCTATTATTAGGTATGTTAAAATTCCTCACCTCATTCAAAGATACAAACCTATAAAATCCTATAAGTACAACGCGTCCCATGACCATAAATCAAAGCTAAAAGATAGTTTTAGCTTATTGGGAATTTGTAAACGACTAGTGTGCAGTACCATGGTCCCACGAGGATGATGCACTTACATAAGGTCCTTGAAAGAGGTGCCTTGGATGCACAAAAGAGCTCATAGAGGAGAAGTTTAGGGTATTCGGGTTTGTGCTTAGAATTTCAGGTGTATTTAGCAAAGACCAAGAAGTTGATTTGTAGTATCATCACAATCAGATGCTAATAGAGGTACCTTGGGATACCAAAATTCAAATAAGACAAAACATTTGGTGGTAATAAAATTTCTAACCTTGACAATTATGTTACCACTAAAAAGAACTAGGTATATTAAAATGTTACCACCAAAAAGAACTAGATATGCTTAAAACTTCTAACTTCATAAAATTGGCTGAAATTTAACAAAGTTAAATATTTCAACTAACTTTGCATGTGGTTAAGTTTCTATTAGCACTTCATAAATTTGATACATATCGAGGGGACAAAAAATTAGAAAGACACAAAATCCACCTAATCATATATTTACGAGAAGAATAAAGAATATAGATTTGTAAGAACTTGAAAGATATACGAGAAAGTTATGGGAGCCCATTCTTTCTTCATTATTGTTTATATGTGGTGTTGTTGTTCTTTGGTTTATTGGTTTATTAGTAACACAATTATTGTTTTGTGGCAAATGAATTTAACGACATTTGAAAATCACAACACTCCATTGTTAGGAGATTTTAATTATGTGAGTTGTGTAGTATATGCACAAATATAGTCTTATATATTAACTTAAGAAACCGATTACAAGAGCATTGGGTATAAAGAAGATTTTTAATGATTTTTTTTTTGTAAAACGGCCGGTCAATTCTATGCACACTCTCGAGCGAGTGCATCGACATTTAAATATTCTCCATTTAGTTAACTTCATGTGTTACAAAACAAAGATTGAGATTCGAAACAAGCATAATAGTAGGTGTGACTATGCCAAAGTTAGTTGAGCAATCCTCATTAAAATCCCAAAGTTTCAGTCAACCTTTGCGACATGAGACAAGTTTGTCGTCATTATCCATTGACGGACAAATCAATTTTGTCCTTCTCTGTTTTACTAGGTTTGGTTTTTTGGCCATCTCTACCCTCAATCATAGTTAGTAAGTAATCCAACCATAGTTAACTCTTATACATGGGTTTTGAAATTGTTTTTCTTTTCCAAAGGACCCGGATCTCATATTTCGTATTTTCCCTCTGGACCCTCTCTTTTTAGACTCACCTAGTATCCTACGGGCATTATACAACTTCCTTTTTTGGTTTATGATTTGAATTAAAATATCGCTCAATGGTATACACATCGGCCGGTTGTGTTGGGATCGGTGATATCATAATATTTCTTCATCAAATATCATTTGTCCGGACATACAATTAATGTCTGAAAAAATGGCAGATGGAAACGAATAAACTGGGCACCATACTTGCAAGCAACTAGTTATAATTTATATTGTTTTTTCTATACTACCATTCCTTTTTATGACAGGCAAGATTTATTTATGGAATTCTTTTGCATCTCTAAACATAAGACAATATAGAATTTCTTCCATCCACAAAATGAAAGACATTAAAAGTCTATAATTATGTATGCCACTAAACTTTGTTAGGCGCACGAGAGATGAAAAACGATGTTGCTATATGCGAGAATCCTCCGGCGTCATTCGGAAAAGGATAAGCGAAAGTTTGGTAGGTAGTGAACTCACAGCGGCAATGTCGCCAAAGCTGGCAGAGGCTACCTATTTACCTCGGAAGCAAACATCCGCATTTTGAAAACATAACACTAAAATCATAAGAAAAAAGTTCGCACACAAACAAGCCAAGTAAGTAAATTCAAAGAGGAATCACATTTGGTTATATAATCTATATGCATTTGAAGTTTATATCACACGAAGACGGTCGTATAAAAAATATATTATTTTAGACAATCGTATTGCAAAATAAGTTGGGTATCATG
>JAJJWW010007298.1:0-20883 GCA_023531295.1 Papaver armeniacum
AAGTCCAATTCTCCAAAGCCTCCAAATTTTCATCCAATTTCCAAATCTAAGTCTTTATACCCATGAGAAGAATCCACCCAAAAATCTGTTATTTTGGTCGCCGGAAAAGTCCCTGGAGTTCACCGGAATCCGGCCAGTAAAGTCACCGCCGGCCATCTGAATTTCATTTTCGTTGACGAGAATATTCCGTCGATTCGTTCTTAACCGCTGACCTAACGGTCTTCGTTAGTCAACTAGGTCAAGTCAGATGGTGAGTTAGCTTCTAGTCAGCTACGAGTCAGCTTCCTAGCTCAGCTGAATGGTCTGAACTTCGAGTTAGGATACCGAGTCCTGAGTCGACTCGTGTGAATGGAATGCCAGCCGAGTTCTGGCTGTTTATAGGACTTCCCGGCCAAATTCAGGCCTCACTCTTCAGCTCCATACCTGCTAAGAAACCTCGCATACATCTAAAGTTCACAACCCATTTCAAGATCTTGCTTTCAATCCTCCAATTGCAGCTCCATTCTCATTACAGACTTCAAACTCCATTAACCATTGCATCAAACACTTCTTCTTGTGTCCAAGAATCAGCAACAACATCTCCTTTATCTCTGTAATCTTGCTCATGACAAACCCATTTTAACAGCATCTCTTCCCTGTAACAATCCTAACACATTCATCTAACAATTCAATTCATACACTCCCTGCAACAGAGCTTCACATCACTTATTACAGTGCATTGTTCTACCCTATAACAGCAGCAGCATCTTGAACTCAAATACTGAAATTGCAGCACCAGATTCATTCCCTTCTTTCACTCAAACCCATGGAAATCAACAACATCAATTTGGGTTCTTCTCTTCTCTCAAAACAGAGCAACAACAACACCAGCTTCATCGAATTACCAGAATCGTTTCAATAATATTCCATGTCTTGTCTGCAGCACCACCATCTCCTAAAACCCATTTTAATCTCCATGTCTTGCTCGAATCAATAGCGGCATCAATTCTGCCCTGTCTTCATCACCAGAACCCATCATCGATCTTGATATCCAATCCATGAGACCCCATGAGCATCTCAATTCATCGATACTTGACCGCAGATCCCCTTGTTCTTCAAATGCATAACCTTCCCTTTGTTATCATCTTTCAAGATGAGTTCAATCTTATCTCATTTTTAATTTCTCAACAAAACCCTCATTCTCAATCATCATCTTCTATCTAGCTTACTGATTCCCTGAATATATCAATTTCATCCTTCCATCGATCTCCTCATTTCTCTGATTTCTTCTCCTCTCGACTCACCAGCAACTCAGCCTCATTCAACAGCTATACATTTCTGATTCATCAATTATAGTGACCAGAACCATCGTTTGCTTCAATCACATCTTCACTTCCATAATTTCTCAATCTCAATCTCTCGGTTTCACAACAGCGGCAACTCGTTCTTCATTCTCAATTTTCAGGTGAATGGGATGAATGAGAGACATACCTCTCAATTTTAGGGTTAGGGTAATAATTTGGGGTAGGACAGGATTATAACACCCCACTCAATAGAAACCACCCCAGATTGGGTGTCTCATAGTCGTTTGCTGGGTACTTTTAGCACTTCTGTGGGTTGCCCCTTATTCTTAGCTGAGCTGTTTTTAATGCTTCTCCAAAATAGTTGCCCCTTAACCTTGACTGGGCTCCAGATAGTGTTCACCCATGAAATAACAATTTTGCCCTTTTGCTCAAATTGGGTGATTTCTTCTTCTTTTCCTCCGTGCGACTCCATAGTAGCTATAAAACTCAAAACAAGCGTAAAATACATAATTTACAAGAAAAATAGCAAAGAAAGCATAAACAATAGATAGTAAATAGGATGTATTCTACACCCTATCATGGAGTGAAGCTAAGAAGACGAAAGTGCAGAGAGTGTTTCATTTGGATTGTAATTGCTGAAGCGGATATTTTGATTCAAATTGAACGGGTGTCTTTGGTGGTGTTGATTAGGATGTGTTGTATCTAGAGATGGCAAGTACTGTGAACTGATGTTGGTAGTGGAGTTGAACTGTGGGTGTGGCTGATATGGAATGCAGTTGATTTGCAGTCAAAGATTATGAATAAACTGTTGGGGGTTCATGTTATTAAATGAAGCTGGTATTGGTATTACAGATATGAAGATTGTGACTTTGAAGTTAGTGTTGCATGAGCTGAAGTTTAGATGTATAAAATTGAAATGTAACTGGAGAAGTTGCAACTTATGTAAGAGTGTTGATGAAGTAGTAATGGAATTGATGGAGACTCAAGAGTGTGAATTGAGGATTGTAAATTGATTAAGCTGTAGGTTTGCAACTAGAGTTAGAAATGCATCATGTTAGTCTTGGCATGAGTTGTGTTGCTTCATGTTTGTGTATTAAAAGTTTGGCATGTGCAAGGGCCTTGGTTTGTATAACCTGATTCAGTCTTGTTGACTGAGTTGTCTCACTGATTTCCTGTTTAACTCAGTGGACCTTGACCTGTTGACTGTTGAACAGACTTTGACTAGTTTTACTAGTTTGACTTGACCTTGACCAGGGGACTTTGGAATTAACTTTGAATAGACGTTGACTGTTAAATTGACCCCTTTGACTGTTAGCGACCGTCAGTTGACTCTTGGACCAGGCCTTGTGTTAATGGGCCGAGTTTAGAAGACTTGGGCTTAGGCTTAGTTTTCCTATTATACATCAGTTGGACCTTTGTGGTCTGAGTTAGCCTTCGACTTCTTCTATCAAGTTGTAGATATTCATTAGACTTATCAAATGGACTACAAAACCAATCTAATTGAATTAGTAAACCTTTAGATATACTAAAGACAAATAATGAAAAGGTATAGAACCATGAGTGGAATCAGAACCATTAGATAGTTCACTTAGCCTGTAACTAGCTAGAGAATTTGTATGAGTTTTTGTTATAAGCCTTGTGTGAGCCTTTTAGCTAATCATATAGTGCTTGTGTGAATAACAGTTACTCTTTATTAACAACGATCAATTCAAAGATGAACCAGTGGATCGTGGATCTTGAGGTAGGCGAGTCTTGTCATCAAAAGAGGTGGGAATCGACAACGAATTCTCTTGTATTCATTAATGTTTTAGAAATATGTTTTTGTGAAATTTATGCATGTCTTTGTGTGGTATGAGATGTGCGCCGGCACAATATCCAGTATCCTATGGCTAGGGCGATACACCGCAATATTACATGGCCAACATTATTCTTTCTTTATATCCTTTTCTATGGCTAGGGCGATACACCGCAGTATTACCTAATCGGTGTGGAATTGGCATCAATATTACTCTTCCTTATATGCGGCAACACACATCTCATATATGAATGTTTACTGTTCTTGATGGATGTTTACTGTTCTTTTAAATTACTTTGGAAAAAGTTAAGTTTCTACAATATGTTTTACTGTCTTTCCATGTATTATCGTTTTTCGATAAAACTTGTATTGTCTTCAAATCATATTAATGGTTACTTGAAAGTTAGTTGTTATTTCCACTGGGCACCCCTTTTAGGGATGATGTGCTCACGCATTCCCACTTTCAGCCAAATGTGGATCGAGTTGCGCAAATAAAGCTTCAAGGGTTGAGTTCACTAGTTGATTAACTTCTGTTATGTTTATTATGTTGTATATCTTATTTGTAAACCAAATGACTATTGTATATGTATCATTTGAGAGGAATCCTTGTATATATATATTTCTGAGCGGGGCTAGTTTTGGGTTAAGTTTTTGTAGCAGATTTCTAAATTGAATATTTAAGTAAATGATTTAGATTCTTAGTGCCTCTTTATTTAGTTAATCTCTTGAATGTTTCTGCTGGTGTTGAAGACGAAGATGATGATTTTTTGTTTGCTTCTCGTGTTGAAGATCTCGATTTGTTGATGTTTTTCATGTTGATGATGATTTATGTTTGTTGCTCGTGTTGAAAATCTCGATTTGTTGATGTTTTTCGTGTTGATGATGATTTGTTGATGTTTTTCGTGATGATGATGTTTGCTGCTGCTGTTGAAGACGTCGAAGAAGATGAAGATGATGCTGCTGATGTTTTTATATGGAGTTCATTCCAGAAAATGAAGTATGGTTTGTATATGTTTTTATATGGACTTCATTTCTGGAATGAAGTATGTTTTTTTAGGTTTTTATATGGACTTCATTTCTGGAATGAAGTCTTTTTTTAGGTTTTTATATGGACTTCATTTCTGGAATGAAGTCTGTTTTTTTTAGGTTTTTATATGGATTTCATTTCTGGAATGAAGTCTATTTTTTTAGGTTTTTATATGGACTTCATTTCTGGAATGAAGTCTGTTTTTTTAGGTTTTTATATGGACTTCATTTATGGAATGAAGTCTGTTTTTTTAGGTTTTTATATGGACTTCATTTCTGGAATGAAGTCTCTGTTTTTTTAGGTTTTTATATGGACTTCATTTTCGGAATGAAGACTTCATTTCCGGAATTTTTTTTTAGGTTTTTATATGGACTTCATTTTTCTGTTTTTTTGGAATGGAATTTCTGAATGAAGCTACAAGAAAATAAGCAAAAATTAATACGGAAGGGTACTTTTGTCAGTTTAATATTTTTAAATAATTATGGACCAAACAGTAAAGGCGTTTTCCTAAAGGACCAAATAGACATGGGCCCACCTAAAAAAGGACCAAACGATATTTTTCCCATTTCTAAATTGAATGTTTAAGTAAATGATTTAGATTCTTAGTGCCTCTTTATTTAGTTAATCTCTTGGATTAGTCATCTGCTAGCTTAGGGGGCGCTACAGTCGGGTCCTTAGATCTATCTTATGTTCAATCACCCAAAGGTAATCGTTTAAGATTAAGCCAATCAATACCTTTAATCACAAGGAAACGTATTGATGCCGATCTACTCAATTAATCAATCCAATCTACCACAAGGATAAACCGATTTTTAATTGGATCCTCTTTTACCGAAACAAGTATTGTGCACGCCAAAGATTATAAAACCCAAGTCAGATCTTTAATATCTTCTTTGTCTTCAAATCTTCTTAAATCTTCAATAAAAACCTTTACACAATCACTTGAATCTCTTGTGATCAATCACAGAACGGAGTCTGTTAACAATGGATTATCACAAGATCGTATTTAGAACTAACAACAGTCTAAAGATCCCTGTCGAAACTCCGAACTAGTTTGAGTGAATCTTATATCAGAAGAGAAGATTCTCAAGAATAAACAAACTAGCTGCAATCAGATTTCAACCACCGTTAGTCAATCAAATCAATCGAAAACAAAGATAAACTGCAATTATCTAGTTTCCCACCAACGGGTCGCGCTAGAACTTCTCAATCCCAAAGAAGACTTTAAACTGAGCGTCCGTAAGAGATTTCGCCTAATTAGGTTACTCTCCTCTCCGAATAGGCGGCTACACCAGCAACAACAACAAAAGAGTAAATCTGTTGTTACGAAGGAATAGTTTGCTAGAAAGGAAAACTTCTTGTATTTATAGACAAGGAAGTTTGTACACCAAGGAATTTCCAAAAACGAAAATATTCTCAAGATATTCATAAAAGCACAGATTCGGTTTTCATAATTCCTGGAAATGCTCTGTCCAAAAATAACGATCGAAATCTCTCGGAAAATCTAATTAGTAAATGCACATTACTAATTCTGTAATTTCCCTTCAAAATGAAATTAATAACCTTAATTAAAATATTCTTAACTTACTTATGTTCATCCTGGGATTCTCTTCCCTTAGCCGTTAAGGAATATCTTTGAACAATTATAGAAATAAACATTCACAACACGTGTTCAAAGTTTGTCGACATCTTAACTTTGTAAGTTCTCTTTCACACTTACAACCTTGAAACCGATTTGCCACACTTCCAAACAAGTTTAGAATTGGTTCATCTGACTTTCAAGAACTATGTGATTGATCAAACCAACATTCAATCACAATCATGGGTTTACGGTTCTACCAAAAAAAGTTTCGGTTCTACCTCCATGTGAGTACCGTGCATAGTCACACTAGCTTCCCAAAAGTTCGGTTGACTAGGTACTAGGATCGGTTCCTCACATATATATGGTATCTAACTTATATGTGTTGCACATGTCCATAGGATCGGTTCCCCTTTCTGCTATAAACCTTGCTGCACCCCATACAAGGATCGGTTCCCTTTGATGTACTGCACCCCTTACTAGGATCGGTTCCCTTTCCCTTACTAGGATCGGTTTCATTTCCCTTACAAGGATCGGTTCCCTTTCCCTTACAAGGATCAGTTCCCTTTCCCTTACAAGGATCGATTCCCTTTCCCCTACAAGGTCAGACATACAAAATACGATCATACCACAGGTGATTACTTAAGATCGGTTTTACTAATAAAAGTTATACCAATACATAAGTCAGGCCTTTGTGAACATTTCTACCAAGAACACAACAAGTTGTGAGCGGTTATACTCTATCACACATATGAATAACAAAACCAATAACACCTGGCAATTTCCTTTTCGGTCCACAAACAAGTTTATGAACTTACTTCCTTAGAACACATGTAAACATTGTTCCCTAGGATGAAATCCTCACCTCATACCCATACATAATCACAATAACATTCAAATGATTATGGCGATTTCTTATCTACAAAGTTTAATGGTTAAGCAATAAACCTCGTATTGTATTCCTTAATACTATGTCTATCTAGAGTTCAAATATGCTTCGCAGTTATGTTTTCAATATGCACGACTTGAAAGATACGTTAGGGAATGAAACAGTTCAAGTCAAATATCACTAACCTCAAGTGGAATGATGATTGTTGTCGTTGTAGCTCCTTGCTTCTTCACATCTTCAAGTCTTCGCAATACTTGTAATGTCTCATATCCTAATACTTTCAAGCTAACCTATACGAAGTTTAACTTTAGTACATAATCAAGCGACTCTTAACATGAGTTTTGATTCACTAAAATATGACAACCAAACTTGACATACCAACGCTTGGTGGGTTCAACCGAGCCATGCTCTAACATTTTCCTTGGTGAAAAGTAAACAATCATCTGCAAAACGCAGATGAGTTACTTGTGGTGCATCTCTTGAGATTTTTATCCCCTGTATCTTTTTGTTATATTCATCATCTGCGATAGCTCTTGTAAAAACTTCCATAGTGAGATAGAGGATCACCTTGCCTCAAACATCTTGTATGTTTGAAAGAGGTACATGGAGCTCCATTAAGATTTATGTTGATTTTTGTTGTGCTAATACTCCCTTCATTGAGCTAAAAACACATTATCTGAAATTTGTCTCCCTAAGACATAAGTTGACTGCATTAAAGAGTGTAATGGTGGATTTTTGACGAAGGTTAAATTTATAATATCACTTAGAAAATTTTGTGTCTCTGACAGCATCAGAAGCATAAGAAAATTCATACGTTCCGTAAGAGAAGTGAATTGCAGTTCTGTAACCTTATTAAAGCAATAATACATGACGACAATGTTAACGCCTCTGAGGAAAGAGCTTTCAATATTCCATGTATTTTATAATTTATGCTGAGCGGCTCGGTATCTCTTTCAATATTCATAATTCATTTGAAAGATGTCTTTGGTGCTGCAAAACTCATCCCAGAATAATATTTAGAACAAATATGATGTTGTCATCTCATATCTGAATCAATTAAATGATCCTAGACAGAGTGTCTGCTAGTACAGAGCGACTAATAATCGAACCTAATATTATATTTATCGGATGAATTCCAATAAAAAGTATAAATATTTACTTACTTCAATTCATGGCTTTTCTCAGCTGAATACATGGATTAGTAATGAATGTTCACCTTTCGGGCATAAGGGCCACCACCAAGCAAGACCTGCTTAAAAGGCATGGGTATACTTAGTAATAATGCTCCGAAGAGCATCCATAAACATGGATGAACAAGGATATGATAGACTAATCAAAAGAGGAAAGAAAAAGAGATAAAATATAATAAAATAAAGGGAAACCGTGTGGGACCTGGCCAGCCAGCCGGCCATGCCGCCGGTGCCACGGCCGGTCCCCCACTCCCTTTTATTTTATTATTATTTAGGTTTCCTCTTTCAAGAAATTCCTCTTTCAATCAAAACTCTTTGATTTCCATATCTTCTCAAATCTTGCTACATGGACTATATGGTTTGAAAAGCAAGTGGTCCTGCAACCATTATGACTTTCTGCCATGAAAATATTAAAATAATATTATTTTAATATTTAAAAATATTGGTCTTTCAAGCAAAAATCTACTTCATCACTTTGAGGAAAACTAAGAGTTTCAGTCAAGATCAAACTCTTATGAAAATACAAAATAATGCTCGATCGATCATCAGAAAATACTAAAATTCTCAGGAATGGTCTGCAGATGACATAGTGGCACAAGCACCACCATGGTATTGGTCGGTCCTTTGGCCATCAAAAGGATGGACCCACCTTATTCATTGATTAATGACCTAATTGACCCTCTGAAGTCCATATTTGGTTCAAACTCTCTCCAACAACTTGGACCATTATCCATGCACCATTAGTTGGTCCCAGTACCAAAAATGGCTGGTTCAGATACCCCTTGGTCGGTCTCTCTTTCTACCACAATTAGGTTTTGCTACAAAATGCTCTGCAGAGCGCTATTTTAATTATGATTAAATACTGATTAATCATCATTGCACCAAATGCTCTGCAACTGACTTTGGTGAATGCTCTGCGAAACACTTGGGAGCCACATGGTCGGTCCATCACCACCAATATCCAGTCCCTCTTATCCATTGGTTGATCCTCATTCAACCATTCATAGATAGTCCATCGATTAAAATTAGGGTTTTGAACCTAATGCTCTGCAAAGCATAATTCTAAACAAGTTCAAACACCAATAAATTTTTTTCTTGATCCAACAATCAATATATTACTTAATAATTTAATATTTAGCTAAACTACTAATATTTTAATGGATATTTTATTGATTCAACTATCAATTGCTCTGCAAAGCAATATTGATTCAACTAGCAATATTCAAGGAAACGATGTCTCATACTGATCCAACTATCAGTATTTTATTGGTTCATCAATTAATACTTAGTTGGTCCATCAACAATACTTAGTTGGTCCATCAGTTGACCATTATTTTAATATTATAATTTCCCTGCTTGTCATTCGACTTACTCATGGCATGTGGATATAGGATGAACCTTCTATGATCATTCAACAATCATCTTCATATGACTTCCTGTCAAATGCTTGACACATCAACATAATGGTTTATGATCAATCAAGCAATCTCATAAACCTATGCTTATCAATCCAAATTATTCATCTATTATTGTTGCCTCAACTGGCACAGCGATATGTCACAATCCTAAGTGATCCACCAGATTCAACGTCTATGGTACACAAAGCATGTTGTTGTCTCAGCAGGCACTTCATGCTTTATCTATCATAACCATGGATTATGAACTACGTTCAAGTCATCAATTAAGGCTCATAGTCTAACTAGGTCAATGATTGACCATATAAAATACGTTTACAAAGCAAACTTTCACATGGGGAAATTCACTAGGGTTTTAGTCTGGCGTCCTACAACACGTGCGATATTCAATACATCTACGATGAGAAATGTGAGTAAGATGTGCTGGCAGTTGAAGGAGTAAATGGAATAATGGATGGACGTCTCCCACATAAAGTGAAACTGGTTTACACACGATACCCACTTACCCATTCTTCCACTTCTCTTCAACTGTCACTACTTACAAGAAATCAATGTGCTATCTACCTCCATAATAAATAGGTTCCTCAACCTATCACTTGATAATATTAACAAGACTCAACGTAAGGAAATCTATGACAATCAATTATCAAGCATACAAAGAATCTCTCTCGTCTTACACAGAGAAATCATCCTCATAGTTGTTCAACACATCACACTTTAATGGATCAATATCCATTGATCTCCACACAATCTCAGCTTCCCTCTTTACAAGCCGACCCTTCTCCTTTCTTGTGACCGAATTGAATTTTGAACGACCAATATCTTGGTTTAAGCTAGAGTAATCCAACAGATTAGTCTCTTGAACTCAAAGTACTCCCGTACAATATATTTGTTTAAAGGTTTATACGATTTGCTTCATCAAGCATTTGTTTCATTGACCACTTGCCTAATCCACCACTTTTACCCAAAAACCAGTAAACTGTTTTTACCCACGAACAGAAAGATAATATTGTCCATGAAGATCTTCATTCTTAATGCAAGGATTTCTGAGATTAACTTGTAAGCGGTATTGCATAAAGCAACTGGCTTGTAATCAGCTGGTTGTTGAGAAAGCTTGATCTTAGGAATTAAGGAAATATTTAATTTGTTCATGCGTTAAGAATCTTCCATGTATTGAAGAATTTTTGCACCATGTCCACCAACTATATTCCATTGAGGATGAAAGAAGCCAATCCATCTGGCCTTGGAGATTTCCATGGCTTCATAGTTTTGTGATGATAAGTGCATAATTCATATGATTTTAGTGTCCATTCCATACTTGTTTTAGCTATTATTCTTGCATGTATTCGTATTATTACTATTGTTTCCTCTTATTTGACTCTAATAGGTGAATCATCCAAAAAGGAGCTACAAAGTGCTGAAAAGATCTAGGAAGAGAAGCATTCCAAGTATGCAAGTGCCCAAGTCCAAGAGTAGTGGAAGAAGTGCGACGAAAATGAGCAAAACGCTCAAAATCAAGAGAAGGGCCAAAGACCGATATTAACTCATTCAAATTAAGGATTTCTCATCACCATCTTGATGAGAATTGAAATATTAAAATAATGCAAAAAGAATGAGGTCATTTTTAGTTCGGATGAAAAAGTTGTGGCCAAAACAAGTTTTTATTGAATACCGAAGACAGTAAAGTTCGCGGACGGGTTTCATAATTTAATTCCAAAAATTTCTGCTGGAATTTGAAGTTCGCAGACTGGGTTCGCAAACTTAGCAAGTGGGAAAACGTGTATTCATACTTGGGAAGGCCCAAGGGCACGTTTGGAGTCGTTATTTCGTATTTTCGGGTCGGGTTCTTGAACCGAACTAAATACTTGATGACCAAGCAATGTAAACCTATAAAAAGGTATTAGGTCATGGAAAATCATCGAATCTCATATTATACTTTTGTTCCGGGTAATTGTGTAATCTTGAGAAACTAAATCCTTTGTTGATTAAGGATGAATTCAATGTTCTAAGCGTGAAGCTTTTTTAATAATACAAATCTATTGAGAGTTTTTATCATCATTGTGTGTCTTTACCATATCTAGGGTTTGTGAGTGATTCTTATATTGATTTGGGATGCATACTAGATTAGTCTATTGATCGTTCTATTGCTAGTGGAAGTTAGGAGATAAGTAATCGTCGAATAACTCTCTACACAAGTAGAACTCGCGAGACCTTACAGAGGGATTCTGTGGAGCAATCGTATGTGAAGACAACACCAGCAAGTAAACCTTGATCTAAGAGTTTAACTACTGGGATTAACCTAAATTCACAAAGCTTAAGGCGTTCGATTGGATTACTCCTTGAGTGATCTACTACTTGGTGGTTCGTTGAATAGAATCTGGTAGTCGAGAACTTCCGTATCCAGTGATTGAAGGAGTTTTGGGGATAACACTGATCTAGCTGTTATTCCACGGTTGGTGATGAATGATTCTTATGAACAATAGATAAGTATATTAATCCAGTTATCGCTTGGTAACGGCGAAGGATTCCTTAATCATCCTTTTTCTTACCTATTGTCTTTTTATTCATATCATAACCAAAACCCCCTTTGTTATTTACATTTATCTTGTTGATCAAATAACATATCAATTACTCTCTGTGGGAACGATCTCTTACTACCGCTATATTACCAGTTAATTAGTGGGAAATATATTTATTAATTTGTTGTGCCTACGACAGACCATCAAATTTTGGCGCCGCTGCCGGGGAGCAGTTGCTAATTGATTTTTTATTTGTTTAGTTTTTTTTTTTTTTTTTTTAGCTTTATGTTTTGATTTTCTATTTTCTTGTGAGTCGTCATGTTTCCTTACGGAAATAACATGTATGGAGCACAAGATCAATCACATAATAGTGGTAATCAATATGGTTTTCAATCTCATTCATATGACAACTACCAACCATCATATGGGAATAATCAAAACCAATCTTTTGGCTATGATCAATATCCCACGGGACCTTATGGATATTCTCATACATGTCAACAACCTTATGACGGGCATGTAAGTGAACAATCACAAGGATGGGAGGATAGTTATGCTTCTAATCCAATTTCTTCATGTGTTGCAGAACAAATGTGTACCATGATGGAAGATATTCACATACAAATGGAAAATTATTATGAAGAATTAGAGCAACGTCAACAAAGTATTGATCAGCGTCAACAAAGTGTTGATCAATCGCTCCAAGAACTTCAAGAGGTTATTAACAACTTAAGGAGAGACATGAATCAACTTAAGGAGGAAATGGAGAAAGATGAGCAACCTTTGGAAATTTCCTATAACAGTGATGAAGTTATACCAGCTCCGGATCGTAATTATGATCATTCCTTGGTATGACCGAACCATTATTATGAACGGTGTGACATACTCAAATGCATATCAACGTTACAATGAATGTCCGAATTACAATGTTTTTAGGACGGTTGATTTGCAAGAAGTAGACCCGATTATTCCCTCGACGGATACTCATACAGAATACCCCAAAATCTATATTGAAGAAGAGTTTCTGAGAACAAAATTTGATTTGGATGACGAGAGTGTTGAAGACAATGAGACCAAATTGATTGAAGTCGTGGAAGACCCAATTGAGCTAGATAATAATAGTTCGATAGAGGACCACGATATACTTGAGGTAAATAATTCACTGGAGATAATTAATGAGGATCCGATACAAGGTTTGTCTAATCCTTTGCATAATTCTATCTATTGATCCTTCCCATTCAATCGAAGTAGCTTCTCAAAGAGTTGTTAACCCAACTTTTAAGAAAATACCTCACTTAGGATTGGAGTTGTGTGCTTCAAAAGTTTTAACGGATTATTTTACTTCTGAGTATCCACCACTTGATGTGTTTGATTCGAGTATTGTGCAGGTTCATCAAGTTGAGGAACCTTTTGAAGTTCCTGAATTCTATGTTCTTTATCCACTTTCGAGTGTAGAAAGAACTAAGTGTGGGGGAAACTTCAATAAAGTGATAGCTTCAATATTTAAATTTTGTGCTAATGGTTTTGTGAAGCCGTTATTTGAAATGCAGATTGTTATTTGGAAGGATTACCAAATTTTCAGATTATTGGTGTACGGACGATAACAATAATGTTGGGCTGACGACGTTAAACCAAGCGCTACATGGGAGGCAACCCATCGGTTTTGTATATCTATTCCTTTTGTTTTTAATTTTGTTAGTTTTTAATATCATATTTTGCATTCCCATCTTAGATTTTACAAAGTCCTATATCTATAATGAAAGTTTTGACGAAACAATTCTCGTCAGAAATTTCTGACTGCGTAGTTGTCACGAAAATAGCTCTCGAGACTTCATACGGAGTCCGATTTGAGTGGTTGACCCCAAATTTTAAAGAGGACTGACTCACCTTTCTTTTACAAAAAGAAAATCTGAATTCGGAGAGTGTTAAGTTGGAGGCTTGGAGCGATAGGCCTGGACATTTGAGTTTCGGTATTTTTCCAGAACTTTTTCAGATTACATATATGTCAGTCCGGAAGCTATAAAAGTCAGACCGTTTATCGAAACACTGTGAAATTTTGAGACATTATAGAAAAGATGTAGGTAAACAACTTTCGTTTAGGATGTTTTTGCTAGTTCCCTACCCATTGGTACAGTTTTCGAGTTTTTCAGGGCTGTTATGTCAGAAATCATAATTTTCGGTTTTGAACATTGAGGACAATGTTGAGTTTAAATGTGGGGGAGTAGTTAAGCATGTTTGGCTTTCATATAAAAAAAATAATCATACTCTTTGATTTCTTGCATTCTTGAGACTTCATGTTTTGGAGTTAATTATGAGTTAGTTAGGACGACACTCTAAACCTTTTAAGGTTGAAACAGTTCTTACAGCTGTAGATTGAGTTCCACTTTATTGTTCTAAAATCCTTAAATATATACGTTCATAATTGAATGCAAAACTAAGCTATGGTAGTCATTTGACAGATTCATCCTCGCAATTAATCATTACTGAATCACTTTCTTTTTATTTTTTGCAGTTGTATGTTTCTCTAAAGTGATTTGGTGGGATCCTGATACTGCCATGGATGTTGTAACAAGGTAATCATTGGTTGAGCATTTAAAAGCCCCATAAGACAATTGTCTTACACTCTTAAAGAGTAAAGAGTGAGCCGAAAAAAAAAAAAAAAAAAAAGGTTTTGCTAATATTCAAGTTGGCAATTTTCTTTTTATTAGAATAGGTTTAGCTATTCAAAAAGGTGTTGGAGCCCAGCTTGTTGCTAGGCTCCCAACTAGTTTCTTGTAAAATGTATAACTTTTTCCTTATAATAAAATGTAAAAAAAAAAAGAGAAAAAAAAAAGAGAAAAAAAAAGAAAAGGAAAATATATAAGGCTCATCTTCATTTATCGACACTAATAAGTGATAGGTTCGGAATTGCGGACTAATCATAGTCGATAAAAACAAAAACCTATCATCATTATATAGCAAGCCAAAAAGACTATTGATGAGGTTCTCGACACTTGGATTGCAGTATGTGTGAAACGTTGTCCCTGTCTCCGTCGCCTAAACAAGCGTGGAATGCAGGATCCAAGGCAACTATCACATACTTGCTGAAAAGAAACATGCGCTTAGAGTATCTAATCATGTGGTCGATTTAATGGGTGCTTCTCTCAACTATTGCGCTATAAATAAGAATCCTTTGACGACATTCATACAAGTATTGTGGGTAACATCTTTCGCTTTAGTCAACATTTGCACACTTCACTTTTCTATTTCCATTTTCTTATCTATCCATGTGATTTCAGTATGCGAGTGTTGTGACAAATATTGCAACAAGTACGATGACTATCTTAGTAGATTTTTGCAATCAGGTTGAATGTCATACGTAAGTAATTGCTTTTGTGTGATGATTGGAATGTATGTGGGATGTTTGCAGCTAAAGAACTTATGCAGGTGTTTGTAGGTGAAAACGGTTTCTGCTGATTTTAGTAATTTTGGGTGTACGGGTGAGAAATAATTTAAACCCTAAACAATGTACTGCAAGGGAGTACTTTAGATTCGAGAGATCAATCTGTACAAGTCCAGCCTAAACCAAGAAATGGCCGTTCCATACTTGCTTCGGTCACAAAGTGAAGGAGAATGGGTTGGTTTTGGGGAGGGAAGCAAGGAAAGCGATGAGACCAGAATAGTTGATTCTGGAAGAGTAGTTGTGTTACTACGACTTGTATCAGAAAAGTGGGAAGGCTAACAAATGGTAAGCTAGCAAGTATTTTCTGAGTGTTGTGTATCCCCGAATGAACTTGTTGTTCCGTGGAAATAGGTAAGACCTATTTATACAAGTCGAAGTGAAACGTACCCTGGTCTCATTAAGGAATGGAAAAATGGGTAAGTAAATGGGAGGAGGTGGTAACCGTATGCATGGAATTTGATGTTCCATAAAATCGTTAACGCATGGAATTGATGTTCCATAAAAACATTAACGTATGGAATTGATGTCCCATGAACGTTTCACTTTTAACTCCCTGTATTTACTAACCGCCTCACTCTTATGACACTTCCTTATGACGAGCGTAGTGTACGCCGCACACTGTAAACCGCCAAACCAATACCCAAAGAGGATCCCCAAGTTTGTGATATGTGTTGATGTCTCGAATGTTTTTGTGGAAAACATGTAGCACAGGGTTGTTGCCTGGCAAGTCGAGCTCGGGAGACTTGGTAGCTTGGTGACCTTCGACGGTCGAGATTTTGTATCTTAAGAGGAAAGGTAGCCGTTGATCTTTGCACGCTTTCGTTCGTTGGTGGCCGCATAGGGAAGGTCAGCATGGTGGCGCGGCTAGGTTAGCATGCCATTGGCATGGCATGGTGGCGCGGCAAGGTTGGCATGCCATTGGCGTGGCATGGAGGCGCGGCTAGGTTGGCATGCCGTGGTTTGGCGTGGCCAAACTTAGGTTTTCGGGCTAAAGGTTACCATGCGTTGTCTGGTAACCTTGGAGGGCTAGGATTTGCTCCTGGGATTGAATGGGGACCGTCGATTGTCGCACTCCTTCGTTTTGGTAGCCGCATAGGGAAGGCCATCATGGTGGCGCGGCTAGGTGCGTTTGGCATGTGGGGCCAAGGGTTTGGCAAGCCGTTGGCACATGGTGCGGCTAGCATGGCTAGGTACCAAGGCAAGGTATGGCTTGGCTTGGCATGTGGGGCCAAGGGTTTGGCAAGCCGTTGGCACATGGTGCGGCTAGCATGGCTAGGTGCGGTTTGGCTTGGCATGTGGGGCCAAGGGTTTGGCAAGCCGTTGGCACATGGTGCGGCTAGCATGGCTAGGTGCCAAGGCAAGGTGTGGCTTGGCTTGGCATGTGGGTCCAATAGTTTGGCAAGCCGTTGGCACATGGTGCGGCTAGCATGGATAGGTGCGATTTGGCTTGGCATGTGGGGCCAAGGGTTTGGCAAGCCGTTGGCACATGGTGCGGCTAGCAAGGCAAGGTGCGGTTTGGCTTGTCATGTGGGGCAAGGGTTTGGCACATGGTGCGGCTAGCATGGCTAGGTGCCAAGGCAAGGTGTGGCTTGGCTTGGCATGTGGGGCCAAGGGTTTGGCAAGCCGTTGGCACATGGTGCGGCTAGCATGGCTAGGTGCGATTTGGCTTGGCATGTGGGGCCAAGGGTTTTCCATGGGCGCATGGCGTGGCTAGGTTTGGCTTGGCATGTGGGGCCAAGGGTTTGCCATGGGCGCATGGCGTGGCTAGCTTGTCTAGGTTTGGCTTGACATGTGGTGCCAAGGGTTTGCCATGGGCGCATGGCGTGGCTAGCTTGGCTAGGTGCGGTTTGGCTTGGCATGTGGGGCCAAGGGTTTGTCATGGGCGCATGGCGTGGCTAGCTTGGCTAGGTGCGGTTTGGCTTGGCATGTGGGGCCAAGGGTTTGCCATGGGCGCATGGCGTGGCTAGCTTAGCTAGGTTCGTGACCAAGCTAGGGTTTTGGGCCAAAGGTCGTTTGGTAACCTCGGACGGCTAGGATTTGCTCCTGGGATTGAAGGGCGACCGTTGATTGTCGCACGCCTTCATTTTTGGTAGCCGCGTAGGGAAGGCTAGCAAGGTGGCACGGCTAGGTTGGCATGGGGCCATGGCAAGGTGCGTTTGGCAAGGCGCGGTAGGTGTGGCTGGCATGGTTTGCCATTGGCACTGGGGTGCGGCTAGCATGGTTGGCATGCTTTGGCGCGGTGGGTGGCATGGTTTGCCATTGGCACTAGGGTGCGGCTAGCATGGTTGGCATGCCTTGGCGTGGTAGGTGTGGCTGTCATGGTTTGCCATTGGCACATGGATGCGGCTAGCATGGTTGGCATGCTTTGGCGCGGTAGGTGTGGCTGGCATGGTTAGCCATTGGCACATGGATGCGGCTAGCATGGTTGGCATGCTTTGGCGTGGTACGTGTGGCTGGCATGGTTAGCCATTGGCACATGCGGTGTGAGAATTAGGGTTTTGGCCTGTCGAAACCCTAATCAACATTAAAAAAGGTACCCTGGTAATTTTCTCGCAGACAAATTAAAGGGTTCAATAAATGTGCTTGGTTTGGACATTATTACTCAAGTTATGTGACGTCACTGTCTGACTAGGGTTTTACGGTTTTACCCCTAAGCTAAAAACCACCATCAACAGCAGGCTAATTATTAGCTACTACTTGTGTCTATCCTTAGTGGTTCTTCCAAGTCAAGAAATTGGAGTAGGTTTTGTAGGTATACCTCTTGTAAACCCTCACGAGACTATAACTCGTCCACTAGGGACACCTAGGGGTTTAAAGGCTTGTTATACATGCTAAGTGTAACCGTTTTCTCAACGACATGGAGTTGTTGTATTTAGGATTAGTTTTATTTAGTTTGCTCGAGGACTAGCAAAAGCTAAGTGTGGGGGAATTTGATAAGTGCATAGTTCATATGATTTTAGTGTCCATTCCATACTTGTTTTAGCTATTATTCTTGCATGTATTCGTATTATTACTATTGTTTTCTATTATTTGACTCTAATAGGTGAATCATCCAAAAAGGAGCTACAAAGTGCTGAAAAGAGATAGGAAGAGAAGTATTCCAAGTATCCAAGTGCCCAAGTCCAAGAGTAGTGGAAGAAGTGCGACGAAAATGAGCAAAACGCTCAAAATCAAGAGAAGGGCCAAAGACCGATATTAACTCATTCAAATTAAGGATTTCTCATCACCATCTTGAATAGAATTTAAATATAAAAAGAATGCAAAAAGAATGAGGTCATTCTTAGTTCCGATGAAGAAGTTGTGGCCAAAACAAGTTTTTATTGAATACCGAAAACAGTAAAGTTCGCGGACGGGTTTCATACTTTAATTCCGAAAATTTCTGCTGGAATTTGAAGTTCGCGGACTGGGTTCGCGAACTTAGCAAGTGGGAAAAAGTGTATTCATACTTGGGAAGGCCTAAGGGCACGTTTGGAGTCGTTATTTCGTATTTTCGGGTCGGGTTCTTGAACTTAACTAAATACTTGATGGCCAAGCAATGTAAACCTATAAAAAGGTATTAGGTCATGTAAAATCATCGAATCTCCTATTATACTTTTGTTCTTCATTAATATTTTAGGGTTTACCCCTTTAGGGGGAAACCGGGTAATTGTGTAATCATGAGAAACTAAATCCTTTGTTGATTAAGGATGAATTCAATGTTCTAAGCGTGAAGCTTTTTTAATAATACAAATCTATTGAGAGTTTTTATCATCATTGTTTGTCTTTACCATATATCTAGGGTTTATGAGTGATTCTTAGATTGATTTGGGATGCATACTAGATTAGTCTATTGATCGTTTTATTTCTAGTGGAAGTTAGGAGATAAGTAATCGTCGAATAACTCTCTACACAAGTAGAAATCGCGAGACCTTACAGAGGGATTCTGTGGAGCAATCGTGTGTGAAGACAACACCAGCAAGTAAACCTTGATCTAAGAGTTTAACTACTGGGATTAACCTAAATTCACAAAGCTTAAGGCGTTCGATTGGATTACTCCTTGAGTGATCTACTACTTGGTGGTTCATTGAATAGAATATGGTAGTCGAGAACTTCCGTATCCAGTGATTAAAGGATTTTTGGGGATAACACTGATCTAGCTGTTATTCCACGGTTGGTGATGAATGATTCTTTTGAACAATAGATAAGTATATTAATCTAGTTATCGCTTGGTAACGGCGAAGGATTCCTTAATCATCCTTTTTCTTCCTTATTGTCTTTTTATTCATATCATAACCAAAACCCCCTTTGTTATTTACATTTATCTTGCTGATCAAATAACATATCAATTACATAGCTCTGTGGGAACGATCTCTTACTACCGCTATATTACCAGTTAATTAGTGGGAAATATATTTATTAATTTGTTGTGCCTATGACAGACCATCAAATTTTGGCGCCGCTGCCGGGGAGCAGTTGCTAATTGATTTGTTATTTGTTTAGCTTTTTTTTTTTTTTTAGCTTTTTGTTTTGATTTTCTATTTTCTTGTGAGTCGTCATGTTTCCTTACAGAAATAACATGTACAGAGCACAAGATCAATCACATAATAGTGGTAATCAATATGGTTTTCAATCTCATTCATATGACAACTACCAACCATCCTATGGGAATAATCAAAACCAATCTTTTGGCTATGATCAATATCCCACGAGACCTTATGGATATTCTCATATATGTCAACAAACTTATGACATGCATGTAAGTGAACAATCACAAGGATGGGAGGATAGTTATGCTTCTAATCTAATTTCTTCATGTGCTGCAGAACAAATGTGTACCATGATGGAAGATATTCGCATACAAATGGAAAATTATTATGAAGAATTAGAGCAACGTCAACAAAGTATTGATCAGCGTCAACAAAGTGTTGATCAATCGCTCCAAGAACTTCAAGAGGTTATTAATAACTTAAGGAGAGACATGGATCAACTTAAGGAGGAAATGGAGAAAGATGAGCAACCTTTGGAAATTTCCTATAACAGTGATGAAGTTATACCAGCTCCGGATCGTAATTATGATCATTCCTTGGTATGACCGAACCATTGTTATGAACGGTGTGACATACTCAAATGCATATCAACGTTACAATGAATGTCTGAATTACAATGTTTTTAGGCCGGTTGATTTGCAAGAAGTAGAACCGATTATTCCCTCGACGGATACTCATATAGAATGTAGTTGCAGGAAATCCTACAATACATCCCTCACAAGAATTCATAATATTCAACACATCTTTAAGATCAACAATCAATCTTTTTATTAATTGAGTTAGAAATTTTACAAGAAGGAAGTGAAATCAAGAATATAATTGCTACTCTAGACTTTCTCTCTCCTCAAAACTTTCTCTCCATTCTAAAAAGATCTCCCCTCCCTTAAGCCTGTTCGGCTCTTTATATAGGACATTACATAGTGGATGACAGCTAAGCTGTCCTTTATTTTCGGATATGGCTTGCGACATTCTCGCAAGTGTACAAATGTTAAATCTCGCAACACTCCTAAATCTCGCTAGGTCTTCACATATTTCTCGTGCTCAGGCTGTCGTCATCCGTTGCGTCATTTTTATTACCAATCTGCGATATCTTCGCAGTGTGTCGTTCATGGATTTCGCAAGGGTCTTGGTGTTGCGATATTCTTATCCTACATCTTGCCTCTTCTCATGTCTTCTCTGCGAAGGAGAGAATGTCATGAGAACTAGTACTTTCAAAAT
>JAJJWW010007299.1:0-78767 GCA_023531295.1 Papaver armeniacum
GTATTCCTTTAGAAAGTTTCTTTGAGAAATTTGGTACTTAGAGAAATTTGGTACTTAGAGAAATTTGATACTTAGAGAAATTTCGGTTTCTTTGTTATATGAACACGAGATGAATTGAATGAATGTGATTATGAATTGAATGAATGTTCTTTTGCATAGATTGAAGAAATTGTTGTTGAGTGTGGTTATGAATGTATTGAATTTAGAATTAGGCTTATTTCAATAGTAATTTTCTTTATTACAAAAAAGTTAAATACTGACTACATTTGATATGACAGCTCATTACCAAAAAAAATACTTGAGGCTGTTGTTACCAAGTGGCAAGTCGTATGACCAGGCAAATTACAAAAAATGTAACACCCACAAAAAATGTAACACCCACTTTTGGCAAGGTAGGGCCGTTACAACCGTTTTTGTAACGACACAGTTACATTTCTAATCCCGAAATTTGGTGTAGTGAGGAGTTTATAAATATACAAGATAACCCCTATAATATTCCACAGCCGCACTCCCCAAAAGATTTGACAATTAAGCACAAGTTCAATTAAGAACTCTCCCCATAACATGTCATTCAGGAAAGAACAAGAGCTTTGCACTTAATTTCAAAGAAAAGAAGGATTTCTTTGGACATAACAAATCACATACGAATATGAATTTGAATCCAAAAATACTCAATTAAATTAACCATAAGAGAGCCCATGATTAATTTAATCTAAATATACAATCAACTTTACCACAAAAAAGTGATTAATTTAATTGGCCATGCCTGAAATAAGAGAACTTTACGGAGCCTCACGAGTATAAACATAAAAATATGGATCAGGGAAGATCAATACTGCGGAATACACAAGGATTCATTATAGTTTCCATCACTATTCGCACAATGACATACAATAGACATAATCCTTGTAAACAAAAGTTTTTAACCTATCTTCCATCAATAAATGACATAATAGGCTTAACTTTTGTATTGTCAACAGTTCATTCCCTTCTTTTATCAATACATGCATATCGACATATGAAAGACTTAACTTTTGACAAGGTATGGGACAATCATAGTTCACGGACGCAAACACACATATCCCATAACAAATTGCAATATATAAAATCATAAAGATTAATCTTTGCCAAAAATCATCTTCCAAACAATTTTAGAATCTAAACCAATAAACCTAAAAACATGAAGATGAAAACGTTGGACATAGCTATGTGTAATCACAATAATTTATTCCAAACTCTAGTTATTCTTCAAACAAAACAAGAAAATAGAAGATTTACTAGATAAATAAAATCAACAAAGCTAAACCAAAAAGCGAATCCTATGCCAAAGAGAACATTTAACTAAGTCAAATAGGCGGTTCACTATCCTCATGAGTCTTGAGATCTTTGAGATTGTGATCGACATCATCTATTGGATCTTTAGTAAAGATATCTTCATTGAGAAGATCCTTAAGTTGTACTTTTATGAGACCAAGGTCAAAAGTAACCTTTTTCAACCGATTCTTAAATTATTAAGACTCTTCAAAAGTATCAACAAAGTCAGGTTTTCTTCCTCAAAATATTTAAGAAAATCATGAACCACTTCAGCAGAGACCATATCCCATTTCTCAACATCCTCATGTGTGTAGGAATAGTAACATGAGGCATTAGGATGATCATCTTCAACAAAGGGTTCTTTTCTTCCTCCCTTTAGACTCGAAACCTATACCTTTATCAAGAAATCCTCTCGCAAAACCACACGAACGTGAAGAGGAAGACATCCTTGACCAAACACAAACTATCCCAGAGTATGCATACGGACTCAGAGGTTTGGTATTTATGTGGTTTTCTTAGGAAAGGTGACCTTTAGGGGTTCTAAGAATTGATTCACAAGTAATAGGTACCCGTACGAACACAACCCGACCCAAGCAAAGCTTAGGCAAAATCTTTTGCTACATAAATGGCTCAATAAATTCCATACCATCATAGGAGTAATTTATAGCACAAAAGTAGCAGGCAACATTGTTGCAATGAAAACTTCTTTAATAAAAATAGATCAACAAGAAACGACATTAAACTCTTAAGCAACCTTTATGCAAACAAGAGTTTAAATTTTATAGACAATAAGAAGAAAATAGCTCCACTAAACAAAAGCGTTATGCTAACAATATACCTGATTATTAACATCTTACTCAACGAGGATTTTCATGAGTAAGTTCTTAACCTTGTGATTAATTAGCACAAGTATAGAGCTCTGGGCTCATTAAAAGAATTGTGTTTTTAGTGAATCTTTTCTTTAGAATCTAGAAAATGATCTTTTTGATGTGAGAAATTATCATAAAACTTCTTGTCATCAAAATATGAGACATAGTTTGAGTCCTTAGGAGGAGTTTTGTGAGGGAATTGACAACTTTGTTGATAGTTTCCTTATTCCTTTTAATCATCTCTTAAGGATATTTCTCATATCATTTTTTGCTCATTTCTCCTGGAATATTATTCACATCAAGGACAACATTATCTTCTCTTTTAACGATAGGAGAGACTTGTTTCTTCCTTAATTGTTTTTTTGTTAAGACTTCGTTATGCCGAGGCATTTGAGGAACTCATTGAACCTGACTTTCCTGGTAGCATACACATGGTAATCTGAAAACCAATTGGTTTAGACATACGAATGTCGATTTACACCTTTGAGGATTAAGTCTAAGGTGTGTTGAAATTGAACAAAGGATTTTTTATTCAACCTAGAGTTTCCCTTTTGTTTAACAGAACTTTTTGCCTCAAAAGAGACATACTTCCGATCACAAGAGTGATTAGGCAAGATGATCTTAATCTCGTTAGGAGATTTCTTCCTTCCATGGGATGTAGAACATCCTTGTTTGGAGGAGACTAAAACATCTTTTACGAATGGAAGGGATTCCGATTTTACTCACCGAGTAGGAACATTTTGAGTCGTAGCGAAGTACTTGATATGAAGTTGGATGCTTAGAGCATCCTTGAATAGAGAGTTTACCATGATGTTGTTCCAAAAGCATCCTTTTTGAGGCTCGCCTCAAGAGATGTATGTGAAGAATGATCTTGCATTTTCTTTGAGAAATTGCAATCCTTTACAATACCAAGGAGAATATCGACATGATGTTTGAAATTAAATCTATCAGATTGGATTAACAAGATTTAATCAAATCACTCTCTTGGTATTTTCCATTCATTAGAGATAGACTCTTTTGAAGGTACCATTGAATCTAACACATGTGAACTGTCTGTCTAGTTTGAACACGAGGGGTTGGGTTTACATATTTTGAGATTGAACAATCTTTCTCTTTATTAGAAATAGTATTTGAAACGAACTTTTATTTCAGTGGCCAGCGTTTATCGGAGATAGTACTCTTGTCCATGAGTCAGATCGCTACAAACAGAGACTTGTAAGGTATTTGAAAACCTGATAGTACTCTTATCAGGGTTTGCAATCAATGTTAGCTTAGTAACAAAGCATTCAATATTCACCGTTAGATGAAAACCTGATTAGATTTAAGCTAATATCTTTCAAACGTTGGATCGAAAACTTAGCTTGTTACTCACAAATGAAATGCGATTTTAGGTTTGTGTAACCATACCCCAAACATATACATTTGTTGGTTCTAACAATAGTTAACCAAATGGTTAGCCATATGAGCACCATATCAACCATATTCTTCTTCACCATAACTAGTTAAAATGACTCAAATGAACTAGTTAGAGAGTTGTTTAATTGTATAAATCTTATAGAAGTATACAAGAGCACAATTGAAGCAAAAATGATTTGATTCACTCAGATCGACCATGAACTTTATAGCCACGGTTTTAATTTGCATTCCTTAGTTAATATAAATATAAGTTCACAAAAATCGTCTTTAGATATAACCAACTTAAGTTGAGACTTAGTTGAGGACTTAAGTTCGAGGAAGAGTTCTCAAACTCCAGCAGATATTCTCGGGATGAGAACCCATGATTCCTGACCGAGTTCACAACTCTTGTTCAGCTTTTCTGATCAACAAAGCACGACATACTTTGGTTCAAGGAATAAGGACTTATACATATATGTGTTTCCACACAATGCTTATATCCAACAATGGTTATATAATCTAAACTCTCATTTTAATCATTCAAACATTCTTAGAGGACATTATTATATAGTCGTTATTCACAAACTATTTTTAGGTCAAAGCAATTTTCAAAGTGATTGAAACATAACATGACTTTCGTCATTTGAGTAAAGATGAACTTGGCAAAAGCGAAAGCTTACCAACACATATTTTGAGAAATAGATAAGCGAGATAAACTCGGCTCGAAATAGCAAATGTGTATAATCAAAGTCTATATAGCAAAACGACTTTTGTCTCAAAATAGAGATAGAGTAGGGACTTTTGAGTGATATATAAGTTCAAGTCTCCACATACCTTTTAGTCGATGAAGTTCCACCGGTTCTTTGAAGTAGTTCCCCGTCTTGTATGATGATTGCCATGGAGTTCTTGGGCTAACTCACACTTACTATCTATTAGAGACTTAGCTATAGTAGACTAGAAATAAAGACTTATAGTTTTGATCGCTGCGTTGACAAACATGCTTGAGATAGCAACGCATGTGATTTCGACCGAGCAAGGTGCTCTAACATTTGCCCTACTAAACTTAGCGAGAGCTACATGGGAAACGAGACACTCTGGGTGGAAATGATGCATATCACACAAATACCCATTGAATTACAAACAATATGCTTTACAGAATTAAAGACTCATCATGCTTTCGCATGGAGATAACGTAAACTTAATGATTCAAGAAGTTCTGAGTTCCACTGATTTGATAACAAGCCACGCCTACCTTGAATTCCTCAATCCGGTGGTTCATCATTTGAATCGATCGTTGTTAATATAGACTAGCTGTTAATCATACAAGCACTCCAAGAATTTAGCCAAAAAGGCTCACACAAAGTTCACAACATAATTTCATACAAGTCTCCGGTTGTGGGCTAAAATCAAACAACTAACGGTTCTAGTTTTATTAAATGTTCTATAATCCTGGTCTTTAATGTTCAAGGCATAAATTAATATCTACTTATCCAAATGGGGTCAAATTGGGTGCATTCGGAAAACCCTCGGGAAACTCTAAGAACTTTGCAAGGAATGTACTTAGAAAGCTAATGGGAAAATTAGGCACGAGATCCAAAAGAAATAATATTCTCATTATTAGGCCCACAATTAATTTTAGTTCCGTGACACCCATAATTATATATAAATTTTGAAAACGTCGCATAACGGGTATAATAATTGGCGGTAACTTAAGGATATAACATATCTAAAAACCGCGCCTTGAATTTTACAAATTTTATATCGTTGGAAATCTTTTCAAGAGAGTTACACACGAGTACAAACAACAATATCAAATTTTTGTTTTTCTGAAAAAGTCGGAGGTGATCACTCAATTTATGGGATAAATTCGAATACGACTACATATTTGTTATGAAACTATTGATGGTGGTTTTTAGCTTAGGGTTAATATCGTAAACCCTAGTCGGATGCTGACGGTCACAAATTTGAGTAATAATGTCCTCCTTTAGTGCATTTGTGAACCCTTTAATATGTCTACGAGAAAATTACCGGGGGTACCTTTTTTTTTAATACTAATTAGGGTTTGACGTGCCAAACCCTAATTCCCCACCATATGCCATTGGCAAACCATGCCGGCCACATCTACTGTTTATGGGTGAAAACTATTTCTGTAGGTTTTGGTAATTTGGGATGTGGATGAGAAATGAGTCTAAACCTTAAACAAATGCACGCACTGAGTGCTGTAGATTCGAGAAATCCAATCTGTGCAAGTCAAGCTGAACCAAGAAAATGGCTGTTCCAGAGACTTGTTCGGTCACAGAGTGAAGGAGATGGGGTTGATCTTAGGGAGGGAAGCGAAGAAGGTGTTGAGATTGTGAAGGTGTTGGCTATGTGTGACTTGTATCGAGAAAGTAAAGGCGAACTGCTTTGGGATGTAAGCTATCGAGTTCCGGTGTTTGAATACGATGGTATCAACACTTGCCTCTCGTTGTCCTGGACTTGTTACATTGTTTTTTGAAAATAGGAGGAGAACCTATTTATACAAGTCATTTGAGCCTTATTCACGTCTCTCGTGGGAAGTGGAGGAAGTGGAGTGATGGAGTAGTGGAGTTGTGTGTTAGTGTTACACGACCAGTCTTTCCCACTTAATTGTCATCTCTAACCATCCATGACTTCCTGACACGTTTTTTTGATGGCGCGTTGCACGCTGTAAACCGCCAGACCAATAACCCGAGATGTATCCCAGTTTGTGACATGATTGATGTCTCGAGTGTGTGGATCGTGGGACCCACAGAAAGTAGCATGTATTGCTAGATTAGATAACTAAGTTATTTAGGAAGTCGATACTTGTGAAGTATCGTGTGTATTCTATGCAGGTACTGCATCATGATGTGGTAATGTGACGGGTGGTGATCACCATGACGCCTCACTGACCAATTAACTCCCTGGACCAGGTTGTATAACCAAGCCGGTGAAGTTGGACGGACGAGATGATCTTTGAGACACTCATCTGCGACCGTTTATGGAATTAGGGTTTTTGAAGAGGTGCGCAAGCATCACTCTTCAGCTTGGTGATGAGTGCTAAATAGTGCATATTTATACACCTTTTTATTGGCATTTTACTCATCTTTTGCGCTTAGAAATCAGATATTATCCCATATTCTGTGTTTTCCTTATTTTTAAGAATAAATATTTGTATTAATTAATTTTGTGTTTTTAGGTAATAAATAAAGCTCGGAGAAACTAAGGAGCAAAAGAGCAGAAGAATTGGAGTCAACATCTATGGAGCGGATAGCCAAAGCCCGCGTAATCGATTTGCAACCCAACAAGGAAGACATGGGCTAAAGCTACCCACGACCTGGATCCGAGGCAGTCTCTTCGAGGCGTTGAGATTTCTTTCTCCCTCATCCAACGGGTCGCCGCTCCACGTGCATCGAAGATCGTTTGCTCCGTGCAACACAGATCACACCAAAACCATCTACATCCCTGAGCCGTTCATATCTCCATCAGCTCCATCCAACGCTCGCTCGGCCTGTCTCATCGTCCGTAGCTGCACCCGCCTCACAGCAAAATGCCCATACCCCTATACCCTAATCGAACCAAACCATTTCTCTTCACCTCTCTCTTTCTTCTCTTCCCCTCCGTCTGCTCTTCTCTACCACCTCCATACCATGACAGAGCTACCTGCCACCATCTCTCCCTCTCTTGTCACCATGACCAACAACCACGCCATCAACCACCTTCGTACCCTCTCTAGGTCTAGTCATCTTTCTTTTAGCTTCTATCAACCCAGAAGCTAAATTAAAGATAATTGGGAACTAGGTTTCTCTAACATCGACATCAAAGAAGTCGGAGAGCTCCGCCACCTCCTTCTTCACCCATACCACCACCAGAGACAACACCACCTCACCTTTTTCCGACAAGCCATCACAAACAAGCTCCCATCTTCGTCACCTCTAGTTTTAGTTATCCCTTTCTAGCCTCTCTCAACAACTCTAGAGGCTATGAAAGAGATAAATGGAACTAGGGTTAGGGTTCGTGTAAGCTATCGATTAATGGAGTCGAGAGAAGCATGAGTAGAGCCAACAAGCCAGAATCGTAGAGTATGGGTTAGAGTAGGTTTGATTTATTTTTGATTTATTTTCGATTTTGTGAATTAGGGTTTAGTTGTTGAGTCCGTTGCATGTATAAATAGAACTGAATTGTGATGTTAGAAATCACTGGATTAGCTTGATCAGTCAATTAGGTTTAATTTGTGTTCTTGTTATTTTTATTATGTTCTAATTTAATTGCTAGGGTTTCACTGAAACCCTAATTCCCAATTGTGTTTGAACTGTGTTGAATGTTCTTGAGAGCTTAATGTATTAGATAACTTCAAATTTTAACACCTCAACTCTTTTCTCTCACAGTGCATACCAAAGCCATGGATGCACTGTAGTTAGGTTAATACTGAGTTGAGAGTGATTAGGCTTCTTGCTTCTAATTTTAATACTAATTCCCCTGACTAGTTGTGCTAAATTAGACAACTAGTACTTAGGGTTAGTGCCTTAGCTGCTATTTAAGTTATCACTTGGAGAAACTCTTAGATAAATGGTAGCTAGTGACAAGCTTCACTTGTCTGGTATAAGAACAAGAACTCAAACTAGTTGAGCACATAGTAGGAATTCGAGAGGTGGATTTGAAGACCTAGCAAGCCCTTTTTGTCCTTTGTTTACCTTAGTTTAGGTTCACCGGTTCAAAATCAGCGTATCGGCACAAAATATATCTTTGTCACTTTGTTACTATCATTTGAAGTCGAGAGAGTAGCCACGGATCATTGTAAGCACCCTCGTCTCTCGTGGATCGACCCGCACTTGCCGCGATCTCCAGATGTACGCCGTGCACTTGCGGTTTATCACCGTAGGCCATAATTTATACACATTCCGAGGAGCCTACCAAGTTTTTGGCGCCGTTGCGGGGACTTGGCGCGTGCCCCGTTGTTCAATTGTCGCTGCATCGATTTTCACCCCCGTACATATTCTCTGTTTTTGCATTCAATCTTGTTTACATCTCTACCAATCACCGTCATACTTAGTTCATTTCTTTGCACCCTTGCATCTGTCACTTGTAACTTGTTTTATTCACTTACATTTTTCTTATAACTTTGTTTTAGTTAGTTGTAATTTTATTATCTTTCTTTCTTAGTTTTTATTTTATTAGTATTGCATTACTTTATCACCTGTGCATATCATCCATCCATCCCGTACATATTCACATTTTCTTTGTTGTCATCCCTGCATTGTAGTTAACTTGGCTGTATTCATTGCATCATCACTGTCCTAGCATATTATAACTTAGCATATTATTTACTCTTGCATCTTGTAACTTACAATTGTTAACCATCATCATCTCAAGCCTGCCATCTCATTTGCATTATAGGCATACCATTTGTATTGCATTATTGCACCTATCTCTGTACATCCCTGCATATCATTTGCATCTCAGTGCAAATCTGGCATTGCATAGGCGCCACAGTTATATTAACAGAAATCTGGCATTTGCAAATGCGTAACTGAATTTTCCTTCTAAGAACAGTACCCTCATGCTACTTGTCAGCTCGCTGAGCAAGCCAAAGGAATGAAGCCAAAGGAAAAGCCCAGATCTGGAGCCTGTGCTGCTGTGCAAACTGTTAAGCTGAGCCAACCCAGGGAAAGGCTCGGAACAGAGCAAAACAGCCATTTTGGCTGTGCCGGTTGGTTGTTCTCAAATCTTGTTACAATCTATACTTGCATGAATGATCTGTGTGCAAGCATTTCGCGTTATTCGAGTTTCATTTTGGACTTGTTATTTGTGCATTGTTGAAACTATTCTGAGATTTGGAATTCTTGTATAATTTGCTTATGACACTGTGAGCCAACCTGTTAACCCTGAGCCCTGTTTGCCATTTGCCAGAACCTTAGTGAGCCATTTGCATGAGCCCTAAGCCCTGTGAGCCTTCTGCTCTACTGTGTACCAAGTTGTGCCAAAACCCCCCAGCCCCTGAAGCTGTTAAGGGTGATTTGTAACTCAGACAGCCAAGTTGGCTGCAAACCCCACCTGAGCCACCACCCCGTGCCCTGTGCCTCGGCTCTGTGCTGATCCACATAGCATTGTGAATACGTGTTTGCTAGCTACCTACTTTGTGGTTGTTGAGCCCTGTGAGCCTTGTGAGCCATCTACCACCTTGCTAGCCCCCTGAAGCAGCAAGTGTGGAGCTACCCTGCACCTTGTATGCTGTGTTTGAATTTGAAAATTTATTTGTGCTTAGTCTGTGCTTAGCAACCTAGGTACAATCTCATTTACTCTGGGTTGTCCGAGCACAAAATTTGTCTTTGCATTGTGCCTTGCCCGAATGTGCACCTATTACAATGCTTGGCCCGACCAAAGCTTGCAAAATTGTAACATCTGGGTTGCTTAGGCTAAAAACATATAACCAGGGCTTGCAACATCTAAACTGGGCTTGCATACAAACTGGCCTGCGCATTCACACACCCTGGGCTCTGTGAGTAAACCAGCCCACATACTGGGCCATCAATCAATCTAAACTGAGCCCACATAACCCACACTGTGGGCTGATCAACCAACTCAGGCTCTGCAACCAAACCGAGCCCAGAGTCTGCTGCAAGGCTGTGCCCTTTTCACTGGCTGCACATGTTAACCTAAGCAGGCTTACACCAAAACTCAGCCCAACTCAATTCATTTCCAGGCTATACTTTTTCAAACACAACCTAGGCTTTGCACACAATTCTTTGGGCTTCCTACAAAACCAAACAACAAGCCCACAAAACCAAACACAAACCAAAACCCAACAAAACCAAATGAAACCCAATAAACCAAACTAAGTCCACTACTGTTTGGGCTTTGAGTTCAATTTGAGTTATTAAATCATGTCGGGATTTTTGTCTACGCATCACGGGGATGGAAACAAATCCATTAGAGAGCTTGCTTACGGGCACGCTTCACCATATGAAACCCCACAGACCATAATGATTTTAGGGCATATTATGAGCCTTCTCGGGGCCACTGACCTTGAGTACTCATACCCTAACCATCATGAGCACATGTATCAGTCACCACGGTGGGGAGATGAACAATTTTATACTCCCAGACTCCTTGTTTACAATCACTAATAGAAACTCTCATGGAGCAAAATGCTAGGCTTGGCCGAATGCAATACATGACCATCCATATAGCAACATGCATGATCATCCCTTCTCTAGTGAACCATGTGCACAACCATTTAATGATTATTCATATGAAACATGCATACCCACTATTGAAGACTCTCCTCCATTGAACAATGTCACATGTTCTTAAAGATGAACCCGATTCATTTAGAAAAAGAAGAATGGAAGGCGAGTTCATGATAGAATGATTATTGTCCCTAATAAAGAAAATCTTGAAAATAGTGTTTCTCTTCCTACTCATGCAACGAACACTGAATATGAACCTAATCTAGAGGTGAATGGGTATACTAGAAATGCTAATAGGGAAATGCATTTTTGTTATGATGATGATGAACATGATATGTTAGAAGAGCATGTGTATGCAGATAATGTGATAGAATCTTTGAGTTCAGAGACGTTAGGCGTCTCTTCTGTGAACCCTATGAATGACACTTCTTAACATTCATATATGTGATATTGATTCTGAGCTTGGGTTTGTGAAATTCTTCAGTGAATGTGAGCATGCTACACAACTTGTTTGTGACTTAGGAAAGGATGAATCTTCATTGACACTAATGTTCTTTTGGATCATGATATTATTGTTGTGTTCGATTCCTCGCCCATATCACAATATGTTGCCTGCTCTGATGATTATGACATGGTGATTGATGAATTGTTCTATGCTGGTGACCATGATTTACCCTCTTCTGACCTTAGGAAAGTATGTGATGGTGCAAATGATCTTATGCATGAAAACAACTTAGATGTACCTACTTTCTCTCCTAAGTCACAAATTGAAACTCCTCCACCAAACCTAGGTGTGGTTTGTAACAAAATTGCAAAACCAACTTTTCTAAAAATGCCTAACTTAGGCCTAGAGCTTTGTGCTTCCCAAGTCCTCTTGGACTATTTTGCATCAAAGTATACCACTTTTAAGAAGCCAAAGTTGGAATGTGTATGTCTGCCTGTTCTTAGCAAAACTCATTTTGAGTTAGACCTTTTGCATGATGTACCTTTAATTTTGCAAGATTTTGTGCTCCCAAACACACCCGTTCACAAGTTTAGGTTTGGGGGAAGCTCATTCACATTTGCAGTCTTACTTGCACTCTCATATTATATTTGTGTAAGGTTTGTTAATGTGTGTACATATTTTATCACAAGGTTGATCCTCAACTCTTTAGATTGTTGGTTTATGGTGCATTTTCATTGTATATATCCAAGAGGACTTGTTAAATTTTTCTTTTCTTGATTCGGTTGAGTCTTATTGCACATATATTATGCTAATCCGATATGATCTCCGTTGAGAATATTGGATTCTAGCCTTGACGAATGAAGCTCAACCTTGCTCCTGCGACATCCAGGTAATCTCTTCCCTTTTATCTTATCAAAGATAGTTCTGATGACGTGATTTGTTTAAATTTTTCCTATCTCGTGACACATTGAGGACAATGTTTGATTTAGGTTTGGGGGTGCATTTGCATTTAGAGTTTTTAGTCTTTTATTTTACCTTTTATTTTCAAAAAAAAAAAAAAAAATTTCAATTCAAAACTCTTTTTGTAAAAACCTCCAACTTTTAGAGATTTTAGAGTCACTAGCATGCTTTTAGCTATGTTTACATAGAGATTCTCGACCGAAATAATGAGAACTTGAAGTACCGGAGAACACAATCGGGTTTCTTAGTTGATTAGAGCGTTAAAGTTGGATTTAACCATACCGGAGGGCTTAATTAGGTCTTTGTTTAGATATTCGGTAGTAGAATTGTGATCACCCATAGTGGAGACTACCCATTTTACATCAAGTGAGGCACCAACCTTCAATTTTTTGCAACTTTCTAGAAAAGCTGTTAGAGTGTGTGTCACCTTACGTAAATTAGGGTAGGAATGGTGAGCTACCCAACTTCGCACCATTTTAAAGACTACTTTTGATCTCTTGAGTGCTAGTTTTTGTCAATCATGAGGGTGACGTCTAAAGATGAAAACTCCTTCTAAATACCGATTTGTAGTTAGCATCATTCTCTCTCTCAATCAGCAAGACCCATAGAAACACATCATCGTCAAAGAACAGGAGCGGAGAATCGGAATATTGAAAGAAAAGTTGAGATAGTCCAAGGTTTACGTGCAACAAAGAAAACGAAAAGAAAATAGGATGAGAATTAATAAAATTTATAAAATCAAGACAATACAAGTTGAGGAAAAATTGAGTGATAAAGTCCTTTGTCCATGGAGTTAGTTGTTTCATTATTTGTATTTGTATTTTTATTTTCACTTATTATAAAAAAAAAAATAAAAAAAAAAAAATAAAAAAAAAAAATCAAAAGTCAAAAAAAATATTTTAGTTTATTTTCTTATTTTTGCTACCACCATGTTAAAAGAAGAGTTCAAAAAAGAAAAATCCAAACAACAAGGAATTTGAGTAGAAAAGTTAAAAATTGTCAAGTTTTGTGAAGTTTAGAAATTCGTCATCAACATTTGAAGACCGAAGATTGAAGACGTTTCTATGGTTTCTTATGAGAGAGTGATATTAATTACCGATCGGGTGAGAAGTGAGTGAGTATTCCCACCCCTTGCTAATGGTTGATTTCCTTTCTTAGAGATCATCAGAAAAAGATTCTTTTTTGTCCACATTTCTGTGGAGTCTCCAGATTTTATTTCGGAAGGTTATCCTTCTTACCTACGACGTGTGCGGGATTTCTCTCTTTATTCCTGCTTGCCACACATGAGAGACTAAAAAGCGATCTTTTTGAGTGCAATTATCATAAAACCCTAATGGTGAGGCAGAAGTCGAGGCTTATGATCACAATCGAATCCGAGTTCTTTCATATGGTATGGTTACTTCTCGCTCAGCACTTAAGGATGAGAATGCGTTCTTTGGTAGTTCTAACTTCTGTTACTAGCATGCAGAAACTCTATGTCCTCATAGCTCTTAGGATGATTGAGACACTTTTACACTCTGAAGTTGGAGAAGGTTTTGTGGGTACACCTCTGGTAAACCCTCACGAGACTACAACTCGTCCACTAGGGACACCTAGCGGTTTAAAGGCTTAGTGCATACGCTAAATGCATTCGAGAGACTGCGACAGGGGTATAGTTAGGATTTCTTAATTCTGTTTCACTTGAGGACAAGTAAAATTCAGGTTTGGGGGTATTTGATGAGTGCTAAATAGTGCATATTTATACACCTTTTTATTGGCATTTTACTCATCTTTTGCGCTTAGAAATCAGATATTATCCCATATTCTGTGTTTTCCTTGTTTTCAAGAATAAATATTTGTATTAATTAATTTTGTGTTTTTAGGTAATAAATAAAGCTCGGAGAAACTAAGGAGCAAAAGAGCAGAAGAATTGGAGTCAAGCATCTATGGAGCAGATAGCCAAAGCCGCGCAATCTGAATCGGTTACAACCCAACAAGGAAGACATGGGCTAAAGCTACCCACGACCCGGATCCGAGCCCGTCTCTTCGAGACGTTGAGATTTCTTTCTCCCTCATCCAACGGTCGTTGCCTCCACGTGCATCGAAGATCGCTGCTCCGTGCAACACTAGATCACACCAAAAACCGTCTACATCCCACGAAAGCCGATTCGAGATCTCCATCGGCTCCATCCTACGCTCGCTAGGCCCTTCTCTTCAGTCCTTTGTCGCACCTGCTTTACACCGAATCAACCATACCCTATACCCCCACTCGATGGACCATTTCCCTTCCATCTTTCTTTCTTCTCTTCTCCCCCGTCTCCATCGGAGCAGAGCTGCTCGCCACCTCCTTCTTCACCCATACCACCACCGGGAGACAACACCACCTCACCTTTCCCGACAAGCCATCACAACAGTAGCTCCATCTTCGTCACCTCTAGTTTTAGTTATCCCTTTCCTAGCCTCTCTCAACAACTCTAGAGGCTATGAAAGAGATAAATGGAACTAGGGTTAGGGTTCCGTGTAAGCTATCGATTAATGGAGTCGAGAGAAGCATGAGTAGAGCCAACAACCGAATCGAGAGTATGGGTTAGAGTAGGTTTGATTTATTTTTTTATTTATTTTCGATTTTGTGAATTAGGGTTTAGTTGTTGAGTCATTTGCATGTATAAATAGAACTGAATTGTGATGTTAGAAATCACGCTGGATTAGCCGGTGCGATCAATTAGGTTTAATTTGTGTTCTTGTTATTTTTATTATGTTCTAATTTAATTGCTAGGGTTTTTGAAACCCTAATTCTCAATTGTGTTTGAACTGTGTTGAATGTTCTTGAGAGCTTAATGTATTAGATAACTTCAAATTTTGACACCTCAACTCTTTTCTCTCACAGTGCATACCAAAGCCATGGATGCCCTGTAGTTAGGTTAATCCGAGTTGAGAGTGATTCGGCTCTTGCTTCTAATTTTAATACTAATTCCCACGACTAGTTGTGCTAAATTAGACAACTAGTACTTAGGGTTAGTGCCTTAGCTGCTATTTAAGTTATCACTTGGAGAAACTCTTAGATAAATGGTAGCTAGTGACAAGCTTCACTTATGCGGTATAAGAACAAGAACTCAAACTAGTTGAGCACATAGTAGGAATTAGAGGTGGATTTGAAGACCTAGCAAGCCCTTTTGTCCTTTGTTTACCTTAGTTTAGGTTCACTTAGGTTCAAAATCAGCAGTATCGGCACAAAATATATCTTTGTCACTTTGTTACTATCATTTGAAGTCGGTAGAGTAGCCATAGATCATTATAAGCACCCCTCGTCTCTGTGGATCGGCCGTACTTGCCGCGTCTCCGATAGGCGCCGTGCACTTGCGGTTTATCACCGTAGGCCATAATTTATACACATTCGAGGGCTACCACTTGGTCGAATCCAAGCATGGGAGGTGTTTTGGAAAGGACCGACCAGGGCATGCGTGTAGACGGCATGATGGTGTACACGTCCGTACCTCACTATCCCATGAAGGTGCGATCTAGGCCACTCAATTTGACCGGAAAAAGAGGAGCGGTTGATATCGATTTGCAATGAAATATGGTGCCGCAAAGCCGCGCATCATGCCAATTTTGGCGCGCGTGCCAAGACGACCAAGCTTGGTCGGTCTTGGCCGATCAGCCGGCGTGCATACGGTGGGATGTTGTATATACCTGTACATCTTCCCATAGAAACGTGATCTAAGCCACTCAATTTGTCCGGTAAACTTGAGCGGTCGAGATCAGTTTGTGGTTGGGGAGTGTGACCACGCCTAGCTTGGGCGCGCGAATCAAGGTGTACAACCAAGTTTGGTCTTGGACGATCGGGTGTGGATATAGGAGGGCCCACAGTGATCGTGTTGATACTACTAGGACACGCTTAGTCTATTCTGGACCCTTCATTCGTGCGGGAGAGAATGGGCTCGTAATCGCGACACAAACCCTAATTAGGTTTTGCTTGGCCGTGTGTCATACCCGTTTGGGGGCGCGCGAATCAAGACGACCAACCATAGTTGGTCCGACCGTCGATCGGGTATGTAGGTGGGCCCACGGTGTTTGTGTTGACATATTCAGGCTCTTTGAATCTACATCTACACCCTCCATCTATGCTGTGAAGATGGATGGTTGAGCATTTTGCGATACATGTAATGTGCCGCAAACCCTAATTTAGGGTTTCTCATCCATCTCTTGTTTTTGGTGGACGGATTGGCAAGCTATGCCACCCTTTTGGGGAGGCCGACCATGCGGGGCCGCGTTGGGTCGGTAGTGAATATTCCAATACCGCTTGGGGTCATGGATTCAATCTAAGCCATCCAATCATCTTTGGTGAAGTTGGATGGTTGTGATCATTTCGAGGCCCGATATGGACAAGTCAGTTCAAACATAATCGGGCTAGTATAACACACCGAGAGATGTATTCTCAATCGGGCTAGTATAACACACCGAGATTTGTATGCTCAATCGGGCTAGTATAACACACCGAGAGTTGCAACTTTGTACGGGTATTTCGTACATGCTTCATTATTAATGCTTGGAGGTTCGTGTTGCTCTGCTGAGAACAACACTCGGTCGTCATGCCGCACGTAGGTAATGAGTACGGGAAATACAAAATTTGGATATGCATTAATTAATAATGTTGTAAATTCAAAGGGTATATGGGATTGTTGCCACATGATCCAACCTCGGATGAATTTCGTGTATTTAATTCACGAGAATACTAGGATTGTTGCCACATGCTCCATTCTAGGTGAATTAGTAAAGTGAAGAAGTATTCATCACTCATTAATGGCTTTATGTTTTGCAAGATGTTAGCGCATAATTTTGGATTTTACAATTTTAGCCTTAAATGAAAATCCACCATCAACATTAAGTCACTTTAGCACGTAATGGTTACACCATTGTGGGGTAGGCATGAGATGGTGACGATTAAAGACAAAGCTTATGAGACAAAGTTAGATGTTACCCGGGAGAGACGGGTCATCCTGTCCTTGGAGCATGTCACGTTCAAGTGGCGTCCGGGCGAGTGTTCCCCTAGCATGATGTCGGTCTTGCCGCTTGATGGTATTACGCCTGTTTCGTTCATGGGGATCCGCACTGCTTGATCGAACGTGGGCTTGATGTGTCTGTTTTGGTTAATCGTGGGTCCACTGCGTCTGCTTGATCGAACGTGGAACCCGATATAAGCATGCTTGATTCGAACATGGGCAGATGTGCTTGCTTCGATCAAATGCGGGACCACCATGTACATGTTTCAAACGTCGGCCATGTCCTGTGCCTACTTTGACCGTACGGTTGATGTACTTGCTCGAGTGTCATCTTGCTACTTCGACCTGATAGGTGTAGAATACACCGTATTTACTATCTAGTAGTTTATGCTTTCTTTGCTATTTTTCTTGTAAATTATGTATTTTACGCTTGTTTTGAGTTTTATAGCTACTTTGGAGTCGCACGAAGGAAAAGAAGAAGAAACCACCCATTTTGAGCAAAAAAGGGCAGAATTGTCATTTTAGGGGCGAACACTATTTGGAGCCCAGTCCGAGTTAAGGCGGCTCTTTTTGGAAGGAATATTAAATGCAATCCAGATGAGGTTAAGGGGCGATCCATCGGGTTAGCCCTTATCAAAGAGACCAACATTGAATAACCCTCATTTAACCCACACCTCTAACCCAAAAACCGAGCCGGATCCATACCCGAGTCCAAATCCCATTTAAACCTAAACCTAAAATCGAGAAAGGCTGTCTTTCTTTCTCAATCATTTTCGTTTTTGTCTGAAGGTAAAAGAAAAAAAGATAGCTTCTTTGCATTGTCGAGAGGGATCGATGGTTTCGTGTTCCAAAATCGATCGAGAAATTGAAAATAATTAGAAGGAGAGTTCATTGTTCTTTGTCATGAATCGAGAAATGGGTTTGTTCGAGAAATGGGTTCGATTGAAGATTTGATGGGAGTTGAAGAATAGTCTTTGTACATTATATGGGTGCTGTGCTAAATCGATGGATTCAAGAGGAAGAATTCGACGGAGGAAGTGAATTGGGGTTGGTCTCGCAGTTGATAGAACAAGTTTCGGGGTTTGTGTTGATGATGAAGGTGGTTATGTTCTGCCGTCTTTGAAGTTCGATGAAATGGGTGTTGAGAAATGGGGTTTGTGAAGCAAGAGGAAGAACGATCTTTGTTGTTAGGTCCGTGAATCGAGATAATGGCGGTCGATTGAAGAAATTGAGTGGAAGAAGAAATGAACAGGGAAAAGATGAATGAATCTTGTTGCAACTTGAAAAGAAGTAATGGGTTCTTTGTGGTGGCGATTTGAATAGAGAAGACTTTGAATGAGTTTGGAAGAGTAGATGTATGCTAGGATTCACGGGGAGAAGAATCGGCTGAAAATGGCTTGCGAATCGTCTAAAAACAGTAGAAACTCGGCCAATTTTCCCCTCCGGCGGTGACTGGAGCCGTCCGAACGATCCCGATGGCCGTCCGAACGATCCGATAACTTAGATTAGGTGGTGAATAGGATTAAGTCAGTAGGAGTTAGCGGTGATTCGATGAATCGACTCATCCGAGTAAGCCCGATTCAGGTGAGTCGAAGCTAACCTCGAGTCCGACTCACTCCCTTTCCTTGACCTTTTTGATTGTTGGTGACGGTTGACTAGTTTGACCGTTAGTCCTAATAGGTGGACCGGACGGAATATTCCGTCGAATATTTCTCGACGACAAAATTTCCGGTGGCGGCGGTGACGTTTCGGCCAAATTCCGGCCATAATCCCGATTTTCCGGCGAGCAAAATTCCAGAACTTTCTATGGACTTCTCTCATGGGTATGAAGACTTGGGCTAGGAATTGGATGGAGAATTGGACTCAAATTTGGAAAGAGAAGGTGGAAGAGTTGAGAAAAGCTTGGATTTGGAAATTGAATTGCAAAAGAATAAGGATTCTATTCCTTGGAAGAATTGGAGAATTTTGAAGCCTATAAATAGAGAAGTTTTCTACAACTTCTACACACCTCTCTACACACACAACACTTGTGTTTTTGCTTGCTTTTCTAAGATTTTTTTCTTTTTAATTACTTGTGTGAATTTGAAAATTCTTCTTTTAATTATTATTATTTGTGTGAATTTCAAAAACATGAGTAGCTAATTTTTCTATTGATTGAGGATGAATTCTAGTTCTTAGCATGATTTGAGTTTTTGTTTTCAATTCTATCTTGAGATTTTTCACATGATTATCGATTGTTTTTACTAATAGGAGTGATCTTAAAGACACTTATGATTGATTGATAGATTGTTTGGAGTGCACGCTAAATTGATTTGTTAATTGATCTATATTTAGTATAAGTTAGGGAATACGTAATCGTTCTCGACACTTTACACAAGTAGAAAACACGAGACCTTGCGGAGGGATTAGTGGAGCAATTGTGTGTAGAAAACAACGCTAGAAAGTGAACCAAGCGAACCGAGTTTAACTACTAGTACTAAACCTAAATTCATAAATCTTAATGCATTCGGGGAATTACATCTTGTAAGCGGACCTCAAGGTGGTTCTTTTGAATAGAATCGATAACTAAGCGGACTGTTACTCGGTGAAATTAGGGATTTTGGGGCTAGCTAAGCGGACTGCTATCCTACGGTTGGTGATAATCTGTGACTAATAACAAGTAGAAAAGAACATAACTTTAATCATTGTTTCGTAACGAAGAAGGATTCCTTGATCTTCTCTCTCTTATTGCTTTCATCTTTCAACTTTCGATTCTAATTGCTTTCTTTATTTTTATTTTGCTTTTTACACCCCCTTTCGTGACAACTTTTACAACTAAGATCTCTTGCTCCTCGTGGGAGCGAACTTGACTTCCATTATATTATTTTTAATTGAGTGGAAATTTTGAATTAATTTGATTGCACCTCGACACGCATCAAATTTTGGCGCCGTGCTTAGGGAGCAACGGGCGATTTTTAGTTGTTTTTATTCTTTTTGCTTTGTTAGATTCTTTACCGTATCTAACTTAGTTTGTGAGAATCTTGTTTCGGGTGTTATACCTTTGGTGAATGCTTAAAGGAGGTAGGCCAGGAGTCCAATACGTCTTCGATCCGGCACTCAATTAAAGGATTTCATTCGAGCGATTAACACTCCACTTTCTCCTTCTTCATCAAGTGATTCGGACAAAGAGGAAGACACAATGGCTGATCGTACACTAAAGGACCTAGCTTCTCACAAGCTTGACACACAACAATGGTGTATCCAAACTAACTCAACCTTGAAATCAAGTAAAGGGGTTGATTAGAGAGTTACCAAAGTTCCATGGCATGGTGAATGAGGACCCAAACAAACATCTTATGGACTTCTACGCCATAGTTATGGCTATGCTTCCATAGGAAACTAATGCGGATGGAGCAATGTTGAAAGCTTTCCGTTTTCTTTGGCGGGTAATGCTAAGGAATGGTTATATTATTTGCCTTAGGAAGTATCACAACATGGAATGGGATGAAGAAAATTTTCCTCGAGAGATATTTTCCGCATCCAAAGCTACTCAAATTCGCAAGGAAATTTGTGGATTGAAACAACAAGTGGGAGAATCATTGTATGAATGTTGGGAGCGATACAAGAGGTTAGTGGCAAGTTGTCCACACCATCAATTTAGTGACGTTATGATACTCCAATACTTCTATGAAGCTCTCCACTCAAGTGATAGGTCTCTTCTTGGCCTTGCGGGTGGTGGTGCACTAATGAACAAGACTTTGACCGAAGCTAGAGAGTTGATTGAAAGTATGGCGGCGAACTCGCAACAATTCTACACAAGGGATGAACCAATGGTTAGGCGAGTGCATGAAGTTAGTGATTCTTCATCATATCTTGATCAAAGGATGAGTAACATGGAGACAATGATTCAAAGGATGGCGCGGTAATTATTAGGATGATGAGACCGAACAAGTGAATGCTTTATATCCGAATCAAAGGCCAAGGTACGATCCATACTCCAATACCTATAATCCCGGGTGGAAGGATCATCCCAACTTTAGTTATGCAAACAAGCAAGCGGCGGCTCCTAATCCATATGCACAACAAGGTGGTTTTCAACAATCACGATTCCAACCTCAACAACAAGGTGGTTATCAACAATTCCAACCTCAAGTGAAAGAACAAGGATCTTCAATTGATGATAAGCTTAATGTCATGATGCAAGGTATTACGTCATTGTTTCAACAAAATCAACAAAGACCGATTCGGCTATCAAGGACTTACAAAATCAAATGGGACAATTGGCGACCGATGTGAATTTATTGAAATCTCAAGCATCCACAAAACTTCCTTCACAACCGTTTGTGAATCCAAGAGAGAATGTTAATGCGGTTACTTTAAGAAGTGGAAGACAAGTGGAGGGTCCAAGTCATCATGAGGAGGTTAGTGAAGAGGTAGTCAATGACAAGGAGGAAACCGCACCAAAGGAGAATTCCACACCAAGCGACCAATCCAAGGAACCGGTTTCTACTTTCACTACTCCACCTCCTTTTCCTAGTCGTTTTGCTAAATCCAAGAAAGAAGCTCAAGACAAGGCACTTATGGATATCTTCAAGAAGATTGAAATCAACATCCCATTCATTGAGGCTATAAAGACAATTCCAAGGTATGCCAAGTTCATGAAGGAATTATGCATCAAGAAGGATAGGTTGCTTGATAATGAAATTACTAAAGTTGGCGAGTGCGTCGGCTATGCTATTGAAGAAGATGCCTACAAAGTGCACGGATCCCGGTGGTTTCACGGTGCCAATTACTATTGGTAAACAAAGGTTTGAACATGCTTTACTTGATTTGGGAGCTTCCATTAGTGTGATGTCGGCCGAAATATATGACTCCTTGAATCTTGGACCTTTGAAAGAGACGAGTTATTATCCAATTGGCAAACAAGTCTAACATATATCCAAAGGGGCTTGTAGAAGGCGTGCTAGTGCAAGTAAATGAGCTTATTTTTCGGTGGACTTCTTTGTGGTGGATATGGACAACCATGAGAGCCGTTCATCTACTTCTTTACTTCTTGGGAGGCCATTCATGAAGACCATAAAGGCGAAGATTGATGTTGATAAGGGTACACTAACTATGGAATTCGACAAGGAGATAATACACTTTAACATATTTGAAGCCATGCGCTACCCAAGTGATGTGCATTAGTTTACTCCATTGATGTGGTTGATTCATTAGCACAACAAATGGTGGAATTGAACCAAGAGGATGAACTTGATGTGGTGTTGCAAAAGAGCATTGAATTGGACGTCCATGGCTTGTCTAACTTGGATGTTGAAATCTCCAAGGAATTGGTGGAGATATGTGGGGCTTTGGCGACATTGCAAGAAGCTAAAAAGGGTGATGTTTCTTATATTTCTTTACCCGTGAATGATGAAGTACTTGTACCATCTATTGTGAAGGCGCCCAAACTAGAATTGAAGCCACTTAGGACCATTTGAAGTATGCTTTCTTGGGAGATGGAGATGAGCTTCGGTGATTATTTCTAAGAACCTCACACCGGTACAAGAAGACCGTTTACTTAGAGTCTTGAAAGAGCACAAAGCGGCTATTGGGTGGACAATTGCGGACATCAAAGGTATTAGTCCATCCATGTGCATGCATAGGATTCTAATGGAAGAGAACGTGAAGCCCAAGACGTGATGCTCAACGTCGGCTAAATCCTCCCATGATGGAGGTTGTGAAAAAAGAGATACTCAAATTGCTAAGTGTGGGGGTAATCTACCCAATTTCCGATAGCAAGTGGGTTAGTCGGTTCAAGTGGTACCAAAGAAATCAGGAGTCACGGTTGTTCGTAATCAAGATGATGAACTTGTTCCTACAAGAGTTCAAACCGGTTGGAGAGTGTGCATTGACTATAGAAAGCTTAATTCCATGGCAACCCGTAAGGATCACTTTCCTTTACCTTTCATTGATCAAATGTTGGAGCGGTTAGCGGGGCATTCTTATTATTGCTTCTTGGATGGTTATTCGGGATACAACCAAATTGTTATTGACAGGAGGACCAAGAGAAGACCACTTTCACTTGTCCGTTTGGAACGTTTGCATATAGACGGATGCCGTTTGGCCTTTGCAAAGGCTACTTTTCAAAGATGCATGGTGAGTATATTCTCGGATTATGTGGAGCGCATCATCGAGGTATTTATGGATGACTTTAGTGTTTATGGCAATTCTTTTGATGGTTGTTTAAATAACCTTGAACTAATTCTTAAACGATGCATAGACACAAACCTTGTCCTTAATTGGGAGAAATGTCACTTTATGGTAAACCACGGCATAGTACTTGGTCACATTGTGTCCTCTCGAGGGCTCGAAGTGGACAAGTCAAAGATAGATTTAATAAGAAACTTACAATATCCCACTTCGGTGAGGAGATCCGTTCTTTTCTTGGTCATGCGGGTTTCTATAGGCGGTTTATCAAGGATTTCTCCAAAATCTCCATCCGATGTGCAAGTTATTACAAAAGGAGGTACCTTTCGACTTCAACAAGGAATGCAAAGATGCTTTTGATAAATTAAAGGAGATGTTGACAAGTGCGCCGATTATCAAATCACCGGATTGGAATCTTCCATTTGAATTAATGTGTGATGCTAGTGATTATGCGGTTGGAGCCGTTTTGGGTCAAAGGGTGGACAAGTTGTCCCATGTTATCTATTATGCATCTAGGACCCTTAATGATGCACAAATCAATTATTCTACCACGGAAAAGGAGTTATTGGCTATAGTTTTTGCTTTGGAAAAATTTCGATCATGCTTGGTGGGTACAAAGGTTATTGTGTATTCCGATCATGCCGCACTAAGACACTTAATAAAGAAGAAAAGAAGCTAAGCCAAGATTAATTCGGTGGATCCTATTGTTACAAGAGTTCGACATAGAAATTCGTGATAAGAGGGTGTGGAGAATACCGTTGCGGATCATCTTAGTAGACTTGTTATGTCTCAAGAGGAACTTCCATTACATGACCGCTTTCCAGGACGAACAACTTTTCTCCATGGAAGAATCAACTCCTTGGTATGCGGATATAGTGAATTACTTGGTGACAAGGAAAGTACCTAGTACAATGTCTAATTTCCAAAGATGAAACTTAAGAAGGTAGCAAAGCAATATGTGTGGGATGAACCATACTTATGGAAATATGGCGTTGATCAAATAATGCGAAGGTGCGTGCCTAATTAGAATTTCAATCCATTCTCTCCTTTTGCCACACTTTTGCATGTGGTGGCCACTTTGTTTAAACGTCAGCTCTCAAAGTTCTCGAGAGTGGATTTTATTGGCCCACCTTGTTTGAAGATTCATATGTTTTTGTAAATCGTGTGATAGATGTCAACGAGCGGGCAATCTAGGTGCTCGAAATCAAATGCCACTCACACCAATTCTCGTAGTTGAGATTTTTGATGTGTGGGGTATTGATTTTATGGGCCCTTTTGTCAATTCGAATGGGAATTTTTATATACTTCTTGCCGTTGATTATGTTTCGAAATGGGTGGAAGCTAGAGCCACCAAGACTAATGACTCTCAAGTTGTTTGTGATTTTGTAAGGGAAAACATTTTCAATAGGCATGGTACACCAAGGGTGGTGATAACCGATGGGGGCTCACATTTCAAGAAGGCTTTCCACGCTCTCCTCAAGAGGTACAACATAACACACAAAATTGGTACGCCTTATCATCCACAAACTAGTGGACAAGCGGAAATTTCGAATCGTGAGATTAAGTCCATTCTTGAGAAAACGGTGAATACCACGAGGAAAGATTGGAGCTTTAAGCTCAATGATGCACTTTGGGCGTATAGAACGGCGTATAAGACACCGATTGGTATGTCTCCATATAGGTTGGTTTATGGAAAGGCTTGTCATCTTCCGGTTGAACTTGAACATAAGGCTTATTGGGCGATAAAGAAATTCAACATGGAGTATGATGAAGCGGGGAAACAAAGGAAGTTACAACTACATGAGCTAGAGGAGATACGTAATGATGCTTACGAGAGTGCCCGGATTTACAAGGAAAAGACTAAGCTTTTTCATGACAAGATGATTTCGCGGAAAAGTTTTGTTGTGGGGCAAAAAGTCCTTTTATTTAATACTCGTTTACGTTTATTTTAAGGTAAGCTTAAGTCCCGTTGGGTGGGACCATTTGTTGTTACTAATGTTTATACTCATGGTGCGAGTTGATATTGTTAGCGAAAAAACAGGACAACAATTGAAAGTCAACGGCCATAGGTTAAAGCCATATTATGAAAACTTTCCAGACGGAGCATGTGGACATAATTGGACTTCAAGATGCACTCCCTGCGGAGGAGTAATGTGCCGCGAGAGCTAAGTCGGACCGTCGACTTTAAAACAAGCGCTTAATGGGAGGCAACCCATCGGTTTGTATTTCTTATCCTTTTTGCTTTTTGTTATTTCTTTTTCTTTTTCTTATCATGTTAAAATTTCCCACCTTGACTTTACTAGGAGGATTCAATTACATTGAGGACAATGTAAGGTTTAAGTGTGGGGGAGTGGTTAAGCATGTTTTTAAAACAAAAATTACAAAAAAATGAAAAAAATTTGAAAAAAAAAAAAAAAGAGTTTTACTTAAAATTCCAACTTTTAAAGATTTTAGAGTCACTAGCATACTTCTAGGTATGTTTACATAGAGTTTTTGACCGACATAATTGAACTTGGAAATGTTAGAGAACTACATTCGGATTTCTTGTTTGTTTGAGTGTTAAATAATGGATTTAATCATGCGGTGATGCGAATTTGGTGCAGGAGAAATGCGTTATTAGAGTTCTTTGATCAATCATTAGTGGAGACTACCCGTATTCATATCATGTGAGGCAGCCAGAAATTTTCCATCTACTAAAGAGCTTCTTTTGAGTGTGTGTCACAGTAAGTTAATTAGGGTAGAATGGTGAGCTACCCAACCTCCCACCAATAGAAGCACTACTCTTTGATCTCTTGAGTGCTAATTTTGTCAATCATGAGGGTAGCGTCCATGGATGAAAGCTTCCTTCTTGTAGTTCGATTTGCAGTTAGCACCATTCTCTCTCTCGACAACAACGGATCCATAGAAACACATTCATCATCAACAAGGAGCGACATCAAAATCTACAAGGAAAGTTGGAAAAGTTTAAGGTTTACAAGCAACGGAATGAGAAAAAGAGCAAATTTCAAATACAAGTAAAGCAACATACAAATGAGCGGAATTCACATATATGTTGAGGACTTACAATACAATGAGGTAATTTTATATCCAAATATGAAGACTTATTCATGAAAGCGAAGAAAATTAAAAGGTGAGAATTTTTGAAGTTTATGATTTCAAGACGATACAAGTTGTGAAGAATCAAGCGGTAAAATACTTCTTCCACGGCCATGGTTTATTTTGTATTTAATTTCTCTTGTGAAAAAAAAAAAAAAAAAAAAAAAAAAAAACAAGAGAAATATTTGTTTTGTTAATAAAAGTGGGGAAGGAAAATATATAAGGAAGTTTCAAGCGACAAGGATTTTTAGGTAAAAAGAGTTAGAAATTGTTAAGGATTTATGAAATTCAAGTGTTTATCATCAATAGTTGAAGACGAAGACTAAGAAGACCAAGACGAGGAGTGAAGACATTTCTATTGGATGCCGTGAGAGTGGTGTTATCATAATTGGCAATCGAATGTGAAGGTAAGTAAGTAATCTCATCCTCGATAATAATGGTTGATTTCCTTTCTTAGAGATCGTCGGAAAAATGGTTTTTCAAAATATTAAAAGATGTGGGTTTTTCAAAATTTGGAAGTTATCCTTCCCACCATTCAACGTGATGCGGGAATTCTCTCTTCATTCCTACTGCACACATGTGAGAACCATAAAAAAGTTTGTCTTTTTGAGTGCAATTATCATAAAATCTTATTTGGTGAGGCGAAGTCGAGGCGAAATGCTTATTGATCGTTTCTCAAACACGCATTCTCTCATTATGGTGTGGTTATTTCTCACTCAACATTTAAGAACGAGAATATGTTCTTTAGTATTTCTAACTTCTTATTACTAGCATGCGAAATTCTATGTCCTCATAACTTTTTGGATGCTTGTGACGCTTGAACGCTTTGAAGTTGTGAGTTTTTAGTTTGATTTGCTCGAGGACTAGCAAAGTCTAAGTGTGGGGAATTTGATAGGTGTAGAATACACCATATTTACTATCTAGTAGTTTATGCTTTCTTTGCTATTTTCTTGTAAATTATGTATTTTACGCTTGTTTTGAGTTTTATAGCTACTTTGGAGTCGCACGAAGGAAAAGAAGAAGAAACCACCCATTTTGAGCAAAAGGGCGAATTGTCATTTTAGGGCGAACACTATTTGGAGCCCAGTCCGAGTTAAAGAAGCGACTCTTTTGGAAGGAATATTAAATGCAATCCAGATGAGGTTAAGGGGCAGTCCATCAGGTTAGCCCTTATCAAAGAGACCAACATTGAATAACCCTCATTTAACCCACACCTCTAACCCAAAACCGACCCGGATCCATACCCGAGTCCAAATCCCATTTAAACCTAAACCTAAAATCGAGAAAGGCTGTCTTTCTTTCTCAATCATTTTCGTTTTTGTCTGAGGGTAAAAAGAAAACAGCATAGCTGCTGCTGTTAATCGAGAGGGATCGATGGCTTCTGTGTTCCAAAATCGATCGAGAAATTGAAAATAATTAGAAGGAGAGTTCATTGTTGCTGTCACGAATCGAGAAATGGGTTTGTTCGAGAAATGGGTTCGATTGAAGATTTGATGGGAGTTGAAGAATAGTCTTTTTGTTATATGGGTCGTGCTAAATCGATGGATTCAAGAGGAAGAATTCGACGAGAGGAAGTGAATTGGGGTTGGTCTCGCAACTGATAGAACAAGTTTCGAGGGGTTTGTGTTGATGATGAAGGTGGTTCATTCCTGCATTCTTGAAGTTCGGTGAAATGGGTGTTGAGAAATGGGGTTTGTGAAGCAAGAGGAAGAACGATCTTGTTGTTAGGTCCGTGAATCGAGATAATGGCGGTCGATTGAAGAAATTGAGTGGAAGAAGAAATGAGCAGGGAAAAGATGAATGAATCTTGTTATGACTTGAAAAGAAGTAATGGGTTCTTTGTGTTGGCGATTTCGAATAGAGAAGCCTTGAATGAGTTTGGAAGAGTAGATGTATGCTAGGATTCACGGGAGAAGAATCGGCTGAAAATGGCTTGATAAATCGTTTAAAAGCAGTGAAACTCGGCCAATTTTCCCCCTCCCGTGGTGACTCGAGGCCGTCCGAGCGATCCGATGGCCCGTCCGAGCGATCCGATAATTAGGTGGTGGTGAATAGGATTAAGTCGGTAGAGTTAGCAGCCGATTGATGAATCGACTCATCCGAGTAAGCCCGATTAGGTGAGTCGAAGCTAACTCGAGTCGACTCACTCCCTTTCCTTGACCTTTGATTGTTGGCTCGACGGTTGACTAGTTTGACCGTTAGTCTACCTGACAACCCAGGATGGAATATTCCGTCGAATATTCTCTCGACGACAAAATTTCAGTGTGGCCGGCGGTGGCGTTTTAAAGCCAAATTAGGCCATAATCCCGCTTTTCCGTGAGCAAAATTCGAACTTTCTATGGACTCTCTCATGGGTATGAAGACTTGGGCTAGGAATTGGATGGAGAATTGGACTCAAATTTGGAAAGAGAAGGTGGAAGAGTTGAGAAAAGCTTGGATTTGGAAATTGAATTGCAAAGAATAAGGATTCTATTCCTTGGAAGAATTGGAGAATTTTGAAGCCTATAAATAGAGAAGTTTTCTACAACTTCTACACACCTCTCTACACACACATCACTTGTGTTTTTGCTTGCTTTTCTAAGATTTTTTCTTTTTAATTACTTGTGTGAATTTGAAAATTCTTCTTTTAATTATTATTATTTGTGTGAATTTCAAAAACATGAGTAGCTAATTTTTCTATTGATTGAGGATGAATTCCTAGTTCTTAGCATGATTTGAGTTTTTGTTTTCAATTCTATCTTGAGATTTTTCACATGATTATCGATTGTTTTTACTAATAGGAGTGATCTTAAAGACACTTATGATTGATTGATAGATTGTTTGGAGTGCACGCTAAATTGATTTGTTAATTGATCTATATTTAGTATAAGTTAGGGAATACGTAATCGTTCTCGACACTTTACACAAGTAGAAAACACGAGACCTTGCGGAGGGATTCCGTGGAGCAATTGTGTGTAGAAACAACGCTAGAAAGTGAACCAAGCGGACCGAGTTTAACTACTAGTACTAAACCTAAATTCATAAATCTTAATGCATTGGGGAATTACATCTTGTAAAGCGGACCTCAAGGTGGTTCTTTTGAATAGAATCGATAACTAAGCGGACACAGTTACTCGGTGAAATTAGGGATTTTGGGGCTAGCTAAGCGGACTGCTATCCTACGGTTGGTGATAATCGTGACTAATAACAAGTAGAAAAGAACATAACTTTAATCATTGTTTAAGTAACGAAGAAGGATTCCTTGATCTTCTCTCTCTTATTGCTTTCATCTTTCAACTTTCGATTCTAATTGCTTTCTTTATTTTTATTTTGCTTTTTACACCCCCCCTTTCGTGACAACTTTTACAACTAAGATCTCTTGCTCCTCGTGGGAACGAACTTGACTTCCATTATATTATTTTTAATTGAGTGGAAATTTTGAATTAATTTGATTGCACCTACGACACGCATCACGACCAAACACCGACCCAGCTAGCTTGACTAAACACCGGACTTGATGCTTTGACCAAACACCGGCCTTGCTGTTTGCTTTGCTCGAACATGGGACCCGATGTGAGCAAGCTTGTTTTTTTTTTAAAAATGAACCTTGTGTTCTCAAACGTAAATGTGGGTCTGTAGAAAGCGTTAAGCGGCACGGAGCAGGCCCGGGAGAGCGTTGAAGTGTTGGAGCTGAAACGCCTTCTTACGGAGAAGAGCTTTGATTGGGGACGGGCGTATGCTGCCCGACCAATCTGAAGTGGGATCAAGTGGGACCCGCCGCGTGCTGATGAACGTTGACCCTGTGCCACCGAAAACCAAGCCCCTGCTGCATACGCTGTTTTATTGAATACCGACCTTGTGACTTTGATCAATACGGACTTGAAACTTGAGCAATACCATACTTGTGACTTGATCAATCTAGGACTTGTGACTTGATCAACACCGGACTTGAAACTTGAGCAATACGGACTTGTGACTTGATCAACAGGACTTGAAACTTGAGCAATCTAGGACTTGTGACTTGATCAACACCGAACTTGAGACTTGAGCAATACGGACTTGTGATTTTGATCAACAGGACTTGAAACTTGAGCAGCATCTAGGACTTGTGACTTGATCAACAGGACTTGAGACTTGAGAAATGCTTAGGACTTGTGACTTGATCAACACCGGACTTGAGACTTGAGCAATCCAGGACTTGTGACTTGATCAACACCGGTGTTTGGACCCAATACCAACCTTGTGTACTCAACGTGAATGTGTGTTCTGCCATCGTGTGTGACTACACATCTCACGCGTTTTTATACAAATCTTGACTCATGTCTTTTATTGTAGAATGAAAAAAAGAACTCTGTTGAGATGTCTTAAGGGATAATCTTGGTGCCAAGTCGGGAGGTGTTGTGACTTCAAAGATATGCCGAACATTGATGATCGTTGTTCACCGCGCCCTTTCAACTATATGAAAATATCCGTTCCACAAGATAACCCTTCTCCTATCGACTTCAAGGTTTTCATGCTCACCGGGCCGTGTGAAGGATGGATGAGACGTATGTTGAGCAATGAGTACATCAAAGATAACTTGACCGAGCACAGATTATTGATGCGGCTTGGTGTTGAAAGCAGCTCGAGAGGATGTTAAAGTGGTTTAAGTGCGAACGTTGAGGTGGATCTGGAGAGAGTGTTGAAGAAGGATTACAGAGCGAACGTGGGTCCCAGAGAGAGCGTTGAGGCGGCTCTTGAATAGACCATTGAAGCAGCTTCTACTATAGGGAGCGTTGAATTGTTTCCCTCTTGATTCGATTTACCCTTGCGAATTCCATGCTTCTTGGTGACCATCTCTCTCATGTTGAAGAATTCCCACCGACGGTGAAGGAACTTCATGCTGAGCCTCGATCCCCAAGCGTGGTTTACATGGTTTGTTCGTAGTGATTTTTGTCGAGCCGAGATATGGAATATCTTGGACATCGTTTCATCATTGTGGGAGTCGTGCATGCGATCGGAGTTGGAGTTGACGGACGCGCGAGGATGTTGTATCTCGGTGGTTTTCCTCTTCTTTGCTTGTGGAGGCGCTTACAGAGAAGGTGAAAGGTTGTATCACTTTGTTGGTGAGATATATGCCCCTACAAACATTATGAGGCTCTTCATTACCGGCAGGCCTGGTTCTTTCTATCAGGGCATATGTTGTTGTATATGAGCGTTCAACATCTCCATAGGATGACCAAAAGCGCGGATTCTCCAACATAGCATGATAGACATGTACCACTGCCCGATAAAGTGACTCACCGGATCTTGTTCGACCACTTTGTCCCGATAGAGTGACTCTCCGGATCTTGCTCGATATGACGCGCGTGGACATTGTTATCTTCTTGAGGTGCTCTCCCTTGAGGTATCGGCTCCAGTGGAAGATTGCCGTCATAGAGCGTTGATCTGCTGCACCGGCATTCTTTAAACCAAATGGCAGTATGGTATAATAAAAATTTCCGAGAGGAGTTCGAAAAGCTATCTTACTTGCATCATGCTCGTACATCATTATCTGGTTGTAGCCGCTACATCCATCCATGGAGGAGAACATGCCGTGTCCATTTAGTCGCATCTACTAACATGTCGATGTTAGGTAGAGTAGGATCGTTTTTGGAGCAGCACCTGTTCAAGTCTCTGAAGTCTATGCAACACCTGATCTATCCATTTTCCTCGTGTATCGAACTAAAAACCGTTTAACCGACTTGGATCCGGGTATGACATGTAGATGATGGGTGACCAATTTTCATCTAAATCCGGCATTTCTTCATATCTCCAAGCGAATATGTCTGGTACTCTTTGAGAAGTTCCACGAGCTTCGTGCGTTTATCCGTACATAAGGTTGGGCGATGGAGATAGGCCTAGGAGATTCCTCAACGATTTCAATCTCATCGGTTGTGGAGTTGGTGCCATCTTGCATTTGTTGTGGAGCATCTAGCACTTGTTCTTGTGGTTCGTTCTTTGTTGTATCATTCCATTGGGTGGAGAGACGGGTGAGTCTCCCCGCTAATTGATAATGGCGGTGTCGGTATCCGTTTTCCTTTACGGTCATGACTCGCCACAAAAGTTCGTTCCCCTCTTCGTGTGAACGTGGGTCGTGGCTTCACGGGATGGAGAAGAATGCTTCGTCGGCAAAGATGCATCGTGGGTTTTAGCCCTCAATGATGCAAGCCGGTCTTCTTCTGAATTGACGCCCACGTGGGGAGTGGGGCAACGAACTTGTATGATTCTTTCGCGGAGCTTCTCCAGTATGTCTTTGGTTTGGTTTCCCTAGAAGTCATAGTCATTGTGTAGGCTTCCGTACGACCTTGCACGGGAGAACCTTGGATGTCAGGAGAGTCTTGAGAGTAATCACATTTGAAGACGCTCTGTGTAGATAAGGGCCGTCTTGAACTACGAATCCACGATGCGTGCGGTGACATGTAGAGTGCAGTCGTGACCTTCCTCCGGTTGATTGCGAGAAAAAACGTCTCCGCGCAGCTTGATTCTTCGAGAGGTGTGAAAGTTCGCATAAACTTTCCACTAGAGAAACCGCTTCTAGATCCACCGAGCCTCGGTTCATAGTGAAACTATTGACTTGAGGAGTATCGTTGTGAGGATCGGTCCCAGTGTAGGAGTCTCCATGACGGGACCGCTCATATCGATGTCTCTTCTTTGATCGGGTCCATGGAGGTCCGCGCCGTGAAGTACCTTCTCAGGTGCGTTGAATGCGTTCCTTTTTGCTCCGGGGCTGTCGCGGCTCTTGTGGTAATCGATCGATTAATGTCTTAAGAAAAGTGAGTACCTCTTTACGAGTTGCGGCCATATCCGTTTGAGTCTTAGCAAGAACTTCTGCTTCTCCATCAAGTCTTCAATGGTAATGGGGGATGGTCCTCCTCTCGTCCCTCCGGCTCCTCGTCACGATGAAGGAGTGGAAGTTGTTGCTATGGTGACTACGGAGGTGTTATACTTGATGAGATGTCGGGATTTGCGTTTGCTCTGGCTCTCGGTGATGGGAGGTGTTACACTTCTTTGGAACATCTCACCTTGGCACCGGTGGTAGAAGTGACGACTCCATAAGATTTATTGACCACGGTATCTCCACTGATAGGTACATCGACACGGGAGTGTTATCCACACTAGCTCCATCAAATTTATTCTTTGATCCAGGACACGAGTTCTACCATCTTGAAATGGATTGATGATTGAATTGTTCCTAAGATCTACCCTTTTTGAAATTGATAAAATTGAATCGGATTTTGAAGAAATTGACTTTATAACCGAGAGATTAACCTCATTTGTGGTCGCCAATTGTTTATGGATGAAAACTATTTCTGCCGGTTTTGGTAATTTGGGATGTGTGGATGAGAAATGGGAGTGCTTGTAGATTCGAGAAATCAATCTTTGCAAGTCCGGCCTAAACCAAGAAATGGCCGTTCCAGACTTGTTTCGGTCACAAAGTGAAGGAGATGGGGTTGATCTTAGGGAGGGAAGCGAAGAAGGTGTTGAGATTGTGAAGGTGTTGGCTATGTATGACTTGTATCAGAAAAATTGACTGGCTTGCAGGATGTAAGCTATCAGTTCCGGTGTTTGAATACGATGGTATCAACACTTGCCTCTGTTGTCTGGACTTGTTCTGTTGTTTTTGAAAATAGGGAGGATAACCTATTTATACAAGTCATTTGAGCCTTATTCACGTCTCTCGTGGGAAGTGGAGGAAGTGGAGTGATGGAGTAGTGGAGTTGTGTGTTAGTGTTACACGACCAGTCTTGCCCACTTCTCCTGTCATCTCTAACCGTCCATGACTTCCTGACACGTTCTTGTGATGGCGCGTTGCACGCTGCACGTTGCACGCTGCACGTTGTAAACCGCCAGACCAATAACCCAGTATGTATCCCCCAGTTTGTGACATGATTGATGTCTCGAGTGTGTGGATCGTGGGACCCACAGAAAGTAGCATGTAATGCTAGATTAGATAACTAAGTTATTTAGGAAGTCGATACTTGTGAAGTATCGTGTGTATTCTATGCAGTCTTTGCATCATGATGTGGTAATGTGACGGGTGGTGATCACCATGACGCCTCATGCCAATTAACTCCGACTAGGGTTGTATAACCAAGCCGGTGAAGTTGGACGAGACGAGATGATCTTTGAGACACTCATCTGCAATAGTAGATGGAATTAGGGTTTTTGAAGAGGTGCGCAAGCATCACTCTTGACTTAGTCGAATCAAGCATGGGAGGTGTTTTGGAAAGGACCGAGTAGGGCATGCGTGTAGACGGCATGCCGGTGTACACGTCCGTACCTCACTATCCCATGAAGGTGCGATCTAGGCCACTCAATTTGACCAAGCAAATAGGAGCGGTTGAGATCGATTTGTAACAGAAATGCAGTGCCGCAAAAGCCGCGCATCAAGCCAATTTTGTCGCGCGTTCCAAGACGACCAAGCTTGGTCGGTCTTGGACGATCAGCCAAAGAGCGTGCATACGGTGGGATGGTGTATATACTGTACTCATCGTCCCATAGAAACGTGATCTAAGCCACTCAATTTGTCCGATAAACTTGAGCGGTCGGGATCGGTTGTGGTTGGGAGTGTGACCACGCCTAGCTTGGGCGCGCGAATCAAGGTGTCTGACCAAGTTTGGTCTTGGCCGATCGGGTGTGGAGATAGGTGGGCCCACGGTGATCGTGTTGATACTTACTGGACTGCTTAGTCTATTCCTTGACCCTTCATTCGTGCGAGGAGAGAATGGACGCTCGTGATCGCGACACAAACCCTAATTAGGTTTTTGCGGCGTGTGTCATACCCATTTGGGGCGCACGAATCAAGACGACCAACCATAGTTGGTCGACCAATCGATCGGTATGTAGGTGGGCCACGGTGTTTGTGTTGACATGTTCTGGCTCTTTGAATCTACATCTACACCCTCCATATGCACTGTGAAGATGGATGGTTGAGACTGTTTTGCGATACATGTAATGTCCGCAAAAACTAATTTAGGGTTTCTCATCCATCTTTGTTTTGGCCGGACGGTTTGGAAAGCTATGCTACCCTTTTGGGAGGCCGACCATGCGGGGCCGCGTTGGGTCGGTAGTGAATATTCCGATACCTCGGCTTGGGGTCATGGATTCAATCTAAGCCATCCAATCATCTTTGGTGAAGTTGGATGGTTGTGATTGTTTCGAGGGGCCGATATGGATAGTCCAGGTTCAAACATGCTCAATCGGGCTAGTATAACACACCAAGAGATGTATGCTCAATCGGGCTAGTATAACACACAAGAGAGTTGTATGCTCAATCGGGCTAGTATAACAAACCGAGAGTTGCAACATGTACGGGTATTTCGTACATGCTTCATCATTAATGCTTGGAGGTTCGTGTTGCTCTGCTGAGAACAACACTTTCGATCGTCATCCGGCCGTAATGTGTACGGAAATACAAGGCTGGATATGCATTAATTAATAATGTCTGTAAATTCACAGGGTATATGAGATTGTTGCCACATGCTCCAACCTGGATGAATTTTGTGTATTTAATTCACGAGAATCTTTTGGGATTGTTGCCACATGCTTCATTCTAGGTGAATTAGTAAAGTGAAGAAGTATTCATCACTCATTAATGGCTTTATCTTTTTGCAAGATGTTAGCGCATAATTTTGGCTTTTACAATTTTAACCTTAAATGAAAATCCACCATCAACACTACCGCGCCAAGGCATGCCAACCATGCTAGCCGCTCCACCGTGCCAATGGCAAACCATGCCCGACCACATCAGCGCCAAGGCATGCCAACCATGCTAGGGCACCACCGTGTAATGGAAAACCATGCCCGATACATCTACCGCGCCAAGACATGCCAACCATGCTAGCCGCACCACCAGGTGCCAATGGCAAACCATGCCGGCCCACGTCTCTGGCGCCAAGGCATGCCAACCATGCTAAGCCGCACCTTGTGCCAATGGAAAACCATGCCGACCACATCTACCACGCCAAGGCATGCCAATCATGCTAGCCAAGCCAACCGCACCTTTCCTTGGCCCCTAACCATGCTAGCCGCACCATGCGCCTACGACATGCCAAACCGTTGGCCCCACCATGCCAAGCCAACCACACCTTGGCCCCATCATGCCAAACCGTCCATGCCAAACCCCTGGCCCCACATGTGCCAATGACATGCCAGCCACGTTGCCGCGCCATACCGTGTTGGCCTTCCCCATGCGGTTACCAAAACAAAGGCTGCAACAATCAACGACCATCTTCCCATCTAAGATGCAAATCTTAGCGTCCAAGGTCACCAACCAACGCATGGTAACCTTTGGCCCAACGCTAAAACCCTAATTTTGGCCACGAAAAACCGCGCCAAGGCATGCCGACCATGCCACATGTGCCAATGGCATGCCATGCCAGCCACCTTGACGCGCCATACCGTGTTGGCCTTCCCGTGCGGCTACCAAAACAAAGGCATGCAACAATCAGCGGCCGTCTTCCCATCTAAGATGCAAATCTTAGCCGTCTAAGGTCACCAACCAACGCATGGTAACCTTTGGCCCAACGCCAAAACCCTAGTTTTGGCCACGCTAAACAGCGTCAAGGCATGCCGACCATGCCACATGTGCCAATGGCATGCCGTGCCGACCACCTTGCCGCGCCATACCGTGTTGGCCTTCCCTATGCGGCTACCAAAACGAAGGCGTGCGACGATCAACGACCACCCTTCCATCCTAGGTGCAAATCCTAACTGTCCAAGGTTGCCAAACCGCATGGTAACCTTTGGCCTAAAACACTCTAGCTTCCCAAAACTTTCTAGCTTCCCAAGACTTGCTAGCTTCCCAAAACATGCTAGCTTCCCAAAAATGCACCAAACATGCCACCGTCCCTCTTGAATTCTTCATGAGTTTTACTTTCGGGCTATTTTTACCTCTCGAACGAGCTCATAACCTAAATATTCACACGTAGGGAGATAGGAAATTCTTTTCCGTATGCAGAATGGAGGGTCGACCATCAAAATCCGAGTCCGTATGAGAATTCTACATCGATTCTAGTAAATGGCGCTAATTAGGGTTTCAGACATACTAAACCCTAATTTAGACAAAGCAAGCGTTCCATTCCAAGCTGCACACTGCCAGTGGCTCCACTCCATGTCAAAGCCATGCCGGCCATGCTTTCATGTCGCTGGCTACCAAACGAAGGCCTGCAACAATCAATGGCCATCTTTCCATCTAAGATGCAAATCTTAGCCGTCCAAGGTCGCCAACCAACGCATGGTAACCTTTGTCCCAACGCCAAAACCGCTCCAAGGCATGCCGACCATGCCACATGTGCCAATGGCATGACGTGCCAGCCACCTTGCCGCGTCTAACCCATACCATGCCGGCCTTCCCTTTACAGTTGGCAAACGGAGGCTGCAACAATCAACGACCACTTTTCATCTAAGGTGCATATCTTAGCCATCCAAGGTTACCAGCTAATGCATGGAAACCTTTGGCCCTAGTTTGGTCGCGCCTAAACAAAGCCAAAACCCTAACTTTTGGCCGCGCCTAAACTAGGCCATATTAAAGCCATACTGATCATGCAATAATCAACGGCTACCTGTCCTCTTAAGATGCAAAATATCGACCGTCGAAGGTCACCACGCAAGTCTCCCAAGCTCAACTTGTCAGACACCAACAAATGTGCTACATGTTTTCCACAAAAACATTCGAGACATCAACGCATGTCACAAACTTGGGGATGCTCATTGGGTATTGGTTTGGCGGTTCTGACGTGCGGCGTACACTACGCCCGTTATAAGAGAGAGTTTCATAAGGATGAAGCAGTTAGTAAATACAGGGAGTAATGGTGAAACGCCTTCTCTAATGGAACATCAATTCCAGGCGTTACCTGTGACTACCTCCTCCCATTTACTCACCCGTTTTCCATTTCTTAATGAGACCAGAGTACGTTTCATTCCGACTTGTATAAATAGGCATTACCTATTTCCACCGAATAACAAGTTCAGGTCAGGAGCATATAACACTCAGAAAACATTTGCTAGCTTTCCATCTGTTAGCTTCCCACTTTCTGATACAAGTCGTAAAACAATTACTCTTAGGAATCAACTATTCGGTCTCAACACTTTCTTCGCTTCCTCCCCAAAACCAACCCTTCTCCTTCACTTTGTGACCGAAGCAAGCACCGGAATGACCATTTCTTGGTTTATGCCGGATTTGTGCAGATTGATCTCTCGAATCTAAAGTACTCCCTTTTAGTACATTGTTTAGGGTTTAAATTAGTTTCTCACCCACACACCGAAATTACCGAAATCGTGAAACCGTTTTCACCCTCAAACAATTGGCGACCACGGTGGGTGATCAATCTATCGGTTGCAATATCGATTTCTAAATTTCCGATATCACCTTTCACTTAAAACTCCAACATGGTGGAACTCGAGATCCGGATCAGTTGCGAGAACACCAACGCGAGAATCCATCCTGGGTGTTAACGTTACTTCCAACAACGTCACTATATCACATACCGACCCACGGTAACACCGAAAACACTCCTTTGGGCGTTACGCCACCGGTCACGAGGGCAGAGCTGCCGCTCACCGCCCCTAATGCTCCGTCAAGCATGGAACCTCCAACCGCCACTAAGACTCCAACTACCCCACCAACGGGACGAGAAGGCTGGAGGAACCGGAGGAAGCCTACCCTATATTACCATTGCTTGATTTGATGGAACGCCGGGAGGATCTCGCTAGACCCGGACGGATATGGTTTTCGACGAGAAAGAAGTACTCGTCTTCCTCAAATCCATGACAGGGCGGCTGAGTCACGCCCTCCAGAGTCGTTTAGAAACGCCTCCAACACCCCCGACGCTAGCACCTCGGCGGAACGCGTCTCCGCGGACGAGGGGATTCGTGCGGAACCCCATTGGAAAGAAGTCGGCCGTCCAATTTTGTCACACGAGAGGATGCGGAGGAACTTCTCCGAGAATCGAGTCAAGAATGATGAAATAAACATGCATCGGCATCAACCTCCCCACCCATCCAAATACAAAGAATTCCTCTTCCTAGAGGATACTCCTCTCCTCAATTCACCCTGTACGATGGCACCGGAAATGCACATGAACATGTCTCTCGCTTCCTCGAATCCCTAGGTGAACATGAATATAATCACGTTCTCCATCTGAGGGAGTTTTCAAAATCTCTTACCGGAAGAGCGTACACGTGGTACAATAGCATTACGCCAAACAGCATCCCCAACTGGGGTAGCATGGTTACTGCATTTTACAAGAAGTACTTATTTGTGTCTGAACAAGTTACCTTCTCGGACCTAGGAAGGATGTACCAACGGGACAACGAACATCCAAATGATTTTGTTAAAAGATTCGTGGTTCAAGCACTAGATTTGTCATGATCCAAATGTGACCGAACAACATTTGGTGAATTCATGCATCAACGGTATGGCTCCTATTTTCACTGCGCCTTACTAGAGAACTGCATTTCCGGACATTCTCCGAGCTCCATGAAGCTGCCTGAGCGATCAAACAACGATAGCTTTTGACATTATTAGAAAGAGCTAGACTAACCAGAGCCGAACACGTACGCAAAACTCGCGGGAATAAACGTCTCATCAACAAACAGTACAACACTGGCCCCTCCTCTGTGAGCGTAGTAAACGAGGGAGGAAAAATGAAGGCCCCGCTGCAGACCAGGCCAGTCTAAAGCGCGAAGCACCAAAGACGACGAGCAACTCCGCTCGGAAGGCCGCCGCTAAAGCTCCCATGCGTCATCACGAAAGTGAAGGAAATACCACTGGATTTCCGTTTCCCATTGAGGAGGTGATCGATCTCTTAGAAGCATGGATTCAAGATGATTTTATCGGACTACCATCTCCCATACGCCCCACCGACCGAGGCCGAGATGGCAAACCCCAAATCTGCCGCTACCACAAATTTGTTCACCACCCAAACCGGTGATTGCAACGGACTAAAGCATATCTTCAAAGTAAAGATAGAAGGAGGGAACTTCAACTAGGAAACGAGGGAGTACATCGAGACCCACTTCCGATGAGGAATTATAAGGTCTCAGGGGGACTCCGTGCATGAGACTATGCAATCCATGATGCAACACGTATGCGAAATTCTCTACCTTTCCAAGGCACAGCGTCAAGATATTTTCACAACTCTCAATCGCGTCGTGTCGGGCAAACGGCTTTTTTCCTCCATGGAAGCCACGCCAAGAGACCAAGCTCTCCCAGCATGCAGAATCGAAAAGGACGACTGGGGACTTTGACCACGTCCTATTTAAGAGGTATTAAATTCGACAACACGCTCATTGATATGGCTTCGACTTCAATATTGTTACTTTCAAGACTCTGAAAGCTGCGAGATTTACAAAACAAGAGGCTACCCATTCTCCATCCATGATTAAGAACCCGGGAGGGGGAGCCTTGAACGCGTACGGCTACATCAACCTCGAGGTCAAGATGGGAGACGCTATAACGCATAACAAATTCCACATTGTCAAAGAACTGGATTACGACATGATATTGGGGCGCTTGTGGGTACTCAACAACAAGGAAAAAGCGGGAACATCCCCTCTACCGATGTCAACGCCCGGAAAAGAATCTCCAACAAAACCGTCCCACTTGCTGCCGCATCGACGAGTTACCGAGGTGGAACCGGACACCTGGAGATGACCTGTTGGCGCTAACCCGTGGATTCCAAACGCAAGTAAGTTTGGCCGAACAATCTTCTCTACAACCAGTCGTTTCTTCCCCTATTCTGTCATGGGGACTCAGCGCGATTACTGGCACGGACATTGTCAAAAGATGTGAATGGGGCGCTGGGCCACTCAAACGCTTTGCAAAGAATTTGGAAGCTGCCATCGAACTGACGAGAACAAGATTCAAGCGGTTACACAACACCCGAACTCGTTTCAAATTGGAGATATGGTGGTCAAAGTGAACTCGTTTCAGGTTGGGAAGATGACGGTAAAGATAGCTGTTCGGACCGATTCACCCAAGGAAGAAGAAGACGAGGCCATATCTAGTGGCGAGATGTCCTTACGGGAGGTTCCTGCAAGCTCATCAACACAGACAAGTTGGGAGTTGTGATAGTTCACTCGCGATGGCTCAAGCTTTTCAATCCCTAAAAAAAAAAAAACGTTGTACTACCCTCTTCCATCCATTCTCCCTTTAGTATTCCCTTCAACAATTTCTCCTTCCGCTTGATATTTGTATTTCCCAAAGACGAATGCACCGTTTGTATTCTTCTTTGGGGTTTATTTTTTTTTCAAAAAACATACATTTCTTTCAGAATGAGTTTTCCAAATCTCGGAAAATATGCCAAATAAATCCCAAGTCATTGAGAAGCCATTAACCATCATATCACAACCCAAAAAAAAAAAAAAAAAAACGAAACCGTGCCAGAAATACCTTATTCAATTATTCAAAACTCCGAAGGGAATAATGTAAGGACGTGGAAAGTCGAACAACCTATTCTAAAGGAGATTCGGGTCTTTCAAATAAGAAGCTTTATTCAAAAACGAGAAATCGCAAGCAGGATGCTAATTGGCGAAACCCTAATTTTGCCACAAATACAAAGAAGGTAAAGATGAGTCTACAAAGCATTAGGACGACTACACAACAAATAGAAACAATAAAAAGGAGAAGCTAGTCATCGAAAGTCGATGCGCGAGTCGTCTCGGTCAGAACTCTTTTCAGGCACTTTCCCCAGCAATCTCTCGGGAAGCAGAGGTTCCATCCGACAGCCACGTCAGCAGAAGCAACCTCAACATCCCACCCCGAAGCCTCCTCAACAGCAACAATACCCGTCTCCTTCTTGACACCCGCCTCAACAACCGATCCAGCATATGCTACCATGACTTCCCCAATGTCGCCGACAACAGTTTCGGCGTCTACTCTGAATGGTGTTTCAGTTTCATCAAACGCAACATCTTCCTCGAAGGTCTTCTTAGCGACCTTTTGAGGAGGATTTCCCAATTCATCCGCATCAGAATTGAGAATTATGACGCCATCTGGACAAAAAGGTTACGTGGGCTTCCCCAAAAGTTTCTGAGACTCGGTCTTACGTCGTTTCAATCTAGAAGCGGTCCTTTCCGCCCCTAGCAGATTGGGCCGAGAAGAAGTTTCTTGCAGAAGCCTTTCAACACAGGGGCGCTTCATCACCTTCCCGATCCCTCCTCCATGTTCACCTAACCCAAGAAGGTCCGAACGCGCACCCGCACTTCACCTAGATAGATAGAAAGAAGGTCCTGGATAATTCCTCCAACTTCATGGAACAAAGATTCGATTCTATCTAATGCCTCCTCATGAGAAGAAAGCTGGTTTTCACCGATTCCTAAGTTTTTCTCCGAAGCGTTAGAGGTGCACTACAAAACCCGAGAGAAAATGGGCAAGTTTTCACCCTATCTACACCGGGCAACATACATAAGAAAGAAGACAAAATGGAAACCAGGAGAAAACACGAGACGATACACAGTAAAGAGGATGGGCACGATTTCAACACGAACTATACGAATGAAAGATTCAAGATCATCTCTTATGTTCGTGAGAACGATGCAATCCCGAAAAGGAAAGTTTTCTACTAGTAGTGAATTAAGGCGTGACATTCGGTCTTAATTAAACCTTATTCTACCAGCAAGTACAGGGAAAGTCTCATGCCCGGGTCAATGCGAGATAATTATGGTTTGGTGAGAAAACGTGGAAGTACGTGTTCGAGACACACTTGACCGCGGTTTACTTTTTACGCCACCAACACCGGGATTCGGAAGCAAACCAAGCAACGTAACCCGAGAAGAAGGAGTAACGCCCTTTTATGGGCATAACACTCTCGCTTTTTAAAGAAAGGGAAGGATTTCCTAATTCAAGCTACACAAGAAAGAGGCAACAGGGCCCACAATGGCAAGCTTCACGGTATCAACGGTCCACGTCCCACACCAAACCAACAACTCGCCAAGCCGGGCGTCATGATGTTCCCTAACCCGACCAAAATGATGCATGGCGGACTAAACCAACGATTCTCATCTCACCACTTCACGGTCGGCACCACAAATAGAAGCTATGCAAGGCCGCCAAACACGGGATCATGAACTCTCCTTACCTCTCGAAAAAGGTTAGTCGGACTTTCGACCATCTTGCATGATTTACGTTTGATTTTGTCCTTGTCTGTCACCATCTCATGCTTACCTCGCAACAATGCCCCCTGTTTAGAGCTAGCGGGGGGACTTAATGTTGATGGTGGTTTTTTAGCTTAGGGTTAAAATCGTAAAACCCTAGTCGACGGTGACGTCACAAAATTTGAGTAATAATGTCTCCAGGTGCATTTATTGAACCCTTTAATATGTCTGAGAAAATTACCGAGTGTACCTTTTTTTAATACTAATTAGGGTTTGGACAGGCCAAACCCTAATTCCCACACCACTGTGCCAATGGCAAACCATGCCAGCCACATCTACCGCGCCAAGGCATGCCAACCATGCTAGACGCACCACCGTGCCAATGGCAAACCATGCCAGCCACATCTACCGCGCCAAGGCATGCCAACCATGCTAGCCGCACCACCGTGCCAATGGCAAACCATGCCAGACACGTCTACCGCACCAAGGCATGCCAACCATGCTAGCCGCACCACCGTGCCAATGGCAAACCATGCCGACCACATCTACCACGCCAAGGCATGCCAATCATGCTAGCCAAGCCAACCACACCTTTCCTTGGCCCTAACCATGCTAGCCGCACCATGCGCCTCGGCATGCCAAACCCTTGGCCCCACCATGCCAAGCCAACCACACCTTGGCCCCATCATGCCAAACCCCATGGCCCCACATGTGCCAATGGCATGCCAGCCACCTTGCCGCGCCATACCGTGTTGGCCTTCCCCATGCCACTGCGATGAGTGCCAAATATTGCATATTTATACACCTTTTTATTGGCACTTTACTCATCTTTTGTGCTCATAAATCGAGATATTATCCCAAATTACGTATTTTCTTTGTTTTCAAGAATAAATATTTGTATTAATTAATTTTGTGTTTTTAGGTAATAAATAAAGTCTCGGAGAAATTGAGGAGCCCAAAGAGCGAAGAAGTGGAGTCGAGCATCTATGGGCAGAAAGCCAAAGCCCGCGCGCAACGGTTGCAACCCAACAAGTAGCAACTCATCTACAAGACATGGGCTTGAGCTAGACCCGACCCGCGACCCGGATCCGAGCCCGTACACTCCCAAGCCGTTGAGATTTCACTCATTCGCATCCTACGCTCGCTGCTTCCACACGCATCGAAGTTGATGCTGCTCCGCTCAACACGAGATCACGCCAAAACCGCTTACCACCCTCGGCCGTTCGGATCTCCATCAGCTCCATCCTACGCTCGCGAGGCCTTCCCATCATCCTCGCTTGTCCTGCTTCACATCGAAGCACCCTATACCTATACCACTCGAGTAACCCTCATTTCTCCCTCACCTTTCTCTTTCTTCACTGCTACCTCCATCGGAGAAAACCCTATCGACCTTACCTCCACCTCCTTCTTCCATGCCTTTTACTGAGTCATCACCACTCCATCCCTAGCTACGCTATCACCAACAACCCCTCTAGCTTCTTATCCGCCACCCTTGCTTCATTTCTCTCTTACATAGCTTCTCTTTAACCTAGAAGCTAGGTTTGAGATGAGTGAAGCTAGGGTTTTCATCAACCACCCCTTGCATGCTCGATTCAGAGGTCGAGAGACGCGTCATGGGAGCGAGTAGCGAGGTTTGGGTACTCGTGTAAAGGCTTATTGAGTGTTTGTTTGATATAAAAGAGATTTGAGAGGAAAGAGAAGTGGTGAGTTTTAGTTTTGAATTTAGGGTTCATGTTTAGTTTGCTTTTGAATTTTAATCTCTGTTTTTAACATGTTTATTATGAGCTAAATTTACTTTGCTAGGATTTACATGAAAGCCTTAATTCTAGTTTTGTTGTTCAACTATGTTGTGATTGTTCTTAAAGTGCTTAACTCTTAAGATAATTTCAATCATTGCACTTCAATACTTTGCTTTCACATTGAATATCATGTATTCATTGTAGCTAGGATTAAACTGTTTTGATTGTGCTCGGCTCATGCTTAAAGTTAATTGCCAAACCCTTGACTAATTGTGCTTAACTTAGACAATTAGTGCTACGGTTTGGTACTTTAGTTGTTGATTAAATTATTACTTTGGTGAAACTCCTTGCTTAAGAGATAGTCTTGACACATTGTCTTTATATGCAATAGGAAAAGAACTTTCAACTAGTTGAATACACATAACTTGAGTTAGTGGTGGATTGATAATCCTAGTACCACTCAAACCAGCATCTTATACTCCACCTTACCTTTCTTTAACATTTGAGTTCATAATCACAACATCAAATAGTCGTAAAGACTTTAAACATAAAGCTTATATCTCTGTCACAAACCACGAAAACAGGTTGAGAAACCACGAGAATAACATAGCACACCCTAGTTCCTGTGGAAAGACTGTGCTTGCCCCTTTGCCTCCATTGGCTCTGTGCACTTGCAGAATTAGAACATAGGAAAAGCATATTTCTTTTGCTATCAAGTTTTTGGCGCCATTCTTGGGAACTGTAGCGTGCTACTTGTTCATTAGAGGTTAAGTTTACTGTTTTCAACCCTTCCTTGTGCTTAACCCTGCTATCATTGCTATAATTTGCTATAATTTGCAACTCAGGCATAGCTCTGAGCTCTGCCATTGTTGTCTTGCCCTGTGCTTTGATTGTGAGACCTTGTGAACTGAAATTTTTCTTTCAAGTCACAGGTACATGTAAGCAGTGGAGAAAAGCCCACTGTGGAGTGCCTACAACCCCAGTATTGCCTTTGGTGGTATTGATTTCTTAACCCTACTTCTACTCTGTCTGTATGCATGAACTAGTGCTAGGCCTTTCATCTTGTGAGCCATCTGCCACTCTGCAAGCCCCTGTAGCTGCAGACTTTGACCAAGTGGTGTCAAAGCTCAAGTGAGACTTTGTGATAGTTCTCATCTGAGCAGTTGTAAGCCTTGCCTTGTGTATTCCACAAAACCCCTGTAGCTGCAGACCTTGAACCCTGTGAGCCTTCTCATTTGCTAGCCCCTGAAGCTGCAAGTGTGAGCCATAGAGCAATTTGTGCATGCTCTGAATCTGCGAAACCCTGTTAGCTAAGTACGGCTATTGCCCTGTCGCATCTAAGTTGCCGAGATTGCCCAAACATACTGCTCCACCCTGTTGACTTGCTAAACTGTCAGACCTGGCCCCTGATTGCATGATAAGATTCTTGCTAGGCAACGCTTTGACCTGAAATCTGTGTGACCCTGCTGCTGAGTATTCTACTCCAGCTACTGAGCTCAGAGTTTGACATCAACTCAGGCTTTGATATCTGAGTGAGTTGATGCAACAAACTCAACTGAGCCAGTTGACCACATACCCTGCACTCTTGTGCTTGCCCTGAATTTTGTGTGTAACATTTGTTGTTTGATTGTATGTGAATCACCCCTGCTGTGTTACTATCAATTGTGCTTGCTTGTGTATGAATTAGCAAAGCTGGTGATTAGCTCTTAGGTTGTTTTTCAAAACACACAACCCCGCACAATCTTTGCACCTTTGAGTGGGCACATCCAACAAACTGTGCACTTCACAAATTTTTTTCTTCTTTACTGTCTTTGTCTTTATTTACTCTCTCATTGATTGCCCAAGCCGTGCTCAACTTGTCTTTGTTCCTTGCAATTTGTGACCACCTAACCAGGCTGTGCATACAACCAGATGTGAGTTGCCAACCTAGCACCAGCACAGACCTTGTACCAAACCAATTGAACTAGAACTGGTTTCACCGGCCTGCAATCTTTCTCAACCCAATTCTTTGGGCTGTCACAAAAACTTTGGGCTGCTTAAGCTAAAACCCAGTTGGACTGCATTCCCACGATTTCCACAGCCCACAAATCCCAACTACACCACCTGCAAAAAATCAAATACCCACAAATCAATCTTATCCATACCCGACCAGGTGCATGGCTATCTCACTTCAGGCTATATGTGCAATTTCAATCCCACCGGGCAACCCATAACCAAGCCCAACACCATAACAACCGAGCCCACATCAACCCAATTATTGGGCTCACTTCAAATCTGAAGTTGTGCAAACAATCAAACCCACACCTTTTTGGGCTGGAACCAACCTACTCTCTTTGGGCCTTACAATACCAATAACCAATCTCTTTGGGTTTGAGTCTTGTATTGGTGAGTCATTTTTGAGCCTTGCTTTTTTGTGTTGAACTTGATTGTGTGTTAACATGCTAGATGCTAGCTAGGCTATGATTGTGTCTTTTAGAGACCAAACAAACCGACTAGTTAGAATCCTTGGACGAAATCGTTAGCATACCCGGTTCTTCAACGAAAAGCCCAATTCCATCGAAAGCCCAATTCCATGTAAAGCCCATCGGATCGAAACCATGGGTGATGAACCAAACCAACCCGTAGTCTCAAGGACTACATGTACCCAACTAGGGCAAGCCAGCCCTCTTGCATCATTACGGTGATGCTTGTCGGTTTGAGCGAAAGCAAGCATCATTAATATGCTACCGTGTTTAGAGGGTCAATGCGAGAACCCCTACCATCACGTGAGAGACTTTGAGGATATTTGTGGGACTCTGCGTTTTAACCAAATGACAGATGAGTCCCTCAAATTGAGATTGTTTCCTTTTTCTCACGAAGGACAAAGCCAAGTCTTGGCTTCATGCCCCTACAACCACGGTCCATTAGAACACAGGATGACCTCACAAAAGAGTTTTTCAAAAAGTTTTTCCCAAACCATAAGGCTGCGGCAATTCGCCAAAGTCTAAATGGTTTTGTGCAATTAGAAGACGAAACTCTAGCAAAGTACTTGGAGAGATTCAATGAATTATTACTCAATGTCCCCACCATGGTTTTGAAAAATGGAGACTCGTGCAAATATTGTATGAGGGTCTAGATGTTAGAACCAGAACCACGGTCGAGTCAATGTGCAATGATGCATTTGTTGACAAGAGTGCCGATGACGCTTGGGCTTTTCTAATCGAAGTCGCTGAAAAGACTCAACAATGGGAGTCCATCAGAGAACCAGAAACGGACTACCCCTGTACAAAATGTTCATAGAATCGAGTCGACTTTGAGGGAAATGCAAAAATGGCATCTTTGGCCCGGAGAATAGAAGTGCTTGAGTTGGAAAAGAATGTAAAATCTAATGCCCCTACTCTCCGTGACCAAATTGATAAGGCCACTTGTGCGCATGCCATAGTTCGACCACTTAGTGGATAAATTTGTCAGATTTATATGCATTTCAAGAGTCCAAGTCCGAGCAAGCCAATGCATTGTACCGAGACAAGAGAACAACCCTTATTCTCAAACCTACAACCCGGGGGTGGAGGAATCACCCTAACTTCTCATGGTCCAAGGGACTGTACAAGGGGACCAACACATAACAACCAAGGATACTCATATCCTAGAAACCCCCAAGTACAACCACCCCTCGGTACCGGTAGAGAAAAAGACTAGCTTTGAAAGGCTGTGTCGGTCTGTTGACCCTAAATCTTACGGAACTTAGGAAAACCACCGACCAACGTTTCACAAGTCTAGAACTTAAGATGGGACAAATCGTGATGCATTGAATGAGAGAGAGAAAGGAAAATTCCCTAGTCAACCCCTACAAAATCCAAAGAATGTGTTTCAAGCGAGGCCCCTCTACCCTGCAATGAAACTTCACATAGTCAAGCGAATCTTGTCACCACTCTCCGTAGTGGTAGAATTGTTGAGAACCATGTAGGTGTACCACCTTCAAGCGAGTCTACATCGGACTCCCAAGTACACACAACACCACCAGGAAACATCTTTGTAGAGAAAGAATCGAGCCCATTGAGAAAACCAAGAGTCCTACTAATATAGATGTTCATGTGCCAAGTCATGTTCTGTTGCTCCATTTCCACAACGGTTGGTGCAACGAAGGGAGTACCCAATACAACGAGATGTTGGAATTGTTCAAAAGAGTTAACATAAACATTCCATTTCTCGAAGCAATCAGCAGATACACGCCTATGCTAAGTTTTTGAAGGACTGTGCACACAAAAGCGAAAGCTTCATGTGCATAAGCGTGCCTTTCTCACCGAGCAAGTAAGTTCAATTATTCAAAACAAAACCCCACCTAAGTTTAAAGACCCGGTAGCCCGACTATCTCTTGTACTATAGGTAAGCATACAATCGAGAAAAGCTTTATTGGACTTAGGAGCTAGTGTGAACCCCGCCATATTCTGTATGTGCGGTTAGGTCTTGGGAATTGCAACCCACTCTGTCACGCTACAATTAGCGGACGGATCATGTGAGAGTCCCTCGGGGAATCGTTGAAGATGTGCTAATCAAGGTTGATAAATTTTATTTCCTGTGGACTTCATTGTGTTGGATACCCAACTTTGTGCAAAATCACGAAAATCATATTCCCGTTATCTTAGGACGTCCCTTCTTGGCAACGTCAAACGCTATCATAAATTGTCGTAGCGGGATATTGAATTTGTCTTTTGGCAACATGATTTGTAGAACTGAATGTCTTTCGTGTGAACCAACAACCCATAGAGTGTGATGATGATGAATTGCACGAGGTTAACATGATTGAGAGTCGATTCAAGACTCATTGCCCGACATTTTGTCGGTGGACCATGTGCAAGCATGTTTAGACAATTTTGACTTAGATCTCTTGATTCTGAGTACATTAGTGAGGTCCACTCTTTGCTAGAGTCTGTGCCACCCATGGATATTGCCAAATGGCGAGAATGCGGTGGAAACTCTTCCACTCTACGATACCACATCTGCCCCACCTCTTGACACACCACCTAAGCTTGATTTGAAACCTTTACCCGATACCTTGAAGTATGCATTCTTAGGTCCTTACGAGACTTTACCTGTGATTATTGCATCATGTTTAGACACGGAACAGGGGAAAGTCAGACTTTAGAAGTACTTAAAGAGCATAAAGGAGCCTTAGGTTGGACCATCTCCGATCTTAAGGGTATAAGTCCCACAATTTGCATGCATCACATAAACCTTGAGGAGAACACTAAACCATCTAGGGAAATGCAAAGGAGACTTAACCCCAACATGAGAGATGTTGTCAAGGGTGAGATTCTAAAAGCGCTTGCGCGGGTATCATTTACCCCGTCCACGATAGTGATGGGTCGAGTCCTATTCGGGTAGTACCCAAGAAATCTGGCATTCTTGTAGTTCAAAACGAGATGAATGAGCTCATTCCCACCGTGTGACCTTTGGGTGGCGAGTATGTATTGATTATAGAAAACTGAACACGGTAACCAAGAAGGACCATTTCCCCTTCCCTTCATTGACCAAATCTTTGGAAAGGTTAGCCAAACATAAGCACTCTGCTTCTTAGATGGCTATTAAAGCTACAACCAAATTCACATAGCAACCAGAAGACCAACAAAAGACCACATTTACATGTCCTTATGGAACATTTGCTTATCGTCGTATGCCTTTTGGGCTGTGCAATGCACCCGCTACTTTTCAACGTTGCATGATGAGCATTTTTTCCGACATGGTAGATAAGTTCCTTGAGATTTTTATGGATGATTTTTACGTGTTTGGATCTTCATTTGATGAGTGTTTGCATCACCTCACATGTGTGCTAGTTAGGTGTAAGGAGAAGAGTTTGGTCTTGAATTGGGAAAAATGCCATTTTATGGTTAATTCGGGCATTGTTCTAGGGCATATTATCTCGGAAAAAGGCATAGAAGTAGACAAAGCCAAGGTAGATCTCATTCAACAATTGCCTCAACCTCGTTACTGTGAGGGACATTAGATCATTTCTAGGCCATGCGGGTTTTTCCGCCGATTCATCAAAGACTTTAGTAAAATTTCACGACCTTTATGCAATCTTCTTGCAAAAGATGTTGCATTTGTCTTTGATGATTCTTGTAAGGAATCATGGGAGTTATGAAGGCTCTCCTTACATCCGCCCTATAGTCGGACCCCCGATTGGTCATTACCATTTGAGATTATGTGTGATGCGTCGACTATCTTTGTAGGAGCCCATTTTAGGCCAAAGAGTAGACAAACTTCCATACGTGATCTACTATGCTAGTAAAACCCTTAATGATGCTCAATTGAATTATTCCACTACCGAGAAGGAGTTACTATTTGTTGTGTTTGCATTAGACAAGTTTAGATCTTATTTGATAGGGTCTAAGGTCATCATTTATTCGATCATCTTTGCATTGAGATATCTTCTTTCTAAGAAAGATGCTAAGGCTCGTCTAATTCGATGGGTACTCTTGCTACAAGAGTTCAACCTCGAAATTCGAGATAAGAAAGGGTCGGAGAGAATGTTGTTGTTGCGATCACTTGTCTAGGTTGAATGTTTAATCTTCGATGAGTCTGTGTTGATTAGGGAATCATTCCACGATGAGCAATTGATGCTTGTGGCTGAAATGCCATGGTTTCTTTGATATTGTGAACTACCTTGCTACGGGTAGAATGCCCTTGCATTGGTCTAAACAAGACCGTGCTAAGTTCTTGGCTGAAGTTAAACATTTCCTTTGGGATGACCCATATTTGTTTAAATCTTGCCAAGACCAAATCATTAGGAGATGTGTCCCCAATTCGAACAAAGGGATGTCATCTCTTTTGTCATGACCATGCATGTGGAGGCCACTTTAGTGCCAAGAAAAGCTGCTTTGCAAAGATCTTGCAAAGCGGTTTCTATTGGCCAACTTGTTTAAGGATTGCCATGCATTCTGTGTTGCTTGTGACCGATGCGAAACTAGGAAGTATATCTAGGAGAAACATGATGCCCTTACAACCCATATTGATTGTTGAACTGTTTGATGTTTGGGGCATTGATTTCATGGGTCCATTTCCGAATTCGAAGGTAAGTTATACATCCTTGTAGCTGTGTCGATTATGTCTCCAAGTGGGTAGAGGCAATTGCAACCCAAAACCAACGACCATAAAGTTGTTCTTTCCTTTCTTAAGGAGAACATTTTCTCCGTTTTGGAACCCCTAGAGCAATAATCGGTGATGGAGGTAGTCATTTCTGCAATAGACCCTTTGAATCACTAGTGCGCAAGTATGGAATCACTCATAAGGTCGCAACACCTTACCATCCTCAAACCGGTGGCCAAGTAGAAGTTTCTAATAGGGAAATTAAGCATATTCTTGAGAAGACCGTCAATCCTTCTAGGAAAGATTGGTCTTTGCGCTTAAATGATGCTTTATGGGCCTATAGGACTGCATACAAGACTCCCATTGGGATGTCTCCTTACGAGACTTGTGTACGGAAAAGCATGTCATCTACTGTTGAGTTAGAACACCGTGCATCTTTGGAATTTTGTGAAAAAGTTGAATTTTGATCTTGATAAAGTTGGTACCGTAGAAAACTTCAACTCAATGAGTTAGAAGAATTGAGAAACGATGCATATGATAGTGCCAAAACGTACAAACATAGAATGAAGGTGTTTCACGACAAGCGCATTCTGCGCAAGTCTTTCACCCAGGTCAAAAAGTTTTATTGTACAACACTAGGTTGCATTTGTTTCCGGGGAAAGCTACGTTCCGATGGTGGACCATTCGTGGTAGTGCATCGAATTTTCCCCATGGAGTAGTAGAAGTTGAAAACCCAGCAAACAAGAATATTTTCAAAGTCAATAGTCAGAGATTGAAACCATTTACGGAGCATCTTCCACCGAGAAGTTGAGACCGTTGACTTGGAAGACCCCATCTATGTGGGTGATCTAGTTCACTTGTGTACATACTTATGGACTAAACATCCATCATCTTTCCCTTTTCTTTTTCTTTTTGCATAATTTTGATGTGTGCTAACCAACCTTTTTGTCTTGCGCTCGTGATTGTTTGCTTTCAAAGCATTCATCTTTCTATGGTTTAGCAACACCCTTGTACATCCAGGTAATCTCTTCCCTTTTCTTTATTTAACATAGTTCTCTCGGTATGTGACTTTTTAAATTCTTATTATCTGTTGACACATTGAGGACAATGTTTAATTTAGGTTTGGGGGTACATACATTTGCATGTAGAGTTTTTAGTCTTTCTTTTTAAAAAAAAAAAAAAAAAAAAAAAAAAAAAAAAAAAACTCAAAAATTTGCATAAAAACCTCCAACTTTTAGAGATTTTAGAGTCACTAGCATGCTTTTAGCTATGTTTACATAGAGAGTCGACCGAAATAACAAGAACTTGGAAGTCTTGGAGAACGCAATCGGGTTCCTTAGTTGATTAGAGCGTTAAAGTCGGATTTAACCATACCTGGGAGGGCGAATTAGGTCTTTGTTTAGATATTCGGTAGTAGAATTGTGATCAACCATAGTGGAGACTACCCATTTTACATCAAGCGAGGTACCGACCTTCACTCTTTGTGACTTTCTAGAAAAGCTTTTAGAGTGTGTGTCACCGTACGTCAATTAGGGTAGGAATGGTGAGCTACCCAACTTCGCACCACTTTCAAAGACTACTTTTGATCTCTTGAGTGCTAATTCCGTCAATCATGAGGGTGACGTCTAAAGATGAAAACTCCTTCTAAATATCGATTTGCAGTTAACATCACTCTCTCTCTCAATCAGCAAGATCCAATGAAACACATCATCGTCAGCAAGCGGAGCAACATCAGAATATTCGAAGAAAAGTTGATATAGTCCAAGGTTACGTGCAACAAAGAAAAGAAAAGAAAATAGGATGAGAATTAATGAAGTTTGTAAAATCAAGACAATACAAGTTATGGAAATTGTGTGATATAGTCCTTCATCCATGGAGTTATTAGTTTTATTGTTTTTATTTTCAATTAATGTATATAGTGATGTTCAAAAAAAAAAAAAAAAAAAAAAAAAAAAAAAAAAAAAAAAAAAAAAAAAAAAAAAAAAAAAAAAAAAAAAAAAAAAAAAAAAAAAAAAAATTGTAGTTTATTTTCTTAGTTTTGATACCACCATGGTAAAGAAGAAAATTCCAAGTAACAAGGAAATTGAGTAGAAAAGTTAAAAATTGTCAAGTTTTGTGAAGTTTAGAAGTTCGTCATCAACATTTGAAGACCAGAAGACCGAAGACCTAAGATTGAAGACGTTTCTATGGTTCTTATGAGAGAGTGATATTAATTGCCGATCGGGTGAAAAGGTAGTGAGTACTCCCACCCTTGCTAATGGTTGATTTCCTTCCTTAGAGATCATCGAGAAAAAGATTCTTTTTGTCCACACTTTTGTGGAGTCTCAGATTTTATTTGGAAGGTTATCCTTCTTACCTACAACGTGTGCGGGATTTCTCTCTTTATTCCTTTTGCACACATGAGAGACTAAAAAAGCGATCTTTTTGAGTGCAATTATCATAAAACCCTAATGGTGAGGCGAAGTCGAGGCTTATGATCACAATCGAATCGAATTCTTTCATATGGTATGGTTACTTCTCGCTCGGCACTTAAGGATGAGAATGCGTTCTTTAGTAGTTCTAACTTCTTGTTACTAGCATGCGAAACTCTATATACTCATAGCTCCTTGGATGCTTGAGACTCTTTTACACTACGAAGTTGGAGAAGGTTTTGTGGGTACACCTCGGTAAACCCTCACGAGACTACAACTCGTCCACTAGGGACACCTAGGGGTTTAAAGGCTTAGTGCATACGCTAAATGCATTCGAGAGACCTATGACGGTGGTATAGTTAGGATTTCTTCATTTCTGTTTCACTTGAGGACAAGTAAAATTCGGGTTTGGGGGTATTTGATGAGTGCCAAATATTGCATATTTATACACCTTTTTATTGGCACTTTACTCATCTTTTGTGCTCATAAATCGAGATATTATCCCAAATTACGTATTTTCTTTGTTTTCAAGAATAAATATTTGTATTAATTAATTTTGTGTTTTTAGGTACTAAATAAAGCTCGGAGAAATTGAGGAGCCCAAAGAGCGAAGAATTGAGTCGAGCATCTATGGAGCAGAAAGCCAAAGCCAGCGCGCAACGTGTTGCAACCCAACAAGTAGCAACTCATCTACAAGACATGGGCTTGAGCTAGACCCGACCCGCGACCGGATCCGAGCCCGTACACTCCAAGCCGTTGAGATTTCACTCATTCGCATCCTACGCTCATTTGCTTACACACGCATCGAAGTTCTTGCTCCCGCTCAACACCGAGATCACGCCAAAACCGCTTACCACCCTCGGCCGTTCGGATCTCCATCAGCTCCATCCTACGCTCGCTGAGGCCTTCCCATCACCACTCGCTGTCCCTGCTTCACATCGAAGCACCCTATACCTATACCACTCGAGTAAACCTCATTTCTCCCTCACCTTTCTCTTTCTTCACCTGCTACCTCCATCAGAGAAAACCCTATCGACCTTACCTCCACCTCCTTCTTCCATGCCTTTTTACAGAGTCATCACCACTCCATCCCCTAGCTACGCTATCACCAACAACCCCTCTAGCTTCTTATCCGCCACCCTTGCTTCATTTCTCTCTTACATAGCTTCTCTTTAACCTAGAAGCTAGGTTTGAGATGAGTGAAGCTAGGGTTTTCATCAACCACCCCTTGCATGCTCGATTCAGAGGTCAGAGACGCGTCATGGGAGCGAGTAGCAGGTTTGGGTACTCGTGTAAAGGCTTATTGAGTGTTTGTTTGATATAAAAGAGAGATTTGAGAGGAAAGAGAAGTGGTGAGTTTTAGTTTGAATTTAGGGTTCATGTTTAGTTTGCTTTTGAATTTTAATCTCTGTTTTAACATGTTTATTATGAGCTAAATTTGCTTTGCTAGGATTTACATGAAACCCTAGCTCTGTTCTGTTGTTCAACTATGCTGTGATAGTTCTTAAAGTGCTTAACTCTTAAGATAAATTCAATCCTTGCACTTCAATACTTTGCTTTCACATTGAATATCATGTATTCATTGTAGCTAGGATTAAACTGTTTTGATTGTGCTCAGCTCATGCTTAAAAGTTAATTGCCAAACCCTTGACTAATTGTGCTTAACTTAGACAATTAGTGCTCTGGTTTGGTACTCTAGCTGTTGATTGTATTATTACTTTGGTGAAACTCCTTGCTTAAGAGATAGTCTTGACACATTGTCTTTATATGCAATAGGATTGAGAACTTTCCAACTAGTTGACACACATAACTTGAGTTAGTGGTGGATTGATAATCCTGGTACCACTCAAACCTTCAGTTTACACTCCACCTTACCTTTCTTTACTTCAGTCATAATCACAACATCACTTAGTCGTAAAGACTTTAAACATAAAGCTTATATCTCTGTCACAAACCCTGAAAACAGTTGAGAAACCCTGAGAATAACATAGCACACCCTAGTTCCCTGTGGAAAGACCTGTGCTTGCCACTGCCTCCATTGGCTCTGTGCACTTGCAGAATTAGAACATAGGAAAAGCATATTTCTTTTGCTATCAGCTACCAAAATAAAGGCCTGCAAAAATCAACGACCATCTTCCCATCTAAGATGCAAATCTTAGCCCTCCAAGGTCACCAACCAACACATGGTAACCTTTGGCCCAACGCCAAAACCCTAGTTTTGGCCACGCCTAAACCGCGCCAAGGCATGCCGACCATGCCACATGTGCCAATGGCATGACGTGCCAGCCACCTTGCCGCGCCATACCGTGTTGGCCTTCCCCATGCGGCTACCAAAACAAAGGCCTGCAAAAATCAACGGCCATCTTCCAATCTAAGATGCAAATCTTAGCCGTCGAGGTAACCAACCAACGCATGGTAACCTTTGGCCCAACGCCAAAACCTAGTTTTGGCCACGCCCAAACCGCGCCAAGGCATGCCAACCATGACACATGTGCCAATGGCATGCCGTGTTGACCACCTTGTCGCGCCATACCGTGTTGGCCTTCCCTATGCGGCTACCAAAACAAAGGCGTGCGACGATCAACGGCCACCCTTCCATCCTAGGTGCAAATCCTAATTGTCCAAGGATGCCAAACAACGCATGGTAACCTTTTTCCCAAAACACGCTAGCTTCCCAAGACTTTCTAGCTTCCCAAAACATGCTAGCTTCCCAAAAACGCACCAAACATGCCACAGTCCCTCTTGAATTCTTACTGAGTTTTACTTTCGGGCTGTTTTTACCTCTCGAACGAGCTCAAAACCTAAATATTCCCGCGTAGGGAGATAGGAAATTCTTTTCCGTACATAATGGAGGGGCGGACCATCAACATCCGAGTCCGTATGAGAATTCTACATCGATTCTAGTAAATAGCGCTAATTAGGGTTTCAGCATACTAAACCCTAATTTAGACAAAGCCGCAAGTGTTTCCCTTCCAAGCCGCACACTGCCAGTGGCTCCACTCCATGTCAAAGCCATGCCGGCCATGCTTTCATGCCGCTGGCTACCAAACGAAGGCCTGCAACAATCAACGGCCATCTTTCCATCTAAGATGCAAATCTAGTAAATCAAGGTCGCCAACCAACGCATGGTAACCTTTGGCCCAACGCCTAAAACCCTAGTTTTGGCCACGCCTAAACCGCGCCAAGGCATGCCGACCATGCCACATGTGCCAATGGCATGCCGTGCCGACCACCTTCTTAGCGCCTAATCCATATCATGCCGGCCTTCCCTAAACAGATTGCCAAACGGAGGGCTCGCAACAATCAACGACCACTTTTCATCTAAGGTGCAGATCTTATTTGTCCAAGGTTACCGGCTACTGCATGGCAACCTTTGGCCCTAGTTTGGTCGCGCCTAAACAAATCCAAAACCCTAACTTTTGGCCGCGCCTAAACTAGGCCATATTAAAGCCATACTGATCATGCAATAATCAACGGCTACATGTCCTCTTAAGATGCAAAATCTCGGCCGTCGAAGGTCACCACGCAAGTCTCCCAAGCTCAACTTGCCAGACAACAACAAACGTGCTACATGTTTTCCACAAAAACATTCGAAACATCAACGCATGTCACAAGCGGGGATGCTCATTGGGTATTGGTTTGGAGGTTTACAGCGTACGGCGTACACTACGCTCGTTATAAGAGAGTGTCATAAGGATGAAGTGGTTAGTAAATACAGGGAGTAATGGTGAAACGCCTTCTCTAATGGAACTTCAATTCCGGGCGTTACACTGTGACTACCTCCTCCCATTTACTCACCCGTTTTCCATTTCTTAATGAGACCGAGTACGTTTCATTACGACTTGTATAAATATGCATTACCTATTTCCACCGAACAACAAGTTCGGGTTATGTGCATACAACACTCGGAAAATATTTGATAGCTTTCCATCCGTTAGCTTCCCACTTTCGATACAAGTCGTAAAACAACTACTCTTCGAATCAACTATTCTCGGTCTCAACACTTTCTTCGCTTCCCTCCCCAAAACCAACCCTTCTCCTTCACTTTGTGACCGAAGCAAGTCCTGGAACGGCCATTTCTTGGTTTAGGCCGGATTTGTCTGATTGATCTCTCGAATCTAAAGTACTCCCTTGTAGTACATTGTTTAGGGTTTAAATTCGTTTCTCACCCATACATAACAAATTACCGAAATCATGTAAACTGTTTTCACCCTCAAACAGCAGCCTCCAAAAAAGATGCATAAAACAATATGCATACACCACAAAAGATGCATAACACGTTATGCAACCATATTTTTTTTCCATGCATCAATTATTTTGGTTATGCAACCACTAAAACGATGTATATGCCTGAATCCAACAGAAAAAGCAGACGCATAACGAATTATGCAACCATTTTCTCGACTGCATAACAAATTATGCATCTATAACAGGTTATGTAGCCATTATTTTGGTTGATTTTAGTGCGTCTGAGATAAAATTGATGCATAATGCATTATGCAACCATATTTCGGATGCATAACAGGTTATGCATCCATTTTCACGATTGCATAACATGTTATGCAGATATTATTGTAGGTGCATGACAAATTATGCAGTCTTTGTTTTTGTTGGTTTCAATAGTGACAATTTTTTTGTTGCATAACATGTTAAGCAACCGTTTTCTGGACTGCATAACAAGTTATGCAACAAATTTTGTAGATGCATAATAGGTTATGCATCTATTTTAACGATTGCATAACATGTTATGCAGACATTTTATCGACTGCATGACAGGTTATGAAGTCATAACAACATCATCATCTTCTTTCCTGTTTCAATATCTCCCATACAAACCAAACAGCATAAACACCTTTCCCATTTCTCTACAACCAACATCATTTTCACCTTCCTGTAGTCTTTAGAATACTAGCCAATCCGGTAAGTTAGAACCAAATGGGCAAATGGAGCTAAGGATGGAAGTAGTCAAGCGGGGAATATTGGTTAAGCTCCACCAGGTCAAGTAAAACTGCGTCATCAAAATGGACCGACGATGATTGAAGTATGAATAGTGTTTGTATCTTCTCCATTCAAGCTGTACATGGTATGACGATAAAAAATAGTTACGGTCGAACGGTGAGAAGTTGCAGTTTTCCATCTTAACACAATCAAGTGGCATCGAAGAAGGGAAAGAGAAGGACGACGAAGAAGAGAGCTTTTGTGAGTCTAATAATAATTCGTCTTCAGTTTTGATTCTCAGACCTTTTCCAAAGTTTTCAAAACAGACCTTCTTGTATTTGTTTTTGCTTTTGATCTTTTTCTTTATGATCTCCATTTCGATTTTTGCATTGGTTCTTTGTTTGGTTTGTAAATGGGATGCTTGGAGACAACTATGCTTTCCTCGATAAGTGACATCGAAAACAGAAGGGTCTCCATGTATAGTCTACACAAATGAGACTGATTAAAAAAAAATCAAATTAAATCAAAACCCTAATAACCAATGAACAAATGAAATAAGATTATACCAGTTGACAATGCCAACCAACAAAACCAGGTGAAACAATCCAAATCTCTAAAGACCCATCTTCACGAGCAGCAACAACTTTAGAATTATCAATACTCGTAGCTAATGCAATAATAGGTGATGGTTTCCAATCTACTGATGTTGTATTCTTATGTATTATCAGTTTCTCCATTAAGATTCTCAATAATAATAAAAAAAAACCCCTAAAAATACAATCAATCTCCTTATCCTTCTAGTTTTCTCTTAAATGAAATTAGGGTTTCGTTCCTTCCTGATAGAGAAGAGTGAGAAGAAGAGATGCGAACTCGAAAAGAGCTTGAGTCTTGCCTCCGGAGATATTGGGAGAAAAAATGAGGAAGAATGAGAGAAGAAACAATTTTAGAAATTAAGGTGTGGGAGAAAATTTCACCGAGGAAATGGGTACGCGCTTTGAACTTTTTGTCGGTGGGTTTCACGGTGACCAAAATCTTAAAAATGGGTGTATTTGTAGTTTTCACAAAGCTAATTCATACCATAATTGGTCCAAAAGCTCAAATTAAGGTTTCTAGCCCCAAGCACAAGCCCATGGGACAAGCGGCACGGTCCTCTAAACCGGCCCACCAAAAATACACAGAAATGGGTCGACTCGGATCGAGTCAAACGAGTCAATCGAGTCGCCCGATCGACTCGGTCATCTTCCATCTTTCGAGTCTCTTATGTTCTTCGTCCAGGTATATCGAATGACGCGCTCTTGTAGTCCATTTCGCGTAACTTTTCGAGATCTATCTAACGGTACTAATTTCATTTCCAAATTATTATTATATTATTTTTATTAATTATTGTTCATATTAGCTTAATCGAGTCATTAACGGCTAATCGTCTCTTGACTGGTCTAATAGCGCTGACGAGATTGAGAGTCCTTAAAAATCCAAGGAATAAGTATGCATACCCGTTTCATCACGAAAATCCATTTGCATACTTGTTTGTCTTCGGTATTCGATAAAAAGCTTGATTTGCCACAACTTCTTCGTCAGAACTCGGAATGACTCCATTCTTTTTGCATTCTTTTACTCCTTCAATTCTCTTCAAGATGATGATAATAAATACAAAATTTGAATGAATTAAACTTGGTCTTTAGCCCGTCTCTTGATTTTGAGCGTTTTGCTCCTTTTCGTCGCACTTCTTCAACTTCTCTTGGACTTGGGCACTTAAATACTTGGGATACTTCTTTTCTTAGCTCTTTTTAGCACTTTATAGCTCCTTTTTGGATGATTCACCTAATAGAGACAAATAAGAGAAAACAAGAGTAATAATACGAAAATATGCAAGAATAATAGTTAAAACAAGTATGGAATGGACACTAAAATCATATGAATTATGCACTTATCACATATTCAGTTTCTACAATTTATGTCACTTATCCATTGGGTTATGGTTTTCAATGCCATGGATTAGAAAATCAAAGCACCGCTTAGTTGAATAGTCCTACCGTAATGTCTCCATCATGCGGGCGACAAGGTCTCCTCCATGCACGAAGGTGCATGCATTGAACACACAACCACATTTTCGGGTGAGCCAATACCCTCTCCCAAGCACAAAAACATCCACATTACCGCTAATTGTTTCCTACAATTTTCTTTGGCTTATTCGGTTGGAAAGTGCTTATCATTTAAATGACTAAAGAAAGAACGAGACTGGATGATGAAAGTAAGATGGACGTGTTATCTACCGGTGTTGAAGGTTTGCGATGATTTGAAGATGAAAAAGAATGTATTGTAGTAATGTCAAAAACCTAAAGAAACTTAAATGCTTATAATCGCTCTCTAGGACACACAAAAATTACACGAAAAAGATGGCAGAAGAGCATCCTCCGATCATAAGTAGTTCGATAATATCATGAAGTATAAGAGAAAGAAAGATGAAAAAGATATAACTGATAGGTGTAGAATACACCGTAATTAATATCTAGTATTTATGCTTTCTTTGCAGTTTTCTTGTAAATTATGTATCTTATGTTTACTTTTGAGTTTATTAGGTGCAATGGAGTCATTTGGAGCAAAAAGACCAATTGGAACTCGTTCAAATGCAAGATTTCTACTTTTCATTGTGTAGAGGACGAGAAGATGAAGACAATGCCGAAAGAATGGAGTCATTAGAGTTCGTATGAAGAAGTTATGAGCAAAACAAGAACTTGAAGCATAAAAGGGCAAGTGTTATTGACACCCCAAGTGTAGGTTAAGGGGTAGTCTTTTGTTAAGGGGCAATCAAGCTTCAAAGGAATTGCTCAAGGGAGTCACGTCATTTACTGGGGGGAAATCAGAATTCAAAATATGTTAAGGGCACCCGGCTTAATTACTCAAGGCTGCCATCTTCTTATTCACTTCAATATCAAGACCAGTTCAGGGAATGGAGTTGATCGACTTTTGCTGCCTGTAATGATGATGATTGGCAGAGAACGATGCCGGCAGAGACGAGAATGATTGAGTTCGAGTCCGAGTGAGAGAAGAAACGAGACTATCTCGTTTAGGAAGGTTATCAGGGAGATGTGGTTGTGCAAGGAGATAGACAAGGAAGAGCTCGAGAAAGGTTGCATGGCTTTGATGATTCCCAGTGATGGAGATCGTGATCGAGACAGGGAGGTTGGATGCCGCCATAGAGCTTGGCGGAGGCATGAAGATGGAACGAGTTGAGTGCGGGTTACGCCATTGATGGCACATGCAATGATGATCTTTGGCGGTGGCCGAGAATGAAGGCTTATATTGGTTATGTTGACGTGAAAGTAAACGATACGCGGTAAAAAGGGAAATCACCAACTCGGCACGACTTGTCGAATTTGAACTCTCCGAATAAGGAGATTCCAACCTTGAGTGGAAAAGTTTAACTCCCAGGCTAAAAAGAGAGAATGAGTTTACTATGGTTAATGGAGTTCTTTGTTTTGAAAATGGTATTTGCTTTGGTTATCGAACGGATAGAGGTTGTGTCGTCTACGCCATGGGAGATGATACGGAATGGAAGAAGGTCGGCTCAGCTCGAGTGATAGCAAGCGAATGGTTACTGATGTGATAATGAACATCTCGAGTTCGATGGGTGTTGGCTAAATTTCGGTTAAGAGATGAAGCTCCGATTTTGATGCTTCGATATTGAATGATGAGCTCGAGAAGCAAAACAGGGGATGAAGAGGAGATTACGAATGCCATGGTTCTGCTGTAATGATAGTGGAAAGTATTCTCATACCATGTCGTGATGACGAGAATGTTGGTAGGCACGGAAAAGATGTTTATTTTTAGCCTACGAGTAATAACCGCAAGTGCACGACGTCTATCGGAGACGCAAGTGCGGTCGAACCACGAGAGACTTGTGGTGCTATGTGTGATCAAGGCTTGCTAGAGTGAATTCCTAGGAATGTAACACAATTGTTGTTTTGTTGCCGATAATCTGGTGAAGTGTTGTTGTGACAAATGAACTCAAGTAGTAAAATGAGATGTAACACGGTGACAATGGGGGTACTAGGGTCTTGATTCCACCACTAACCTAATATTATGTAATCAACTAAGTTGAGCTTCTTGTTCCTATGGCAGTTAAGGATAAGTTGTCAATTTTATCACTTAGCTCAGGAGTTTCACCTAATGATAACTCAATTAACAGCTAAGGCACTAACCTAGAGCATTAGTTGTCTAATTGATCGCTGTCGTAAGCGACACAAATATAATTACACTTTCTTACTACTCAAAATATAAATATAGCAAGGGCAAGAAAGGATCGATCCCACAGAGAGGTCTAGGTTGTCAAATTGTTATGGTTTCCTATATAAGTAACCCGGAAGAATTTCTGATTGTGTAAATAAAAATAAACAAAAAGCAAATAAACAAAGCACGCAAATCAAGGATGTGAAAATATTGGGTAAAGGTTTCATCTTCAATTGTAAACAAGTTAATGAATATATGAATAAAATTCGTATTTAATCTCGCTATCATCAAAAGCCATAGAATACCTTATTGCAAGAATACTCTGTAATTTCCAAAGTTATCAACACACACATTAGAGCTGCGTATGTGAATTCTACCTAAAGAATAACCTAACGCCTTGCGCTAATCAAGTTCAATTCCTAGGAGCGTTAAGTTTCAGAAATAGCTAATCAATGCAATTGTAATACATTGCGCAAACAATTCGAACAAAGGTCAATTTCTACATATGATTATGAGGATGTATCACTACAAACCCTAATCATATCATGCTACTAGTATTCAAGGTTATCGCTCGATGAAAACCCTAAAATAGCTATAGATATGGATGTGAGTTCAATCAATTCTAGACTCGACTAAACAAACATTCAATCATATTGCAATCCATCAATCATGCAATTATTATAACCCGTGAGAAATCAAACGATAATATTGAGAGAAAACTAATTCATAAAAATCATAACTTGGTTGCAAAATCCAACTACGTCTTTAACCAATAATAAAATTAGGTACTCATATTCATGGAGTTCATCACAAGAAGAAAGAGAAAAGACTTCATGGTGTAAAACCCTAGAATAAAGTAGAGATAATAATAAAACGTGGTAAGATAAAAGATATTCCATAGATAATAAAAGTCTTCTCTTTATATAGCTCCACTCCTTCCAAAACTAGGTTTTGTCTTCAAAGTCCATTAGTTGGAAATTCACCCGGCCCACCATGGAGAGAAACCCGTGTAAAAATTATGTCCCAAAAACGCTCGCCGGAAAACTGGGATTATGGCGGAATCCGGAATCGTCGCTGGAAAATATTTCAGTGACCAGCCAAGTCAAACCAAGCCACCGGTCAACGGGTCAGACCAGGTCGGGTCAAATCGGGTCAAGTTAGCGGGTTAAGCACCGAGTCGGCGAGTCGGAGAGAGTCGGGATGAGGTGGTTGAGTCAAATTGGCCGGGATGAGCCATTGCACTGAGGCTAGAAGTTGAAAAGCCACAATCATTGTGCATCACCTGTTCTTGGCCAGCCATCTTGCTATCATTGTGCATCACTACTCAAGTCACAGCCATGTTGGCTCTCTTGCACTCTCTTGTTTTCCAACTCCTCTAACCTGTTCTCACCCATTACAGCAGCTCAATTGTAACCTCAGTTCCTCCATTCTCAGCTCTGCAATGCTTGTAATTTGCATCTGAGCCTACAACACAAACTCACAGTCCACCACGGCTCAATTGCAACATTCAGCAGCCCCTATCAACGTGAACAATCAGGTTCTTTCCCTTCATCTCAGGTCACAGCCATAACAATCACCATTGTCAGATTCTCCCCTGCCTCGGCTCATTGCCAACACCATGAGCCATTGCTTCTCAGCTGCATTCTCATTCAACTCCTCTGGCAACAATCACCAGTATCAGCTTAGTTCACCAGTCCTCATTGCAGCTGCAATATAGCTTCACAGCCATTACCAGAATACCACCTGCTCACAATCTTACCAGCTCAGGGGCAAAAGAAACCACCAACTCTTCACTGCCATGAGCAATTAATCCCTGGCAGCACCATCAGACTCACTTCTGGGCTGCAAAACCACCTGACCTTCAGCTCAAGTTCAAGCTACCAGAAGCATCATTACCACCACCTTCGGACTCCGCAACCTTGTCATTCAATCCGGCCTTAATCATTCCATCTCTTTCAGCTCTACCAATCAACTCCACCAACACTACCTGCTTCTATTCGTAGCCGAAATCACCACCGCATCAGCTCATTCATCAACACCAAACCCATATTCGCAACTCCCTGTAATCATCTCCGACATCTTTCTGCATCCTCACGAGTTCAATCAAGTTTCAGCTCAACTTCAACCTCTCCTTGTTCTTCTAATTTACGCAACATCATTGAACCACGATTAGCCATTCCATTGCTCGGCCATACACGATTCTTAAGCTGCAACATTCAAGCATTCTACAACCTCCCACGATTTCAACTCGGGCATTCAAGTACAATTTTGCTCCATTAACGAGAATCAAACATAGTAATCCCCGCAAAACACATTTCATTTCCATGGTGGCAATAACACACATAATCTCCCCCACAGTTCATCCTTTCCTTGACAAATTCTCAACGGAAATATGAACCCATCTTCTCTCGTGTATCAACACCTCCACACGATTCATGAAAACCCTCTTCTCGATCTTCTCTCAATTTCGGTACTTCCACAAACCCATACCGAGATGCATCAAATTAATCATCGTAACCCTAAATTGCAGTGTTCTTCTTTCATGATTTCTCGATCTCCATCTCTATTTGTTATATGAACTTCACACAATACCCAACTCAAATCCCCTCTTCGCTACTTGATTTATCACTTGAGCTCGACAATACTCTCTGACAAAGAATCTGCTCTCATCTCCCTCGATTCACTTCCGGACTAGAAACCCTCTCAATTGACAGGACCCAAGCTTCCTCATCCTCTCACTTTCAACCTCACTTCTCTCTCGATTCTACAATGGCAACAAACTCTCTCAATTCCTCGATCTCGACTCGCTTTATGGTCGCAAGTTCAGTGAAAATGATTAAGAGAAGAAAGTCTTTTTCCTCCTTCTCAATTTCTCGATTTAGGGATTGGTTTGTGTAAGAGATGATGGTGGATATAGCCACCTGTGGTTTGTGAGATAAGGGGTACCCCGGTGGATACCCCATAACATGTGGTCACCCCTTAACCACAGGTGGCTGCATTTAATACTTCTCCTAATAGAGTTGCCCCTTAACCATTCTGGGCTCCGGATAATGTTTGCTTGTGCAATGACCATTTTGCCCTTTTCGCCTCAATTTGGGTGATTTCCGGCTTCTTTTCCTCCGTGCGACTCCAGAGTACCTAATAACTCAGAAACACACATAAGATACATAATTTACAAGAAAACTCGCAAAGAAAGCATAAATACTAGATATTAAATACGGTGTATTCTACACCTATCAGATTCCCCCCACACTTAGACTTTGCTAGTCCTCGAGCAAATCAAACAAAACAATAAAATACAACAACTCCGTGTCGTCGAGGCTACGGTCACTTTTAGCATAAATAACAAGCCTTTAAACCCCTAGGTGTCCCTAGTGGACGAGTTATAGTCTCGTGAAGGTTTACTAGAGATATACCTACAAAACCTATATTCCAAACTCCGTCTATTCGTGACAAATCAATGAACGAATCCAAAATGACTACAGGAGGAGGTACCTTGCAAATTCAATTCAATTATTAGTAAATAAACTCTAATTAGATAGTCGAACAAGCCACAATACTCGGAAACTAACAAACCACAATCACAATGAAAAGATTAAGAAGATGGATAAGAATGTAGATGTTGGCGAATATTCACAAGTGTTCGATGTTTCCCATATCCTGTCTCGAAGGTCACTTGCTAAGATGAACCTAATCCTATTGGATTGAGCTACTTTGTGCTGAATGCTACATCAAATCAATTGGCATATACAAGGGAACCAAGAGTGACTTTATTCAACACAATATTATTTTTTTTTTTTTTTTTTTTTTTTATGATTGGATCAAACTGGATCCAATTTCTCTTTTTTTTTTTTTTAGACGGCATGATTAGATCAAACTGGATCCAAGCGCATGCTTCTTGTCAGCAAGTACGTGATAGTTGCCTTTCACACATACTGCTATTCCCAAGTGTCTTTTTATTCCGTTTTGGTCTAATTGATCGGTCCTCTTTTTTTTTTCTTTTCATATATTTTTCATTTTTTTTTTTTTTTTTTTTTTTCAATTTTTTTTCTTTTTCTAGTAACTCAACCACTCTATTTCATCCTAGCAAGTAATAACACGTCGATGTTTAGTGACCCACCAAAGCACTTAGAGAACAATAGATAAATATGGAAAAATAAAAATAGAATGTGATATGGTGATATTCAGGGAGATATGGTAACAACTATCATGTTAATTTGTGATTTAAGCTATATTCTTCCCTTTTAGTTAATTAGTTCCTCAACTCCTGCATTCAAAATGGTTCCATCCACTAATGGTGTCAAAAACAAACTATACAAACATATAAATGCTCCCCACACTTAAACTTCACATTGTCCTCAATGTGTAAAACCGAAAGTTCTGAATTTGACGTAACAGCAGATAAAACGCAAAAACTGTGCAAATTGGTAAGGAATTTGGAAAAACTCCATTTCACAAAAAGTTGTTCGCCTACGTGTTTTCTACACAGTGTCAAAATTTCACAGTGTTTTGATAAACGGTCTGACAGTTATGGTCTCTGGACTGAACTACGCGCAGTCTGAAATTTTACGACGAAAAGGTATTCGTCATAATTCTCTTCTAAGATAGATTACGGACTCAATGAAATTAAACATAGGGATGCAAATATGATATAAAAACAGTAAAAAATAAATAAACGAAACAAAAATAAAAAGCAAAAAGGATAAGAGATACAAAACCGGTGGGTTGCCTCCCACTTAGCGCTTGTTTTAAAGTCGTCGGCCCGACCTAGCTTCTTGTAAGATTCATTCCCCATACACCAATAATCGGAAAAGTTGGGGATCCGTCCATAGAACCTGTTTTGCAAACACTAGCTCCACACAAATATTAGTAACATAAAGCAAAAGTGAAGCTATGAACCGATAAAAGCTTCCCCCACACTTATTCTTGTCCACACTTGGAAGTGTATAAAGAATATAAACGTCGGGTACTTCCACGGGTTCTTGTTCCAAAACCTGCATAGTATGAGAATCAAGTTTCTCTAATGGCGGAAAACGAGAAACAAAGTCATTCAACAATGTTTTCGAAGCACATACATTCAAACCAATAAGAGGTAAAGGAGAAGAAATAATAGGCAAAGGGTTAGATAAACCTTTCACAATCTCTTGCATTATGGAATCCTCTTCATCCTTGAAAAACTCAAGTGAATTATTCACCTCTTGTATATCATGGTCCTCTATCAAACCTTGCAACCATTCTTCGTCCGTTTCTGCCGTAACCAAAGTCTCGACATAAACATCATCATTACAATCATGCACAAGTTCAATTGGGTCTTCCACAATATTGGTCATAACGGTTTCATTCTCAACATGCTCCTCCTTTTTGTTGTAAGGCACATACTCTTTTGCGGATGCAATATTATCCATAAGGAATTTCTTTAGAACACTCATTGCATCATCCTCAAGCTCTACCTTTTGAATAGGCTCTTGATCATTATTAAGATCAATGCTCGAGTAATCTACACAAGTGTCGACATATTCCTCTTCGTCTTCATCTTGATCCCAAAAAGACTCCATTGTACACTCCTCGGGGATGTCACCATGAGTTGGTTCAAACGATGTATTTTCATAATAATCATCATCACTATCATAGTCATCATAACATTGTTCCTCGCTGAATTTAGTGTTGCTAATCTCTAACTCATCCTTTTGAATATGTGAATGATCATTATTACGATCAAGAGTTGAGTTAACTACACAAATATCAACAAAAGTCCCCGAAGGTTCGCCTTTTTCAACATAACTATTCATTTCCTCCTTGTACTCATCAATGCCTTGTCTTAAAGTGGAAACACCTTTTGAAGCTCTTGGAGTGTTCCATCCAAATTCTGAATATAGTGTTCCATTTGTTGGTAAAACTCATTCGACAAAGAAAAAGTAGAATTACTTACTTCATTATTGTTAGGCCAATTATATTCCCTTTGAATGGGTGGATGATCATAACTACGATCAGAAATTGGTCCAAACATACTATGAGCACATTCGGTCGACGAAATTGGTTCCACGCCTGGTTGTCCACAAATTGACTCCATCTTTGTCCATAAATTGTTGCATTTCATCTACCAAACTAGAGGAAAAATTATAAGGAAAACAACTATTCTCCCCTCCTTGTGGTTGCTCACTTACATAACCACCATAAGAAGGTTGATATGTATGAGAATAACTCATAGGGTACGTGGAGTATTGATCATAGCCAAAGGATTGGTTTTGATTATACTCCCCATAAGGGTGATAGTTGTCATGTTGTTGAGGTTGAAAGCCGTATTGATTGCTCCAATATGCTCCTTCCATAGAAATAAGCACCTGAAATAAGATTCTCAAAACTCGGGTAAGAACCAAATAAGAAAAAGTAAAACAAAAACTAAATACAAAAATAAGAAACCAAAAACAATTAACAACCGTTTGCCTCCCAGTGAATGGCGCTAAAATTTGATCATTGTCGTAAGCGACACAAATATAATTACACTTTCTTACTACTCAAAATATAAATATAGCAAGGGCAAGAAAGGATCGATCCACAGAGAGGTCTAGGTTGTCAAATTGTTATGGTTTCCTATATAAGTAACCCGGAAGAATTTACAATTGTGTAAATAAAAATAAACAAAAAGCAAATAAACAAAGCACGCAAATCAAGGATGTGAAAATATTGGGTAAAGGTTTCATCTTCAATTGTAAACAAGTTAATGAATATATGAATAGAATTCGTATTTAATCTCGCTATCATCAAAAGCCATAGAATACCTTATTGCAAGAATACTGTAATTTCCAAAGTTATCAACACACACATTAGAGGCTGCGTATGTGAATTCTACCTAAAGAATAACCTAACGCCTTGCGCTAATCAAGTTCAATTCTAGGAGCGTTAAGTTTCGAAATAGCTAATCAATGCAATTGTAATACATTGCGCAAAACAATTCGAACAAAGGTCAATTTCTACATATGATTATGAGGATGTATCACTACAAACCCTAATCATATCATGCTACTAGTATTCAAGGTTATCGCTCGATGAAAACCCTAAAATAGCTATAGATATGGATGTGAGTTCAATCAATTCTAGACTCGACTAAACAAACATTCAATCATATTGCAATCCATCAATCATGCAATTATTATAACCCGTAGAAATCAAACGATAATATTGAGAGAAAACTAATTCATAAAAATCATAACTTGGTTGCAAAATCCAACTACGTCTTTAACCAATAATAAAATTAGGTACTCATATTCATGGAGTTCATCACAAGAAGAAAGAGAAAAGACTTCATGGTGTAAAACCCTAGAATAAAGTAGAGATAATAATAAAACGTGGTAAGATAAAAGATATTCCATAGATAATAAAAGTCTTCTCTTTATATAGCTCCACTCCTTCCAAAACTAGGTTTTGTCTTCAAAGTCCATTAGTTGGAAATTCACCCGGCCCACCATGGAGAGAAACTTAGGTGTAAAAATTATGTCCCAAAAACGTGGGAAAACTGGGATTATGGCGGAATCCATGAATCGTCGTAGGAAAATATTTGGTGGCCAGGCCAAGTCAAACCGCCACAAGGTCAACGGGTCGGAGACCGGTCGGGTCAAATCGGGTCAAGTTAGCGGGTTACGCACCGAGTCAGCGAGTCAGAGAGAGTCAGGATGAGCTGGTTGAGTCAAATTGGCCAGGACAGGCCATTGCACAGGCTAGAAGTTGTGCAGCACAATCATTGTGCATCACCTGTTCTTGGCCAGACCATCTTGCTATCATTGTGCATCACTACTCAAGTCACAACCATGTTGGCTCTCTTGCACTCTCTTGTTTTCCAACTCCTCTAACTTTGTTCTCACCCATTACAAGCTGACTCAATTGTAACCTCGGTTCCTCCATTCTCGGCTCCGCAATGCTTGTAATTTGCATCCGAGCCTACAACACAAACTCACGGTCCACCACGGCTCAATTGCAACATTATTTTATCAACGTGAACAATCGGGTTCTTTCCCTTCATCTCGAGTCTGACCATAACAATCACCATTGTCGATTCTCCCTGCCCTCGGCTCATTGCCAACACCATGAGCCATTGCTTCTCATTGCATTCTCATTCAACTCCTCTCGCAACAATCACTAAGATATCGACTTAGTTCACCGGTCCTCATTGCAGTGCAATATAGCTTCTGACCATTACCAGAATACCACCCGCTCACAATCTTACCGGCTCGGGGGCAAAAGAAACCACCAACTCTTCACCGCCATGAGCAATTAATCCTGGCAAGACACCATCGGACTCACTACCGGGCTTGCAAAACCACCACGACCTTGACTCAAGTTCAAGCTACCGAGAAGCATCATTACCACCGGCCTTCGGACACCGCAACCTTGTCATTCAATCCAGCCTTACTCATTCCATCTCTTTCGGCTCTACCAATCAACTCCACCAACACCAAATGCTCTATTCGTAATGAAATCACCACTCGCATCACTCATTCATCAACACCAAACCCATATTTCGCAACTCCTCGTAATCATCTCTCGACATCTCGCCTCTGCATCCTCACGAGTTCAATCGAAGTTTCGGCTCAACTTCAACCTCTCCTTGTTCTTCTAATTTCGCAACATCATTGAACCACGATTAGCCATTCCATTGCTCGACCATACACGATTCTTAAGCTGCAACATTCAAGCATTCTACAACCTCCCACGATTTCAACTCGGGCATTCAACTACAATTGCTCCATTAACCGTAATCAAACATAGTAATCCCCGCAAAACACATTTCATTTCCATGGCAGCAATAACACACATAATCTCCCCCGATTCATCCTTTCCTTGACAAATTCTCAACGGAAATATGAACCCATCTTCTCGGTATCAACACCTCCACACGATTCATGAAAACCCTCTTCTCGATCTTCTCTCAATTTCAAGACTTCCACAAACCCATACCCGAGCTGCATCAAATTAATCATCGTAACCCTAAATTGCGGTGTTCTTCTTTCATGATTTCTCGATCTCCATCTCTACCATTATATGAACTTCACACAATACCCAACTCAAATCCCCTCTTTCGCTACTTCGGTTATCACTTGAGCTCGACAATACTCTACAAAACAAATCTGCTCTCATCTCCCTCGATTCACTTCCAGACTAGAAACCCTCTCAATTGACAGACCCAAGCTTCCTCATCCTCTCACTTTCAACCTCACTTCTCTCTCGATTCTACAATGGCAACAGCTCTCTCGGTTCCTCGATCTCCGACTGCTTATGGCTGCAAGTTCGGGTGAAAATGATTAAGAGAAGAAAGTCTTTTCCTCCTTCTCAATTTCTCGATTTAGGGATTGGTTTGTGTAAGAGATGATGGTGGATATAGCCACCTGTGGTCGACAGATAAGGGGTACCCGGTGGATACCCCATAACATGTGGTCACCCCTTAACCACAGTGCTGCATTTAATACTTCTCCTAATAGAGTTGCCCCTTAACCATTCCGGGCTCCGGATAATGTTTGCTTGTGCAATGACCATTTTGCCCTTTTCGCCTCAATTTGGGTGATTTCCGCTTCTTTTCCTCCGTGCGACTCCAGTACCTAATAACTCGAAACACACATAAGATACATAATTTACAAGAAAACTCGCAAAGAAAGCATAAATACTAGATATTAAATACGGTGTATTCTACACCTATCACTAATCAAGCACAACTAGTCAAGAGAATTAGCATTTGTATCTAAGGCTTGAGCTGAAGCATAGCCAATGCAGTTTTAGCCTAACTACAATGTATACTTGGCATGCATTGTGAGAGAAGAACATTGGATGCTAGAATCGAGATTATCTTTATAATTTAACACTCAAGACATCTCAAATACTGATTGAAATCATAACATAGAATTAGGGTTTCATTTGAAACCTAGCAACTAAATTAGAACATCAAAATGACAAATAACACAAAAATAACTCTACGGTGGTGCTAAAGCTGCAGCCCAGGCATGAGCCTAACACACGCTTTCTTCCTCTATTTATACATGCAAAGGAAAATTACCAAACCCTAATTCTTATCATAAATGAAATTGAATGCAAACCTAATCGCCCATACTCTACGATTAATGCTCTCCTCTTGTCACTTCGTCTTTGGTAGCCTTCCTTGTGTCGTGATTTGATGTATGAGAAACCCTAGCCCCAATTATCTTTAATTTAGCTTCTAGGGTTATGATAGAAGCTAAAAGAGAGATAACTAGACCTAGAGAGGGTGCGGATGTGGTTGATAGAGCTAGTGGTGATGGCGACGGGAGAGGTGGTGAGGTGGTGGTTTGTTAGGGGAGAGGAGGAGATGGAGAAGAGCGAGCTGCCTCTTGTCGGGTGGAGAGGGAGAAGAGAAGAAAGAGAAAGTGAAGAAGAAAATAGGTTTGCTCGATTAGGGTATAGGGCTTGGTGGTTTTGTTGTGGAGCGAGGATATCAAAATTGATGCGGTGAAGCGGCAAGTAGGATGCGGGTTGGGAGAGATCCGGACAGTGAGGAGGAATTGGGCTATTTTGGTGTTGCAGGAGCAGCGAACTTCATTGTCGTGGAGGCGGCGGCAGTTGGATGTAGCCGAGGGAGATCTCAACGGCTCGAAATGATGGGCTTGGATCCGGTCGTGGGTCGGAGATGGATAGCTCGAGCCCATGTATGTAGATGAGTTGCTACTTGTTGGGTTGCAAATCATTGCGTGGCGCGCTTGACTTCTGCGCTCCATAGACACTTGCCTCCGATTCTTCGCTCTTTTGGCTCCTCAATTTCTCCGAGCTTTATTTATTACCTAAAAACACAAAATTAATTAATACAAATATTTATTCTTGAAAACAAGGAAAATACGAATATGGGATAATATCGATTTCTAAGCGCAAAAGATGAGTAAAATGCCAATAAAAAGGTGTATAAATATGCACTATTTGGCACTCATCAAATGTATCTTGCGGTGATAAGAATGGGGTTCACTTTGTAAAAATCTCGGAGAAGAGATGTTGCCATTCGGGCAGTGATGGTGCTCGGGCGCTGTAGATGATAATGTCATTAACGGAGAAGCTGTGGTGCTTTCAACGAGAGAATTCGGGAAGATATGAGCTGCTTCTCTACCGTTCTCGATGATCTGCAAGATATCGATGGAGCTTGAGTACGCCATGGCACATTTTGAGGCCGCCATTACCGAGAGATGAGTGGTTTCTTGCCCGATTAATGAAAGATGACCAGCGGAGAGAATGAGTTTACTAGCGGGAGAGACGTGATGTTGGAGTTTTTTTGCTATAGCCTGGTCTTGCGATTGATGATGCTGGAGCTGGAAGTCGAACTGCCGCCAATACAGAGAGATGAAGATGGATTACGAACTGAGAAGGAGATCGAGTTATTGGTTGCTGAGAAGAGCTTGGTAGAGATGGAGTCTGCAGGCTTTGATCAGATGATAATGGAGTTCGAGATGAATCTGTGATGACAACGAGGGAAGACTGAAGGGTATACTGTCAGTTCTATGGAACTGACAGTTGAATGAATTTAGGTGGGCTGGACTTTCACCACCTACGTGGGCTGGAAGGATTGATTGCAACCACATCTCATGAGCAAAGCTTGGACGTGAGTTTCCTACTTGGAGTTTCGATGATATTTGGCAAGAGTTTGGCAACCCTCCGCACGGGAAGTCATGCACGGGACATAATTCTTAAGGAGGTGCAATTTCCTATTTTTACTAGGTTTCCTAGTTTCTTCAAGGAGAGGTTATAAAACTCTATATATAGAGAAGCCTAGGCACAATTTGAAGTATCTTATAATCTATTATTATCTTAGAATCTTTTTATTTTCTTTTGCCTCTATTTTGTTTTCTAGGGTTTAGAACCATGAAGTCTTTTCTCTTTCTTCTTGTTATGAACTCCATGAATATGAGCTAGAGTTTTCTTTTGGTTATGAATTAGTTGGATTTCCAAACATGAATTTTGTGCAATAAATTAGTTTTCTCTCATATTATCGTTTATGATTCACCATTAATATTGTTACATGATTGGAATGCTTGTTTAGTCGAAGTCGCGAATCGATTGAGTTTGCTTTCATCTTTATTGCTAGATTAGGGTTGTTATACGAAAAGTGATAATTCTGATTTGAAGTAGCAAAAATATGATTATAGTTTGTAGTGATATATTCTTATGATCATATGTGAACCATAACCTTTGTTAAATCGGATTAGTGCTTTTACACGTTCGATTGCTTTGATTGGCACCGATTTCATATAACCTATTGCATCTAGGGAATTAAACTTGATTAGTGCTTTTACACGTTGGGTTGTTCTTTTAGATAGAATTCATATTCGCATCTTTTAATGTGTTTGTTGATGACAAGAGGAGATTAGCGGGATATTCTTGCGATCAAGGTATTCTAGGGCCTTTGATAAAAGTTGAGATTAAAATATCAATTCTAGTTATTGTGTTGAAAACATGTTTGTGATTGAAGACGAAATCCATGACTAATACTTTCTTATCCTTGATTTGATTTGTTTGCTTATTTCTTTATTTGTTTTATTTAGTTTATTATATAAAAATCAAAAAAACCCCGGTGTTATTTATAGGGAACCGAAACAATTTGACAACCTAGACCTCTCTGTGGGATCGATCCTTTCTTGCCCTTGCTTCATTATATATTTTGAGTAGTAAGAAAGTGTAAATTATATTTGTGTCGGTGACAATAGGTCAATAACAGCTTATATTATTATTGTAATTGTTATTTATTATCTCAAAAGAAAAATGAAAAAATTAAAGGAACAAAATAGAAATTAGAAATATAATGATAAGTATACATTAATCCAGGGTAAAATTTGTCTTTATAATAAAATAACAAAGTTTAAATAGAGAATTAACTAAATCAATAAAAATTCTTGGTGAACCGCCAAAACGGACACCATAAAAACCGCCTCCTAAAACCCTTTATGTGTTGGCCCCACAAAACCAAACCCTTATAAATTCCCTGTATGGAGTCCACTTTTTGTGAGTGAATGGCGGTTTTTAACGTGTTTGCTTTAGGCAAGTTCGCCTAAAATTATTGATTATGTGGGTCCATAGTTTATGCTTTTCTAGCTTTTAAAGCTAGTGCAAGTAGCTTTACAAGGCGCGTAAAACGAAATGCTTATTTTTAAAAGTATTTTCAATTTTTCTTTCTTTCTGGCGAGATTGGGGTATACCCAATAAGACAAAATAGGGTCATTTTGAAGTAAAAGAGGTCACCCCTTAACCATATATTTTCTAAATGGCTAATATACCCTTGTTTAATTAACACTAAAAATACGATTAGGTTAATTAATTGAGTTTAGATTAAAACTTTTCAAATTATGAATTTGAGTAATGAAATTTTTGATTGAACTTTGGGAAGTTTTTTGATGAAAAAAATTGTTTTGAAAAAATCTTTTGGAACGGAAATGAAAGCACACTAGTCAAACACTTCTAAAGAGGGGATTGCAAAGCTGTTGTATGAAATAATACTCAAAATTAGATCAAAAATCAACACTTTCAGTTATGAAAGTATGAAAAATCGGCAAGGTCGGCGAATGAAGATCATCCGACTTTATTTTTTAACACACATGAGACGAATTTTTTTTTATTATCGGCAAGGTCATCAAAAAAAAACTCTTCATTTATTGAAAATACCCCGCTACTGTTGAGAAAAATGCATTAGTCGGCAAGGTCTTCAAAATACCTAAATTTGTAAAAAAAAATTAGTAGTCGGCAAGGTCTTGAAAAATACCCTAAATATTGTTGAAAAATTTTGTTAGCTCAAGAAGATCTTCAAAAAATACCTGCCGCTATTGAAAAAAAATTCTGATCGCCATGGTCACATTATGAAAAGTCGGCAAGATATGCATGTTAATGACCTAAACACGAGAAATCACAATTTTCGATTTTTAACCTAATATAACAATCAAATCACACAACACAATGATGGGTTTGAGTTTAAACATCACTTATAGTCTTCTTTTAGTAGGTAGAGTCAACAATTTTTGGAAAATCAAAGTTGAAGATTTTTATATGGCTTTGGTTGATGGAAGATGCGAGATGAAGAAGAAGAAAGAAGATTAAGAGTTGTTTAGTTTTTAATTTTAGGGTTAATGAAATTAAGAAATAGATTTATTTTTAAGATTTAATTAGTTGAGGATATTAAAGTAAAATCATCCTTTTGCTTAAAAATGCCGATTAGGTTCCTTAAAATTGGGTATACCCCAATCTCGCTGGGTTTTCTTGTGCAAAACACAATGTTTAAAAAATTTGATACGAGTTTATTACACGGTACTTTTAATAGGAAAATGGGAAATGGGGCACAAACAACAAAAACATAATTCATTAAAGACCGAGAAAAAACAACACAAACATTTTCTTGATTAAAATGAAATTATGTTTTTGCGCAAAAATGATTAAAATGAAATGAGATCGAGTTTTCCGGCTTTGAATTTCAAAACAAAAACAAAAAAGTGGACCCTAGTATAACGGTCGGCTCCTATGGACAACAGTTCTCCACCGTCTTTATTCGTCAAAATCACGAAGCAAACCAATTTGGATTTCAATGATTCTACACAAACCGTGTTAGAAAACAAAGCAAAAACATCTCACATGATGGTGGGCCCCGCGCCCTGGGGAGTTAATAGGGGGTCACAGTCTTGGGCCCCATCATGTCAATATTTGTGAGGGCCACGGTTTCGAACAAAAAAAATGTTACTAAAAAAAGAAAGAAAAAAATAGCAGTATGTATCATATATCTAGGTCGTATCTCAATCCATACATCCCAAGTCTCTCTAGAGCTGAAATGTGATCTCTAAGAAATTCAACGACCAAGATCGTATCAATTTATAGTCAAAATATGTATTA
>JAJJWW010007300.1:0-10476 GCA_023531295.1 Papaver armeniacum
GCTTTGGCGCAACAGATGGGGACTCCCTCTGTTAGCTCGAGCTTTATTTGATACATCATCTGTTTGATTTTCATTCTTTTTGAAGCTATTCAAGTTTGTTACTGTAGATATGATGAAAGTTTAACCTTCTGGAGCTTGCAACTCAGGGGAGGCAAGAAAAGTGCGTTAAAGAAGAATGTAGCAAAATTCGTATATATAAAGGTAAGATGCTTCTTTTTTTCTCTGACAATTACATTTCCCACCAAGTTAATAATATTTCTATTGCTTCCCTAGAGACTTTTTTTTTTTTTTTCTTCCGGAAAACCTCTTTATAAGTAGAGGCTTGTTACCTACATAGCCCAGGTAACTAAGCATTAAAATTAAAATCCTTCATTTCCAATGCAATTGGGATCCAAATTATCAGACCTCTTTGTACAACCACCTAGTGCACTTGCTCCCTGAAAGAGTGCCAGTCACTCTCTTGAGTGGCTTAATAATAATCCAAGAACATAGATAATAAAGTAGCTATAAGCAATATACACAAACTTGTAATTATGATTAGGAACCAACCTTTTAAAGTACTCTCCATGATTCATACATATAGCATGAGTTACCGTATCTTTTCCTGACAAACTAGAAATTGGCAGATCAAAAATCTAAGTCGGTATCCTATCTAAACATTTTATCTTCTAGAACTGTTTCCCTTCATATGTCTGACCGAAGCGCCAAGTTGGTGGAGCAACATTATAGGACGTGACTGTTTTCCCGCTACTGCTTGTTACTTCGAAAGACAGGGGCTGTCCTAGAAGGATAACATTGCACTGCCAGTTTTGCCCCCAGTTTCTGCCCATGGGTATCCACCCTGTCTTTGATCCTTTCACTTTCACCGCTACAATTTCCCCATCCATCCCTACATTGGTGATCAAGACTTGATGGAAGTAAGAACTTCCACCCAGTGTAAATCGCACTCCCCCATCTCTTTCACAGTTCACCCTGCACAAAGTTGCAGATCCACAAATTGTTGCTTAAGTAGATTGAAACAAAACCTAAGTGGTTAATTTCCGTTTAAAAAGTCTATGTTTCCTTCTTGATAGATGTTCCTTTCATAAACCACCTCCAGGATATTTTGAGAAACTATCAGCCAAGATTTCAAGTATTCGTAACATATAAAATATTGGATTTGTTTGTCAACATCTGAACTTTAATTAGCAACCAAGGTCCAAGTTTTCTTGATGTTCTAATCTGTAACATTTGTAACTACTTCTCTATCAATTTTAGCTGAATTGAATCATTTGAGTTCAATATTAGAAGCTCATTTTTAATCTGTGCTTTTTCTTTTAAATTAGCAGGTGTTTCAGTTAACATTATATAAGCATTATAATGAAGAACAAACTATATTGTTACCTTCTAAACTGAACTGGCACCACATCAGCTCTTTTATCAGCCATTCCAGCAAAAACGTTTCCAGACATTTCAGTATTCTCATTAGGAAGTACCAACCGCCATATTAAATACTGGAAGTCCATAGTTGGGTGCGCAGAAATCTGTGATGGTGACCGTGACTGATGGACTCCCAAGCAAGCACCAATGGATGTGATCAACACATCTAATCTCAAAGCAACCCCCACAGGTACGCCCTCTGCTGAATAACATACCACTCAGTCCAGCACTGTACTTCCCATATGTTTTCATGTGAAGGTTTCCATAACCACAAGCACCTTCTGCAACATTGAGCAAAAACCAGATTAGCTGTGTCATTCATTTTAAGATTTTTAAAGAAACTTTGATGGTTTTGTTTGAGCTTTGAAAAAATACAGTCTGTAATAAAACAAAACTATATTTACTTGTAGTGATAGACCCTTCTGAGTCTTTGATGTATGTAGCACTGGCGGACTTCCACTCATATTCTTTAGCTGCGATTATACCTATTCTTAGCAATACCAAGTAACAAAGTGCAACCTGAATAAACCCCATTGTTTGAAAGAGAGAAATGAAAGATAGAAGATGATAGACAGATAGATAGTAATGGAGTTTTTCTTTTGTTCTCTTCTTTTTTATGGGGATCTTAAATTTCTTAATGGAGGAAAAAGTGTATCTCTTTTTAAACTCTCTAGAGAAAAATGGGGTTCTTTTTTTTGTTGATCGATAAAATGGAGTTTAAAGTTGAGATATAAGCAAGAGACAAATACTCTTTTCACACTAAGCCAAAAAACAGGCTTATCAGATATCAAGAAGAAAGAAAGACCATTATCCTTGAAGAGTGAGATTGTTAGGTGGAAGACTGAAGAGTAGCAAGTTACATCTATCAATGTTGTTGGACTGCACTGCATAGAAGAACGGGGAAAGAGTCAAAAGTGTTTGGCTCTTGTTCCTTGTTTGAATGTTAAGAGAAAGAGGGAGAATATATCATCATCATCATACCAGAATCCATAGAAAATGATATCTTTGGTGGTGGGAGGGGAACTGGGGGAAGGGATAGGGTAAAGTTTAGGGTTTCCCATTTCAATATAGTATTGTCTTTTTAAGTGTTTTAGTTTCTGGCTCTACTTTTGATGACCAGGACAAGGATGAAGCTTTAGCGAGTAAAAGAAGGAATCAAGGAAAAAGAGAACCAGGATGATGGGGCCAAGGACCAAGACCAAGGAAGAATGATGGGGACATTCTTAAGTTAAAAAAATGGTGGGAAAACTGGCATGCGGTTTCCAACAGAATCATATATCTATGCTAGCCATTTAGGGGGTGACTCCCCCATTTGAAAGGGATCAGTTTAATTAGCCTGCCTGGTAACCTTTTCATGGTCCCAGTATGCCCTGAACCTTCTAAGCCATCATATTATCTTCTCCTTTTTGGGGTTCTTTAGTAAGCGACTGCAGGTGGGACGAAGTAAAGCTATCGACTCAAAAACCAAAAAGAAGTTAAAGATATGGTTTTAGCCGTGGTGAGACACTACGTTACGTGGAGTAAATTTGGTCGAGCGGAGTTAGAAGGGTTCGCTCTGATGCATGGGGCGTATGCACTGCTAAGTGCGCTTGGGTTGGGCATTAACTTTAAGTTGCGCTGATGTTAGCGGTGTTTAAATTTGCGCTTGGTGTGGAACGTAATCTTGAACTGCGCTACTGATGGGACGCAAATTGAAACTACGCCCTGAATGGGACGCAATTGAAACTCACGCTGATGGGCGCAAATTGAAACTACGCCGATGGGCGTAACTTGGGACTACGCCCGATGCGGCGCGCAATTGAAACTACTGCCCGATGGGGCGTAACTTGGACCATGCTTCGATGGGGCGTAACTTGTGATACCATGCAAACAAGTAAAACAGAAGGTTGGTGGTGGTGGCAGCATTGCCCCTCTTAAGCCAACAGAAGGTTCGATAGAATGTGATGTTATGCGTTAAAGTCTTAGAATAGGGCCATTCATTCGTGGACCAGTAAATCGTAATAGATTACATGTTGGTTTTGCATAACATTAGTGTAAATGCGCCCCATGATTCAACAAGCGCAACTTATAAATGCGCTCCATGATTCAACAAGCGTAACTTATAATTGCGCCTATGCATTCAACGGGCGTGAATCTATAATTGCGTCCATCATTCTAACGAAGCGTACTTGTGATTGCGCTCGATGTTGGGCGTGACTTTAAATCACGCCATCTGGCACGTAATCTAGCATCAGCGCTTGAATGAGCGCAATATTATGGTGTCAGCTTGGTATCGAGCGCAAATGTTAATTACGCCCCACCGGCGTACCCAAAGCCGCGTTTCAATCGAGCGTAGTCTTAAAGTTACGTCTCGTTACCGCACGCAAATTACATGACTACTTTGGATCGGCGTAGTCTCAAATTACGCCAGACTATAACCAAACCAAAGACCAAATTTGGTTTGGATTAGTTTTACAATCTGCGATTTACTCTTTCACTCCACTCGACAAGTGTCTCTCGCTTTCGACCAAATTTTTAGTTTTGGTCGATGACTGTGGTTGCTCTTAGGATTAAAATACCAACAAAGTGCACCAATTGGCTTGTTATTAGTTACGTAACCAAGGATAAGGTTATAAACGCGTAAATCATTGTCAAGCTGCCATTTCCCTACTTACCAGTCAAGTTAAAAAACAGAACTGCCATTAGGAAAGCCAAAGAGCAAAAGCAAGAAAAATGTGCTGATAATGTACATTAACTAAAGAAAAACGCAATTCATATATCGCTCATTCACTTGGTGATCTTCTTGTTTCTGGCTCTCCTCAGTAAGAAGCGCAACGAAAATGTAGCGAGAATCAAAGTTTGCCAAAACCATCCATTAGCATTTGACGGATCCACCTTTTTTGCTAAATACCAAGCGTACATAGCCTCGCCAACATGCACCAGTGTAACTATGACGAAACCGATTTGTGCATTTCGCAATGATCTGTAAAAGAAGAGGCTGATGGTTTTGAAAGGCTTTACAGGACCAACATTCGGTAAGAAAGCAGCAGCAAACAACCAAGGGATGCCAATCAGGCAGAAAATCCATGGATATATTGTGGGTCCATCCAGCTCCTTATTTTTTCTTTCTTGCCAGTACGAGATGGTCTTTGACATGCCTTCTTGTGGGGTTACATGCGGAACATATCCGAGTTCCTCCTTGGCTTTTTGGATCGAAAAATAGTGGGTGACACCAACCTGACATCATGATTTTATTTTTAAAATGCTGTAATGATTAAAGTAGCGCGCACTGTGCTAATGTAGATTAAGAAAAAAATAATTAACAAATTAACCTTATAGGCATCCGCGGGGAGGATAAGCGGCTATGTTGCACGGACACGGAAACGGGACACGGTTATGACACTCGACTACGTGTTACTTTGGACACGTCAAATCTCAAAAACAGGTTACTTTGATCACGTTATATATTATTCACATCATTAAAATAAAATATTACTACAATCTACACAACAAAATAATTACTCTTATTTTTAAAATATTTGATTACTAATTAAATAAAATTAATAATAATATAATAATTGTAAAGCTTTTCACTTAATCACGCTTGGATTTGACTAAAACAAGAATAAATTAGTGTCTCATTTAGCTTTATTTTGATTTTCCAAACCAAAATAAATCATTTATGACGTGGTCCGAAAGTGTCCAATTGGTGTCCGCAAAGTGTCCAATAACAATTTTTACGCGACACATGATGTGGCGTGTCCATCGAAAGTGTCGTAACTGTCGCGTGTCCGTTTACGCTGTCCGACACGGTTACTGTGCATCTTTCTCGAGAGCGTCCGTGCAACATAGATAAGCGGCTGCGGGAGCCAAGAGTGGTCCAGCCATGGATACAAGAGTGTTCTGTAAAGAGCCCAAAATATTCTTCCAAATAGTAATGCATAGGAAAGATCTAATGTGTACTTAGGCAAGTCATGATCCAGACTTCTCAGCAGTGGACGAGTAAATTCAAAAGTGTTGACAGGACATCCTGAAAATGGATAAGTTTTTTTTATAGACAGCAACATGATTAATGAATGTTCTCAAGTTCGTTGTTGCACTAGTTTATGTCGCTGCTAATACTTAATTTTTTGATAATCATGCTGTGAAACGACTCGTGAAAGTTAAATGCGTCGAAGCTAAGGAAGGTTGACAACACATTACCATCAGATATAAAGTACGTCTTCCCAGCAGCAACTGGGTCATTGTAATCATGTTCTTCTCTCCACTCCCACCACCACCACCCAAGTTTCTTACCAGTCCCATGCTTCCTAAAATTAAGGCATGCACAAGGTTATCCAAATAAACCCAATCTGTCTTGGCTTCATGACTGTTTGGTGCTTTATCAATTTTGCATCTCAACAAACCCAACTTGGATACAGATACTATCCTAGGAAGCAGGTCGCAGCCTTGTTCGCCTGGCCCATAGATAATTCCGGGACGAACTGCACATGTATAGAGGCGGGTATTCCCGTTCTGTGATAGAAGACCATTGCTCTTGAGAACCAACTGCTCAGCAGCAGATTTACTCAATCCATAGGGATCATAACTGTAGTCATCCATGGGTAAATAAGTCGTGTTTTCTTCATTCCCATTCACTATATCCTTTCCTCCAAAGACTACATTGTTAGCGCTCATATACACGAGTCTCTTGATGCCATACTCTAGGCAAGCATCGACTACATGGCAGGTTCCATTTATGTTCACCTCTTCAACTCTCTCAACTTGGAGCATTTCTTTCCCGGACGCGCCATAGGATGCTAGATGAAAAACACAATCCGCCCCATCTCGTAAAGCTCTCTCAACATCCGTTTTCTGTCTTACATCTCCTGTTGAATGAAATGCACAACAAACAAAAAATAGCTACGAATCATTACAAACACAAAAACATACTTTCAAGATAAGTGAAGGTCACTTTGGCTCTGTCAATGTGGTTATAATTGAACTTTCTAAGGTGATTGTATTACCTTGGATGATCGTAACCCCAATCCTCTTAAGGTCATCATAACAGTCACAAGTACTAGTTGGTGAAGCAAGAAAATCGAAAATTCGAACGTCACTAGCTCCTCTTCTTATAAGCTCTGAGCAGAGTGCAGAACCCACAAAACCCAATCCCCAAATCACAACAAATTTATTTCCCTTAATCTCCACCATCTCCTCCTCTGGTCTGTTGTTTATCTTCTGTTAACAGTGTTAACTCTTCTCCAATTCTTCTTTTTCGGTTCTTCAAAAGATTAGTAAGCTACACTACTCCTGTGCTAAGACACATGTAACTCTGAACAGGTAGAGTTTGATCGGTTTGTCTCTCCAGATTTTGTTTTTGTGCAAATGGAGATAAGGGTGCACGAAACAAAGACAACTAGTGCAGTCTACCAACTAGCACCTGTCACATTAAAAAAAAAGTCAACTTTCAGGCCTGCAACTCCCAGCTTCACTGATATTGTTGGAGCCGTTTGGAAGTACCTGAGGATGATGGGTCCCTCTGTTCTGCTGCAACAGAGCTAACCTGTTTCACCAATTTCTAAACCTACAAAAAGAAAATTGAACTCTAGTCAATCCTACTTGACTTGTAAAGAAATTCAACATCTCTCTGCATTTTGCTCTTTATATTCTTCGCCTATTCTTATTATTACAATATGTATCAATGTTCTTACACCACTACCAAAAACAAGAAACAGAATCAGGCAATTCAAATGTCACTCATTCTTCTATTGATAAATGATAAGTAAGTTTCTGACATAAACCCGAATATTATTTCACCAGCTATTCGCACCAACTGTTATAACTTATAAGTGGAGCTACATCAGAGTAAACTACACACAAGTAGAACAACATAGAATTTTCTATCGGTTTGATGAACATTTGACGGGAGATCAGACTCTCACTCCTTTCTGGCTCTCTTCAACAGGAAACGCAGAGAAAAGAACCCAAGAACAAATGTCTGCCAAAACCATCCTTTAGCATTTGCAGGATCCACTTTCTTTGCCAGAAACCAAGCATATATAGCCTCACCCACATGTGCAGCTACTGAAGCGACGAAAAGTATTTGTAAAGGGGACATCGATCGGAGAGAAAGTGGCTTTACGGGTCCTAAGACTGGTAAATAGGCGAGAACAAATACAGCAAACATTCCAATCACACAGAAACACCATGCATGTATGGTGGGCCCATCCAAAGATCTTCTCTTCCGCTCCCGCCAGTACGAGATGGTCGCAGACATGCCCTCTTGGGGACTCACCATGGGGACATATCCTAGCTCATTCTTTGCTTTTAGGGGAGAAAAGTAATGAGTAACTCCAACCTGTGGGGCAAAAGCATAGAAAATGTTGATATGGAATATTTGTGCAGCCTAATGAACGCATGAAACTCAACCTTATGCATAACAACACTGAAGATATGGATTAGGAAGTACTGTGATAATGCTCCTGAACTAACATGAAAGAGAACTCATGACATATCTTTAATCAAACACATGGAAGAGGTAAGAAATGAATGAACCTACCTTATGTACTTCGGAGGGAGAACAAATGGTTGAGGCAGCCATGACCGATTCAACCATGGATATAAAATTGTATAAATTACCCAGAAAATTCGTCCCAAGAGGAGTGCATGGGAAATGTCCAATGTAGCCTTTGGAACATCATAGTCCAGACTTCTGAGCAGTGGGCGGATAAACTCAAATGTGTTGACAGGTGATCCTGAAAATGATCAGGTAACCATATAACAATGTGAGTTCAAGCAGATGTTCAGAAACCTAATGCTCCCTCCGTCCCACTAATAAGTGACCTAGTTACTTTTAGATTTTGTTCCACCATTAAGTGACCTATATCACTAAACAAGGAGATATTCCTAAAATTATCCTTTTAATTGATTATAAGAAATATGCATAATTTGATAGTCATGTTTACATTCGTTACGTAGGTGTTTTAAAATGCTTTACAATGGTACGAAGTTCGCGAACATCCGTGGTGTAGTTTGAGAGATAAATCATTTCAAAATTTCATTATTTATTATTTATAAGGGTATAATTGTAAAAAGTGCTTAAAAATACTTTTCCCTTTGCTTTGCCTTAAAAATTGTGCAAACTTGAACTAGGTCACTTAATAGTGGGACGGAGGGAGTATATATACACGATATCCTGTCAAATTCGTACACATAAAACAGAATAATTTTTGGAATTGAACCAAAATTTAGATATAACAACTCAATGTATAGTGATAGTAGTACTAGTTAATAACTTGGAAAAATCAATTTCTTAGAGACAAATTATATTACCATCACATATGAAGTAAGGCTGGCCAGCTGCAACAGGAGTTCCTTCTCTCCCGGGGATATTATCCAAGAGTCCCATGCTTGCCAATATTAGAGCAAGCACGAGATTATCCACATATACCCAATCTGACTTCACAGTTGGACCACCAACTTGGAATGCCAACAGACCCAGCTTTGCAAGTGAGACTATCCTAGGAAGATGCCTCTCTTCACCCGGTCCATAGATTGCAGCAGGACGAATCACGCAAGTATAAAGACGAGTTCCATTCTTCCTACATAAAATCAAAGTTACAACCACATAACGTAAGTCTAATAATGGTAGTAAGGTAAATGCATTAACCCACTCAATTCATTCCTGGCTTAAAAATCTCTTTGATCATCCTATAAATGATAAAATTGCAGTTCAACAGGAGATAAGGAAAGGGTCTAACTTCCTCTGACGCAGGTTCTTCTACAGGAACTACAAACTTAGAGACACGTTTACTTACTTGCAGGTGCGGCCATTGCTCTTGAGAACCAACTGTTCAGCAACAGATTTACTACGGCCATACGGATCCACATGGTCGTCCATGGGAAAATAAGGCAAGGCTTCATTGCCATTTACAATCTCCTGCCCTCCAAACACAACATTGTACGTACTCACATAAACTAGCCTCTTAACCCCAAACTCGAAACAAGCATCCAAAACATGGCATGTTCCATTTATATTAACTTCGTCAACACGCCCAGCTTGAATCATTTCCTTGCCAGACATCCCATAAGAAGCAAGGTGGAAAACACAGTCCACCCCACGCAAAGCCTTTGCAACATCTTTGTTTTTGGTCACATCCCCTGGGTATAAGATATTACATATCACATATTAGAAAGAAAAAATGAAAATAAAAACCAATTACAAATCAAGGATAGACAATTCCATCCATGCCCATGAGTGAGTTGACTTCATAATTGAAGATTTAGAGTTAAATCTAGTCATGGTTACACCTTTATCATTTGTATCTATCAGTTGCCTCAAAGAGTCAAATTCAATCACTTAAACACTGAAATTGTTTGTCTCTTTGCTGTTTTTGCAAAAAGGCGTTACCTTTGATGGATTTGACTTACAATTGAGTTCAACCCATTTTTGGGTATGGATGAAATTACAGAATTGGATTGATTAAACAGGTAACCAAAGTAAGTGTAGGTCAAATTCAATAACTCATATAGTAAAATTGAAAGTTTTTTTGATATAAAAAGGTAATACCTTGAATGGACTTAACACCGATCTTATTAAGATCAGCAGACCAAGGAGATGAAGAACGGAGATCTAAAGTCCGAACTTCCCTTGCACCTCTACGTATGAGTTCAGAACAAAGAGCTGAACCAACAAAACCAAGTCCACCAGTGACCAGAAATATACTTCCCTCAATTCCCTCATTCTCGCTCAAATGCATCTTTCTTTCTTTCTTTCTTTCTTTCTTTCAGTAAGTAACCCTAAAGCTAAACCCTGGATTACTACTGGATGGTTGGTAGCACAACGAGATCAGATTTCTTTTGATTAAATCGTTATATACGAAGTAGGTAGGAATTTAAATTTCCAATTTTATCTGATCCGTAGTAATTGTGTTTCGGTATACTGGATGATGAGCATGATGGTTGTAGACCGATAACCACTCCCGCCACATTGCCATTATAAGCTGTCACACTTAGGTAACTAATCCATTTTATAGGGAAAAGTAAATACACCATTACTCGGTCGAGTACAGGAAACACGCCAAAATGCTTGCCAAG
>JAJJWW010007301.1:0-11110 GCA_023531295.1 Papaver armeniacum
ATCTTATCTTTGATTCTGTACTAATATAAAGAAAAGAGGTAATTGTTTGGTGAAGCTCACACATGACAATAATACCTATTAACTAAGCTTTAGTTAATATTTGTATATTTGGGAATGCCATTGTTTTAAAAATAGATCAAAAAAATTAAAACTTAGATATCTTTAAAAATACACATCGGAGTTTTGCAAAATTAATATATTTCAAGCTCTTTAAAAATTATCTACGTAATGAGTACAAACAAGGATATTAAATTTTTATTTTAAGATTTTTTTCCATTATTATCAAATTTGGTGTTGTTAAAAGAATCAAATTCAAGCATGTGCATCGTGACGTGTGGCCTATTAGTACTAATATAAAGAAAAGAGGTAATTGTTTCGACGCCTTTTCACATGACAATAATACCCCCATTAACTAAACTTTTTAGTTAATATTTATATATTTCTGTGAATGCTTATTGTTTTAAAATAGATCAAAAAAAATTAAAACTTAGATATCTTTAAAAATACACATCGGATTTTTGCAAAATTAATATATTTGGAAAGCTCTTTAAATTATCTACGTAATGAGTACAAACAAGAATATTAAATTTTTATTTTAAGATTTTTTTTTTCCCATTATTATCAAATTTGGTGTTGTTAAAAGAATCCAATTCAAGCATGTGCATCGCACATGTGGCCTTACTAGTTAAAATAAAGAGTATGAGCTAATATTATCATGTCATGTGATAGATGAGACAAATATATCACTTTCAACAAGAGTAAATAAATACTAATGATTGAGATATACCTCCTTCTTTTGGAAAAATCCTACTTGTTTTAAGAATGGAGCCAACAATTTTTTTTTTGTTTGTGAAGGATTAATGCTCAATTGGAAACAAAGAACAAGGTGCTGATAATGTGTTTAAGTTATTGTGTTTAAGGAGACAAAGCTTTAATGGAGAAGAAACCAAAAAATAGAAGAGAAGGAGAATCAGTGAGTCTTTTATTCATTCTCTTGTTTCTCTTTAAGTACACATGACAAAGAAGAGATGTAGGAATTAGTGTTGTTACATGTGTTGGTGGTAATAGAGAAAGTATTACATGTGTTAAGCATGAAGATAAAAGTACATGCACAATGCCACCTCAAGTGGTCAACCACTCATATTACTACAACATAGCCAAACCCAACCGTAAATAATTTTTGCATGGGTATTTATTGCTCTTTTACGGTTGGGTTTTTTCATAATTCCAAACCGTAACTTGAATTACGGATGGGATCGATTTTTTACTTTCCAACCGTAATTGTTCCTGTGTCTTTAAGTTTTGTTCCTACGATTTGGAAATAAAGATCTTCTACTGGGGAATTCTACTTACGGTTGGTTTCGTGGCTCTTCGAACCTAGACGTAAACCAAAATCTGAAATTTCTTCAAACATACAAGAAGAATTACGTCTAGGTTGATCAAAAAACAAACCGTAAACCTGATAATTACGGCTAGGTTTAAGAAAGAAAAATTCAGTACACTAACCTAGACGTAAGACTACATTTTACGGTTTGATTAAACTAAACCCAGACGTAAGACTACATTTTACGGTTTGATTCAAACAAAACCTAGATTTAAGACTACATGCAATCTATTTTACTGTTGAATTCAACCCAACCCAGACGTAAGTTCTTTATAATCAAATTTTACGTTTATAAATTAAACTAGAACAGACGTAAATGAATTTAGCTAGGTAGAAACGTGAATCAAGTTGAATTGAATTGAAATTGAAGTTACTTGTGGAGGAGAGGAAGAGAAGAAAGATGAAGAGGGAGGTTTTTCTTGAATTAAAATAGGTTTTTAAGTTTTTATTTTAGTTCAAGGGTAATCTAGACATTTTGCTTTGGTGTTAGGATATCCCATAACCACTTTTTTGGACACTAAGAATCCAAGTGAAGCCCCTCTAATGGAATGTGACGCCCCCAATAATACCCTTCTTTTTTTTCCATGGCTCAGTTGGTCAAACGACCCTTCAATTTTCTTTGGCTGTTCAAGATTTTAATTATAGCGACGTGAACACCACTAAGAACTCTGGATGGTGGTTGGAACCACAATTTCATGAAAGTCAGATGCGCTATGATCATGTACGTCAAAGTTAATTACATCACGATGGAATGATCATATCATAGCAGGTATAAATCAATAATATGAAGTACAAGACAATACTTCCCAACACCTTTAGCAGGCATGAACAAAAAAAGTTCAGATATGGAGCACTTGTTGTATGTTTGATCATTCTACTTACTTCCTTCACAGTTTACAAATCATCTTTCTCATATTTTTCTGTTGGTAAGTGTCTACATGAAGTTTGGCAGTAATTAACGTGCTTTAAATATTGTCTGTATTTGTTTTCATCTTGGTTGTTTATCATGCAGTCAATTTAAGATCCTCCATAGATACTGGATTAAGTCTGTTAATTGTTCGAGATAAATGCGCGGAAGCTCCTCTAATGGTTGAAGATATAGGAATGAAGCAGGAACCTGTATGATATTTCTAAGCAATGACAGATTTTTGTGATATCAATGGAGATGTTAGGATTCATGGGAAAACATCTACCGTCCTATTCAATACTTCATCTCAAAATGGTATTTATACGGGGAACGAACCATGGAAAATTAAGCCTTACCCTCGGAAGATAGATATTAATGCGATGAGGAATGTTAGCCAATTTTCGATAAAAGCATTTATCAACAATACTGGTAAAGAAGTGCCTCAATGCAATTTTAGTCATAACGTTCCTGCGATAATTTTTTCTACTGCAGGGTATAGTTGGAACCATTTCCACGCCTACGCAGATATATTCATTCCACTTTTTCTCACTTCTCATATGTTCAACAAGGAAGTTCAGTTTCTTATAGCCAATTCCAAACCGGTACTGGATATTCAAATATAAAGTGATTTTTTCAACACTTATCTAGATACCCAATAATCAATATCGACAAGGAAGACAATGTCCATTGCTATAAAAGAGTAATCATCGGTCTAAAAGTACATAAGGATTTTAATATAGATCCTATGAAATCTCCTGAAGGCTACTCAATGACGGATTTCACCAAATTCATAAGAAGTGCATACTCATTAAATTCAAAATCCTCCGCAATGAAGATCAGAGACAATCTCACTGCAAGTAAGAACCAACAACAACAACAACAACCAAGGCTTCTACTTGTTTCGCGTAAGAAAACTCGGAAAATTATAAATGAAGATGAAGTAGTTACTATGGCTAACAGCTTGGGATATGAAGTAATAGTAGCGGAACCCGGGAGTGGCATGGATTGCTTGAGATTTGCGGAAGTTGCAAGTACATGTGATGTGATGGTAGGAGTTCATGGAGCTGGTTTAACTAATATTGTTTTTCTTCCCACAAATGCAATACTTATTCAGATTGTACCACTGGGAGGACTAGAAACGGTATGCAGGAACTATTTTGGAGAACCAGCTAAAGATATGAAATTGAGATATTTAGAGTATAAGATAAGTGTGAAGGAGAGTTCTTTAATAGAACAATATCCACTTAATCATGTTGTTTTTAAAGATCCTCTTTCATTTTCAAACTAGGTTGGAGTCCAGAAGGTTGGAGTGCACTCAGGGCTGTATATTTAGACAGACAGGATGTACACATTGATGTTCATAGATTTAGACTTACTTTGTTAAAAGCACTTCAGCTTCTCCGCAATTGAGATATTCATGTTGCATCTTTTTTGTCCATTTAATGTTTAGAATTTGCTTATGAAATATATAATGTTTGTCAGGTGACAAATATATATATGTTCATACCTGGCTCCTTCGCATGGTTTACTCAGGCCACTGTGAAAACATGAGTAATTTCAATGGAAGATACCAGAACTTGAAAACAGAGTTGGTCACTTTTACCCATAAATTTTGTTTGGTCGCGTTACAAAAAATAAAAAAAAAATGTATTTTTAAAAAGCAAATTAAATAAAAAATACAACAAATATGACAAGCAGTTCTTCCAAGAAAAAAATGAATAACAATTTTCATGACGCTTGACCCATATTACTTACATCAATTCATTATCACAAAGAATGCGCCAATTTAGCAGTTCAGTTGTTGATGAAGACATCGAAAAGAACACAAATATGATTAGCAAGTCCATTTCAACCACCTAATTAAACTTGTTATTGGCGTATATTACCAATTTATGCCCTCCCTGGCTATAAACTACCTTTTGCTAGCTCCCTTTAATCTTTATAGTTCATAAACACTACTAGATCACGCTCAGAGTTCTCTACAGCACCTACTGCGCACACGTCCTTAGTATGAAGTACAAGGCAGTATTTGCTAACAGCTTTAGCAGGCACGAACAAAAAAAGTTCGGTTATGGAGCATTCGTTGGGTGTTTGATCATTATAATTACTTCGTTTGTTGTTTATAAACCATCCTTCTCTTATCTTCCTGTTCGTAAGTGCAGTGCTTATTCAAAATCTTAAGTAATGCCTGTGTTAGTATTTTCTTTTTGATCTTGGTTGTTCACTGTATATGCAGCCAACTTAAGATTTTCTATTGATGCTGGATTAAGACCTGACAATCGAAGCTAGCTCCCTCATTTAAGTAAGTATTTTTTTTTCGTAAAGCTTGCAAGAAAAGCTTTCCATAATAATGATCAGTTATGGCACATAAATTCTGGACTTTTTAGCAATTGTTTGTCAAGTTGCAAACAAGGAAACGGCTAAAATCAGAATCCCATCTAATACCGAGAGTGCAGAGTTAAAAGTTTCAGATACAAACATAATCCAGCAGGAAATAAGAATGTTGCCTGACAACGAACCAACGCAAGACATAACAGCTGCAGATAACAAATCGCAGAAGGAAATCAAAGTTCTTTACGGGGAGACGAAGAGCCCAAATGAAATTTCGGAAATTAAGCAAGATATATCAAATCCAGTCAGTGAATTCAAAAAGGAAATCAGCGTTTCAATTAATAGTACTGAAATGAAGCCACCTGTGTGTGATGTTTCTGACAGGATGACGGATTTTTGTGATATCATTGAGATGTCAGATTCATGGGAAATCATCTACCATTTTATTCAGTACTTCATCTCAAAATGACACTTACACAGGAAAGAATCATGGAAAGTTAAACCTTACCCCCGAAAAGCAGATCCAGAAGCCATGAGGAGTGTAAGCCAATTTTTGGTAAAATCATTTATCAACAATAATGACAAAGAAGTGCCTCAATGCAATTTTAGCCATAATGTTCCTGCGATAATTTTTCGACTGCAGGGTACAGTTGGAACCATTTCCACGCCTACACTGATGTACTGATTCCATTATTTCTCACTTCTCATAAATTCAACCAAGAAGTTCAGTTTCTTATAACCAGTTCAAGCCAGTATTGGATTCATAAATATGAAGAGATTTTAAACACCTATCTAGATACCCAATGATCGATATCGACAACGAAGACAATATCCATTGCTATAAAAGAGTAATCGTCGGTCTAAAAGTACATAAGGAGTTTAATATTGATCCTACGAAATCTCCTAAAGGATATTCAGTGACAGATTTCACTAGATTCATTAGAAGTGCCTATGCAATAAATACGAAATCATCCGCCATAAGGATCAGACGGAATCGCAAAAGCAAGAATCAACAACTGCAGCAGCCGAGGCTTCTTCTTGTTTCACGTAAGAGGAGTCGAAAATTTACAAATGAAGGTGAAATAGTTAATATGGCTAGAAGCTTGGGGTATGAAGTGATTGTTGCGGAACCTCGAACTGGTATGAATTACTCGAGATTTGCTGAAGTCGTTGTTGGTAGGCCCGTTAGGAATTTGAGTTTAATATAAACTCATGCCAGTTAAGGTCGGTCACAAGGAATTAAGATAACTCTTCTTTGTTTACTTATTCCTAAAGTTTAGGGAATTCCTTGCTAAGTTATGAAACCCTAAACTTGTAGGATAAGTAATATGTCTACTATATAAGGAGGCATAGGATATGAGTTTTAGATATGGAGTTCTCAAAAGAAATTCTCATTAGAGATGTGAGGAATTCATCCCACCGCTTGTGGTGGATGTGAGAGACCATCAATGGTGTAAGGAGTACATCATTATGGTGCTTATGGGATACTTATCGATGTTGGAAGATATGTCGTTATGGAGTATTCATGTGGAGATGTTGGTAAGACATCTTGTTGAGGAGAAGATCATCTTGGTGGTGCTGTATTAGATTATTGGTGTTGAGCTAAAGGCGTCCATGGTGGTCTATGTCGGTGCGCAGAGAAGATCATCTCAAGGTGTGGTAGATAATACGGTAAATATTATCTCATATGGGTGAAGACACTACTTTGGATTTATATGGCGTTTGTGAGAGTTGTTCGGTCACATTGTGGTGAGTCGATAATTGATTATTCAATTCTTGTGTAATTCTCAATTGGTTATATAATAAAGAAAGAGGTCGAGCCGTTTGGTGGATGTAGACAATATACACACATTGTGTATATTGTTGAACCAATGTTAAACATGAGTACTTTACTTCTTGTTGCTTTTGATTTATGGCTTGCACTGTGTGGTTCTCTTTTCTTCTTCTTATCCTAGATCGTAGTGAGGTTCATGGAGCAACCAAGATCAAGTGTTTCTTGTTAGCTATTTTTGTTTCAGCGGTATTAGCATGTAGATGGCTCGAACCCCAAACAATTGGTATCGTGAGCTTTAAGTCGATAGAAGATTTAAGAAAGAAGTTTTGGGTTTTCTCGGTTATGCGAAATTTTTGAAGACAAAGGATTTGGTTTCATCAAGTATGTGAGGAATTGATGTTCTGACTTGAAGATTTAGAAGTTTGATGTTATCAAGTATGTGTAGGATTTGATTTCATCAAGTTTGTGAACAAAGCAAAGTAAAGCGTTTTCGAAGGAATGTGATTATATCGTGTGATCTTCATTCTAGATGGTCAAGATTTATGGTCTTGATGTTTATGGTGCTACATTGGAGATTTGACATTGACACTTATTGGAGCGTAAAACCCTATGCATGGCTTGAAGTAAGTTTATTTATTCTATATACTTCGTACTATATTCTTGTGAACTGTTTGAAAGACCTACGTAGATTTGGTTTTCAATTAATCAGTGTTTGCTTGGCAAGACACAAGAAGGCAAGAATATTGTGGTTGAGATACAAATATTGGTTTGTATGTTTATATGAAATATAAGCATGTCAAAGTCTCATTATTGGTCCATACCATGGGAAACAATAATTTGGTTATCAATAGTCATCAGTTGGATCATGTTGCTGAATTTTTTTAACCTGAAGTTTAAGAATGTGAAGATGAATTCATACTCGCTCTTCCTTAGTTGTTTGTTACAATAAGGATTTTGGGAAATCTCTTAGTGAGGGTTTGGTGCTGGAAGTATTGATCGCTGGCCGTGGATTTGATATGTTCCTAAGTGAAGAGTTTGATATTCAATCTTAGTATTTGTTCATGCGGCTACAAATAGTTGCAAGACATTGATCGTTGGATGAAGATGTGATATTGGTTGCTGTGGTGGAGCTATGGTTTATTTTTATATAAGAAAAAAGTGTTTTCATATAGCTTTGTAGGGTTTGTTTGTTCATAAGTTGAGTATGCATTGTGTCGAGGTAGAACAATGTTTTTGGAGTTTTCTCTCGATTGTTTCCGGCGGAGAAGCTTGGGGATAGTTTGTGGGATCTTTGATTCTTTCCATGACGTTCACCAAGAGTTGTTTGATTGTACACCATTTGAAGTCATCCGATTGGTTGAAGTGCAAGACAATTGGACTTAAATAGGTTGGTCTATTTGTGTTGCGGATACATTCCTACTTTGGTGAAGACCCGTTATGAGGAATTAAAAAGGTATAGTTTGGACACTTCAAGAGCTTAAAGAATTAAGAGACAATATTACAATGTGTATGGTGGCTTAGCTAAATAAGATATTACTTAGAGAAAACACGGTGCATGGAATTTGAGTAGGGCTGCAATTTTGGCGTGTTTTTCCATTAACCTTTTGTTATCCATTGGCTATTTGATTTCTGATGATCGGTGTGAGACTTTCGTTGGAGAGAGCTACATTATAGCAATGGTAATATTTGGGGTTTGCTCATCTTCTATAGTTGTGAAATTGGTTTCAATAGGATGAGTCTCGAGAGATGAAGGTAAAGATTTCTTTTTGAGAAATTTGGCTCAAAGAACGATAGTTTCTCAGTCAAGTTATTTTCTCTAAATAGCTTGAAAATAAACACATCGACGTCTTGAATTGCTTGGAGCTTGAGGAAGTTCTTCAAGGTTTTGATTATGGTCGGGGGTGTGATTGGGTATTCGTGTAAATGACGGATTATCGATTTCAAACGTTTGGTGCACGTTTGGAGCAAGATTGGGAAAGGATATGCACAAGGCAGAATGTGTGACTTTATGTATTCTGTGGTAACAATGAATTCTTCGACATTAGTCATAGTGTTATCCAAGTCTTATTATGTTGTGGTTTGACTGTCAAGTCGAAACTACATGCTTGCTAAGAAATTGATAAAAGACTATCTTGACAATTATGTTAAAGCTCGTAAAAAAAGGACATTGTTGTCAAAGCTCGTTGAGTTGGCCAAGTGGTGAAGATGTTTAGTGTGTCACCACAAAGTCTCTGAAGTCGGGACACGTGCGTTATGGCATGTATGCATTGAAGATATGATGAGTTTTTTGAATCGAGTAAAACTCAATTTAGGTAAATATGGTCATAGAATCATAATCCAATCGGAGATAGGCTCGTAAAGCAAGATTCATGAGGTGAGCTCGAGATTGGCACAGCAGCGGGCAATGATCCATGGATTGGTTGTATTTGGTGCGCAGACAGAGTCATGCTCAATATGCTTTGGTACATACAAGATGGTTAGTTTCTTGAAAGCCAACATGAAGGTTGGTTTATGACAACCCAGACGAAGGTTTCTCGTTAACCTAGCTTTGGAGGACATGCTCATGGAAAAGATCAAGTATGTGATCGGCTTATTTAAATAAGCAATTGACTCCTACTGGAGTTTAGAGACGAATTTAAGACTATGGTTCTGCTAAGGTAATGCTTAGCAAGATTTACGGGAGGCTATTTGTGGTAGTTTCATTTGCTTATCGAGTAGTTATGGATGTCAACCTAACGGATGTGGTGCGCAACTTGGAGTTAGTGGTTTATAAGAGCGTAACATTGACTCGGGTGGAGCAAGGAAATCCAAGACGGAGATGTGTTCGTAGTATGGAGCAAGTTCGGAGGTGCGAAGGCTCAAGGGCTTGACAATGACTGAATTCAAGTTCGATGGAAGCATATGGGTAACAATGGTATATGGTCTGATTGAGTTGGCATGCAATACACCTAGAATGATGCCAATCAATGTGGAGTTATGAACATAAAGGAGTAAGGTGTTTCTCAAGATGTTGCATAACGGATGATCATATGATTTGATTTGTTGAGATGGCTTGATTTTTCACCGTTGTGGAGATTTGTACAATCACCAAAGAGGTGGATTGTTAACTCCCAGCTGGTAACGCCAAGTTTGGTTTGCTCTCTTGATGGAGGTTCTATGGAACAATTTGGGTGAACTACATTCGGTTTGATTCCTATTAAGGATATGTAGGCAACCAGTGATGGTGCAATCGATTTTCAGAAGATGGAGGGATAACAAGTTGATCGTCTCATGCATAAATGCATGATCCGAGGTGGAGAATTGTTGGTAGGCCCGTTAATAATTTGAGTTTAATATAAACTCATGCCAGTTAAGGTCGGTCACAAGGAATTAAGATAACTCTTCTTTGTTTACTTATTCCTAAAGTTTAGTGGGAATTCCTTGCTAAGTTATGAAACCCTAAACTTGTAGGATAAGTAATATGTCTACTATATAAGGAGGTATAGGATATGAGTTTTAGCTATGGAGTTCTCAAAGAAATTCTCATTAGAGATGTGAGGAATTCATCCCACCGCTTGTGGTGGATGTGAGAGACCATCAATGGTGTAGGAGTACATCATTATGGTGCTTATGGATACTTATCGATGTTGGAAGATATGTCGTTATGGAGTATTCATGTGGAGATGTTGGTAAGACATCTTGTTGAGTGAGAAGATCATCTTGGTGGTGTCAGATTAGATTATTGGTGTTGAGCTAAGGCGTCCCATGGTAATCTATGTCGGGGGTGTGCAGAGAAGATCATCTGTTGTGGTAGATAATATAAGTAAATATTATCTCATATGGGTGAAGACACTACTTTGGATTTATATGGCGTTTGAGAGTTGTTGATTAACATTGTGGTGAGTCGATAATTGATTATTCAATTCTTGGTGAAAATTCCTCAATTGGTTCTATAATAAAGAAAGAATTCGTAGTCGTTTGGTGGATGTAGACAATATACACACATTGTGTATATTGTTGAACACGTTAAATCTGTGGAGTACTTACTTCTTGTTGCTTTGATTTATGGCTTGCATCTCAGGTGGTTCTCTTCTTCTTCTTCTTATCCTAGATCGTAGTGAGGTTCATGGAGCAATCCAAGAGATCAAGTGTTTCTTGTTAGCTATTTTGTTTCCGCAGTATTAGCATGTAGATGGCTCTGAACCCCAACAGTCGTGAGTACATGTGATGTGATGGTGGGAGTTCATGGAGCTGGTTTAGCTAATATTGTTTTTCTTCCTCAGAAATGCAATACTCATTCCCAGTTAAATACCATTGGGAGGACTGGAATGGGCATGCGGGACTGATTTGAGAACGGCAAAAAGACATGAAGTTGAGGTACTTGGAGTATAAGATAAGTGAAAAGGAGAGTTCTTTGATTGAGCAGTATCCACTTGATCATGTTTGTTTTTAGAGATCCTCGGTCAATTCTGAAACAAGGTTGGAATGCACTTAGGGGTGTATACTTAGACAAACAAGATGTACGTATTGATGTTCATAGATTTAGACCAACTTTGTTAAATGCACTTCCAGCTTCTCCATAAATAGAACAATTTCAATATTCGAATATTAATGTTGCATCCTTTTACCCATTAATGTTACTTCTTCGCTCGTTATTTCGGGTTTTGGAATAGAAAACACATTCATTATGTGTTGGAAAATAGTGTTTGGGTTTATGACTCGTCTGGATTTGACC
>JAJJWW010007302.1:0-87099 GCA_023531295.1 Papaver armeniacum
ATTCTATTCATATATTCATAAACTTGTTTACAATTGAAGATGAAACCTTTATCCAATATTTCACATCCTTGATTTGCGTACTTTATTTGCTTTTTCTTTATTTTTATTTACACAATCAGAAAATCCTCGGTGTTTTACATAGGAAACCATAACAATTTGACAACCCTAGACCTCTCTCGTAGGATCGATCCTTTCTTGCCCTTGCTATATTTTATATTTTGAGTAGTAAGAAAGTGTAATTTATTTTTGACGCTTACGACCCGCGGTCAAGTCGCCATAAAGGTTCGTCCCATTCACTCACTCTTTTATTTTTGTTAATTCATTCAATCATTCATTTTTGGTTTCTCTTGTTATTTTGTTTATGAAGCTATCGCACAATCTTGCATTGTTTATTCATTTTTAGTTTTCAATTCTTCAATCAAATTTTCATACATTCTTGATGGCGAGATTCTCGTATTTCTTCTTCAATTATTGTTTCTTACTCTTACTCTTGATATGCCTTGTCATTGCTTTTGATAATAATGATTATTCATTTCTTACACTTTTGCTCCTCCACTGCTCTCTGCCTCACCACCATTTAAACCTTTTAATGATTCCTTTCCATCATAATTTTCAATTGTGTTTCTATGCACTTGCTTCGCGATGTATCTTCACCTCTTGTATCTATGGTATCCACCATCAACCTTTCTCTTCTTTGTTCATCTTTTATATTTTGCTTCCAGCCCTTTCTTTTTGCAACTCTTTTCTCGCAACTCTACACATCAATCTCATAGCATTTTTGTCCTTCCATCAGGTCTCCCTTTATAACTCCAACACCGCTAGGATGAGGAAACTTTATACACCGATGATAAGTTGATGCTATGCCCGAATTTCGTGCAACCATGGCCTTACGATCAATGCATTATAAGGGGACTCCATCGACTACATGAGAACAAAATTTGATTGATAATCCTTGCAAGGGTATTCTCATATGAACTTCTCCTTTAGGCTTATTCGATGTGCCATTGAAATCGTATATTTTATATGTCGAAGGTATCAACTCTTCATCCTTCCCACCCATAGTCTTGTAAGTATGGTAAAAAGAATATATACCTGAGCTCCCGTATCTATTAATATTCTATTGATCGCCCAGAATTTTCTCGCTTCATCATCTTCGCCATCTACGGTTTTGGATTAATTTCCAATTTCACGACCAATGGGTTATCATGTGCCTCTTCGCCTTCGGTGGAATCTCTTACTTCGGTGAAAGAAGTAATTTGGATTTGCCATTCTTTTAGCTGCGACGCCTTCGCGATGTTCATCACTTCTCTATTATCATCATCCCTCGCAAAAACCCTATTGAGAACATTATCATGAAAATCTTCAATTGCTCGGTATGAATGTATAATGGAGTTGCAAAAAAAATTTTTGGCTTTCGTTCCAACTTCTATTACGAATGTTTCTTTCCCATTTGCTGAGTTTGTCCAGTGCATTTTTGGCGGTGGTGGTGGTAACGGTTGAACCTTCTCTTCACTTTTTAGAAAATGATTCAGCTTTCCTTGGTCAATCATTCTGAGGATGATTCTTTTTATATTTCTGCAGTCATTTGTTAGGTGTCCATGAAAGCGGTGGTAAGAACAAAACTGCTGATTTCTATCACTTGGTGGTGGCTCATTCCCCATGTTCCATGGTGCAGTATGTTTTCCATCAAGATTATAGCTTTCCCATATTTTTTCCACACTAGTATTTAATGGCATTTTGATTTCCTCCCATTTTACTCTTGTGACTTCGCTACCCCCCATGATAATTTGCCTTGACCTCCATAAGTTTCTTGCGGATGATCAAGTCTTTGAATTTTGTTATTGCCGCCACGGTTGTAGTAGTTCCTTTCTCTTTCATATTCTTCGATCACGGCTTCCCATAGCTACTATCTTTTCTTATTTCATCATCTATTATTCTTTCTTGTTTCCCTTGCGAAGCGTTAAACTCTTGTATTTATCAATTTGGGTAATAAGCTTGCATTTGCAGCATTTGAATTTGTATTATAACCTGGTATGATTCCATCTCATTTGCCTTTCCTCTAGAGCAATATATTCCTCTGAAGTTCTCGCAACTCCAGTCATTGTAATTGTATTCTTGACTCTAAAAATTTGAATATATAACAAATTGGTTGCGAACATAGCGTTTATGAATGATAGAATAAGATATCTTTCATCCACTCGTCCAGCCATTTCGCTACACATTGTCTTCCACCTCACAGTTAAGTGTCTCAAACTTTCGCCAACTCTTTGTTTCGGCCAAATACATCTTCAATTCCTGGTCGCGAGGAGTTGTTACTTATATATGCCCCTAAGAATATAGCTTGTAAATGATTGAATGACGTGATTGTGTTTCTTGGTAAACCCTCAAACCATTTAGGTGCTTCTCTGTTAAACTTGATACAAAATATTTTACAATATGGCGTCATGATTTTCCCATTGCAGCATACATCTCACATACGCTTTGATGTGTTGTATTGCGCAAGTTGTTCCATCAAATCTTTGGTTAATGCGGGTAAATTGCATGGGGTATTCCTCCTACCGCACCTCTAGTGTAAAGGGGGTTTTCGTAGCTTCTTCAATGGCCTCATCCAATTGTCTTCTTCCTCCTCCCCTTCTATTGTTGAAGCATTCCTCTCATTTCGCCAACTCTCTTAAGATTTGTTCGTTTACATCAAGATTCGAATTTATTGGTCTTTTTAGCTCGCCTCTCTCCTCCTGCGTTCATGTTTGCTTTGATTTTCTTGTTCAACATTTTCTTCTCTTCTTTCTCATGACTTTCTCCTCATCCCTCATCGAATTCGCACACCATTATATCTATCATTTTATCTTCTTGGTTGTCTATCAGGTTCTCCTTTGTACTCTTTCATATTCTTCATTAATATTTCCATTGTTTGCGATTTTGCTCGCCTTCTTTCTCGATTGTCATGATTGTTCCGCCGAATTGCTTCCTCCAATTCCGTTTTTCCATTTCTACTATTAATCTTTCCCTTTCGCAAGCTAGACGCGCTTGTTCAATATAATGTCTTTCGATGTCATCTTCAATCTCCTTTTTGTTTCTCCCAGTGTTTCTCTCCCATGTAGTATTCTTCTTCCTTCTTCCTGATTTTCTTCACCAACTGGATTATTCTGTTGCCTATTTTCTTGATTTCCGTTATTTTGGACATTCTGTAAAATCTCATGACATGGAATACACACCACTTCCCTTCTTTCGCAGCATCCTTCACCGAGATTTGGCTCTCTTTCTAGATTTTCTTCATTAACATTTTCTACGAGGTAATGTTCTCCTCGTATCATCTCTAACCGATCATGATCTTGACTGGTATTACTTCTCGACCTTCTATTCTGCAACCTCATATTTTCCATTCTTAGCTCATGGTTTTGCCTTGTTAAATTTGCACGCTCTTCTGCTTCTAACCGCCTTTCTTCATGTATTGTTTGCCTCAAAGATTCTAAGGCTGCGATTTCTTCATTTCCATGAATTGTTTCTCCCATCTCTTCTCGATTTCTCTCCTTTTGTCCATTATTTACCAATTGTTGCACTTCTTCTCTTTCTTCCGTAGAATCTGATCTCCATGGATGCACACTCACCCTATCATAATCTATTACTCTATTCGGTGCTGGTTGAATTGGTGGTTGAATTTGACCTTCTTCTCTATTTCTTGTGTTTATTCTTGATGGTTCACCTACTTCATTTCTCTTTTCTCCAGCTAATCTCCCGCTTCTTCTAACAGCTTGTTGGTTGTTACTGATCGTTCCTTCTAGCCATTTCTCAATTTTAGGTAAGTTGTTGAAAATTATACGAAATTTCTTTCTTGTTACTCCCGATTCTTTCAAATCACAAGGTTGATCTCTACTCAATCCCTGTTTCTAGCGCCATTATGTAGTTGCGGGAAATCTACACTACACCCCTCACTAGAATATACACAATTAAGTCATTTTAAGATGAATGATTATGATTTCTATTGATTTGAATACGAATCTTTACAATATGAAATAGAAATGAGTAATAGAATTACAATCACTCTAAAACTTTCTCTCTCCTAAAGACTTGCTTAACAATTCCAAAAGAACTCTCCACAACAGTTTACTCAACCCTTTATATAGGGTAGTACATAGTGGATGACAGCTAAGTTGTCCTTTATTTTGGGAATATCTTGCGAAATATCGCAAGTGTACATGTATCAATTCTCGCGACACTCCTAAATTTCATTTGAATCTTCATATCTTTCTCATGTTCGGTCGTCGTCATTCATTGCGTCATTTATTTTACTTCCCTGCGACTCCCTCGCAATGTCGTCATTTATTAATCTCGCGAAGTATTGATGTCGCGATATTCTGATCCTACACTGCTATCAGTACACATCACCTCAACTCCATCTAAGCCTTGAACTCAAGCCAAAACCTCAAGCTCTCCTAACCCATTTTTGACTCCTTGTCTGCTCTTCCAAAGCAACTCCATCTAAGCCTTGAACACCACACCCGCTCATTCATCCCATTAAACTTCAATTCCCACAATCACCATCTTCATCTCTACACCGTCTTCTCTCTTCTTCAATTCAACCTAAGATTCAACAAAGAACCACCGGTTCCCATCCGGGAGCGACCACCAAAACCCATTATTGACTTCATACACTCTCAAATCCTTCCTTAATCTTCTCAGCTCAGCCAGAATCTTCCCATTGTCATCTCAGACCCTTGACCATCTTCAAGTTATCAGTTCAGGGCTGCAATTCTCAGCCACACTTGAAATCACAAAAACCATTGTCACAGCAGCAATTCATTACCGCCATAGGCCGCCACAATCCCTGTAGCTGCACATTGCAACAATCATCACAAGCCCATCATTCAAAACTCAAATCCGAGGTTGAACTCTTGTTTCATCATTTGAATCTTGAATCTCAACATAATCCATTTCATGGCGCAATTCAACTTAGACCAATATCCCAGATCCCTTTTTTTTTCTTGTCATTTGTGAATTCATAACCTCCATCAATCTCCAAAATCGAACCCGACTTCAAACCCTAGTTCTCACTGGTATCAACAATGACAGCTGTAATTCCTCTTCGTCTTTTTTTTTTTAACAAATAGAAGAATGCAAATGAATACAAACCGAGCTTCATCACAAACCCTCAATTTCTCAATCAATCAACACAGCACCCTCCAAATCTTCTCTTCAAATCATATTAACTTAGATCGAGTTTAACCCATTCATTCATTCATAATCCTAGATGAACTTTTTCCTCCTTTGATGTACCGACCACCAGCAGCTCAACCCCTACCAACAATTCACGATCTTAATTTCAGCCATGGCTGCACCTACTTTCTTCTCTCTGCAAGCCACCATCCTCTTTAGTCTCTCTCAAATCAACTCACACGTAAACTCGAACTCGTTGCCTGACAAGTCCTTCTCTTGATTTTGAGAGGATAATGATAAGAAATGATTGAGATACCCTGAATTGGGGTTGGGTAAGAACCATAATTGATATAGGCACCTCGTGGATTAATACATGCCACCAGAGTGATAGTCACTTAAACAAAACTAGTCTTGGCATTGCTTGGCTCCCATATTACTCGCCTGTGAGTCGACCGTTTTGCCTTTTTACGCTCCATATGGACGTTTTCTCCTTCTTTTGCTCCCAAGGACTCTATTGCACCTAGAACTCAAAACGAAACATAAGAGATGCAATTCACAAGAATAATAGCAAAGAAAGCATAAATACTAGTTAGTAAATTAGGTGTTTTAGACACCTATCACTTTTTCTTTTATTTTATTTGTTTTCTCTATCCTTTTTTGATGATTAGTCTTCCCTATCCTCATTCGTCAATGTTTTGGGTGCTCATTTGAGCATTATTACTAAATACACCTACTATGAGGTGACTCGTATGCCTGAAAGGCGGATATTCATTACTAATCATGGAATTCAGCTGTGGAAAGCCGTGAGTTGAAGTATGCGGAAATTGAATATTTTCTACGAATTCAATTGATGAATATAGCACTAGAATTAATTAATTAGTCATTCGCACTAGTAGGCATCTGACTAGGAGCACTAAATTGATTCGAGGAACGAGGTATGAGATGGTTGAAGCATCATACACATTCTGAACATTCATTTTGCATAGTCATGGAACACCTTGGGGGAATAATACGACCAACACCAGTGACATCCTAAAGACATTATGGCTCTATTCCTAGCTAAAAATCCGCCATCAACAATGATTTCCCAAAAAAAAAAATTATAATGAAATTTTCACATCTTAAGATGCAGTTTCCCAGTAGAATTACATCATGCGATTTCTGAAGATGATGCAAAGAAGAGCGTCACGTGATGAGGTGGTGCGTTCTTGTTTTCCTTTTTTCTATGTGGTTATTTTTTTTCCCTTTTTTCTCTGTCGTTGATGGCGGTATGACGATGCAGAGTCGTGTTTTTTTTTCCTGTGTTGAATGGCCCCGATGAAGTAGAGGGTAGAGTGCAAGAAGGAAACCAGGTTCAGATGGATGTTGGAATTAGAGGCCCTGATTCAGGATCTGCGAGGAAGTTTTCTAACCTGAAGATAGACCAAAATTTGGTTTTATAAGTTGGTAGGAGTTTTTCTCTAAGAAGGAATCGTAGACTCAAGAGGAGGATATGAAGTTTCGTCTTCCTCTGAGAAGGTTGTATCTCATTCTTATGATGATTTTTATGATGATATCAAGAAATGTCGGGATCTTGTTATTTGGGGCTTTTATGGGTAAAAGATTCCTATTTATGGCGGTGAAGCATGTTGTTTTCGAGAGAATATAAAACTAAGGGTGAATTTAGCATGACCTTACATGGAGATTCTAATTTATTTATATTTTTATTTTGATATTGAAGAAGATAAAATTGTTATTTTAGAGAGGGGATCATTCTATATCTCTAGTGTTAGAGCAACGCTCTGGTCGAACTCGCAAGCGTTGCTATCTCAAGCTTGTTTGTCAAGTTTAGTTGCCAAAACTATAAGTCTTGATTTCTAATCTACTTATAGCTAAGTCTCGGATTAGGATAGAATGTGTAGTTTAGCTTTAGACTTCACGACGTTCATCGATTGAAGACGGAGAACTACTAAGGGGAGCTTGTGGAACTTCATCAACAAAAGGTATGTGGAGACTTGAACTCATCTATCACTTGGAAAGTCTATTTCTATTCTATCTCCTGTAGTTGCGTGTTACGTCTTACTTTGTTCTATCGTATTGAGTATTATCTTCTCTAAGATTTGCTCGAGATTTAATCTCCGATAGGTAAGATACAAAGTTGATATGTTCTCTTTTAGTATCTCTATGAGAATTTCATTATGATCGCTTGTTTTCTCACCTTTGCCAATTTATATTGACAAAAAGGGGGAGAATTATTGTGTAGTTCATACTACAAATACATATGGTTTACAGATCATTATGTAAGGGGGAGTGGTTTTCATTGTGAGATGAAGTATTGACTAAGGTGGAGTGATACATGTCACCATAGTATTATTGTCAAAGTTGTGATACAATTGAACTTTGATCTTTGTGTAATAATACTATGACATTGTATAACAATACGACAACATCTTGGTTTTATATATTATTATTATAGCTACGGATCTTCAACAACTATGATGCTGAGTTGAACACGTTCAGGATAACTGGAGTACTTGGAAGTGACGAAGATTTCGAGTAATGTTGAAGAACCAAGGAGATCAAGCATTTGGATGAGAAGCTACAAAGTTTATTTATTTATTAATCCATCTCTGTATTGATAGTTTTGTCACTAAAATTGACAAAGGTGGAGATTGTTAGAGCACTGCTCGGTCGAACTTGCAAGTGTTGCTATCTCAAGCTTGTTTGTCAAGTTTAGTTGCTAAAACTATAAGTCTTGATTTCTAGTCTACTTATAGCTAAGTCTCTTATTAGGATAGAATGCGTAGTTGAGCTTTATACTTCACGGTGTTCATCGATTAAAGATGAAGAACTACTAAGGGGAGCTTGTGGAACTTCATCAACAAAAGATATGTGGAGACTTGAACTCATCTATCGCTTGGAAAGTCTATTTTTTTTTCTATCTCCTATTGAGACAAAAGTCGTATTGCTATATATACTTCATATTATACACATTTGGTATTTCAAGATGAGTTTAACTCGCTTATCCATTTCTCGAAATATGTGTTGGTAAGATTTTTCTTTAACAAAGTTCATCTTTTATTCTTGACGAAAGTCAAAAGATGATCATATGAAAATCGCCTGGTAACATCTTACATGATTTGTGTGAGACACTCATTTGGTGTAGACTCGGAATGTTTCGTATTGATCATTTGATCACTTGAAAATTGCTTTGAAGCTAATAGTTTGTGTGAGACATTTATTGGCGTTTTCTAAGAATGTTTCAATGATTGAAATGGGAGTTTAGGACAAATAACCGTTGATTTGATATAGCATAGTATGCGTACTTGTATGCTAACTATTGCATGATATTCAAGTCCGTGAATCTAGTGTGCATACCCGTATGCGTACTTGATTCAACAGTTGAAGTCTGGGAACTAAAGTATGCGTACACGTTTGCATACTGACTACAACTGAGTTTTGGTAGTGTAGGACAGTATGCGTACCCATTTGCATACCGGCGAACACAGGCCAAGTCCGGGAACTCAGGTATGCGTACACGTTTGCATACTTGAGTGGGTTTAGTTCTAAAATCGGAAATGTATGTTTGCATACTCATGAACAAATACATTTATATAATAAGGAAAACAATCTTTACAAACCGTGGCTATAATGTTCATGAATTGATTCAAGTGAATCAAAACCGATTTTGCTTCAATTGTGTCTTGTATACTTCTATGAGAATATAAACAATTGAACAACTCTATAACTAGTTTCATTTGAGTCATTTGAACTAGTTCTGAGAAAGATGAACAAGGTTGATATGAAAGTGTTCATATGGTTAACTTCGGTTAACTATTGTTGAGACAACTAGATGTACACGTTCAGGTACGGTTACCCTTATCTAAATGAAGGTGCATTTCATTTGTGTGTAACAAGCTAAGTTCGATCTAACGGTTGAAATATATTATCTTGAATCTAATCAGGTTTTCATCTAACGGTGAATATTGGTTGCTTTTTCCCAAATCAAACAAACCCTGATTTGGATACTATATAAGGGAGAACTCTAGCAACTGGGAAACCTAATCCCCACACCTCCTGTGTGATACTAGTTGCGTACTAGAGTCGATTCTCCTTTAACCTAGGTATTTCCTAAAACCATTATAGATTAACGACTTGAAGACTTTATTGGGATTATGAAGCCAGACCCAACTATTTTCTCTGTAGTTGTGTGTTCTGATCTTACTTTGTTCTATCGTATTGAGTACTATCTTCTCTAAGATTTGCTCGAGATTTAATCTCCGATAGGTAAGATAAAAAGTAGTCACAAAAATCTTCGTCTCATCGTTTGTGATTCCACAATATCTTGTTCCTCTACCATACAGTTAAGATTATTGTGAGGTGTTGATATTACTTGGCTGTTCTTCGGGAATATAATTCTGGTGTATCAATTGGTTCCTATTCACCTTGATTTATCAAAAGACGGAACAAAACTCTTAGGTATTTCTGTGGGAGACATATTTATCTATCCAATATACTTTTTTGTGTGAGACAAATTTGTTTATTTAGTCTTCGACTTTGGGTCGTAGCAACTCTTAGTTGTGGGTGAGATTAGCTAAGGGAATCAAGTGCGCAGAAGCCGGCGTGGTTCTAGAGGCGTAAGGAATGCGACTGTACCTTGATCAGTGTGAGATTGGTTAGGGCTCAACTACATTCCAGTCCGAAGTTAACTTGCAGTAGGCTAGTATCTGTAGCGGCTTAATACAGTGTGGTGTTCAACTGGACTAGGTCCCGGGGTTTTTTCGCATTTGCGGTTTCCTCATTAACAAAATTTCTGGTGTCTGTGTTATTTCTTTTCCGAATTATATTTTCTATATAATTGAAATATCACAAGTTGTGCGTAAGTTCAATCAATTAGAGAATCCAACCTTTGGTTATTGATTGACACTTGGATATCGGTTTTTGATACCGTCCAAGTTGTTTCTTTTATGAATCAGGCTCACGGATTTATATCTGCTTGATTTGCTGATTACATTAAGAAACGGAGATACAACTCTTGGATATATTTCCATTGATTGAGTCTGACTGTCTAGTTGGATCTCTTGGAATTATATCGGAGTTTGTCCATATAGATTTCCTAAAACTAAATATTGGGTATGGTTGTTGTACCCCCGGTTTTTCATCCAGTAGACTATTTTTTGTTTTTCCTTAGTATAAAACTCTTGAGAAAGAGTTAGAGGAACTTAGCACTATCCCTATATGGATAAATCTGAGGAAGGTACCATTGTACATGTGAAATGCTAGGGAGTTGGGGAGTATTGCTAGCAGTGTGGGAGTACCTATTATGATAGATAAATAGACTTTAAATGAAACAAGGATAAGCTATGCTCGTATCTGTGTGAAAGTATATTTTAATTTTGATTTTCCATGTTCTATTCCTATGTATATGGATGGCAGTTTTGTTGAAGCGTCAGTTGAGTACCCATGGAAACCACCTCTTTGTACTCATTTTCAGACATTCAACCATTCATCTATGGCTTGTAAAAGGTTGTTGAAAAATTACACCATGAGAAGGTTATTTAGGTTACTAAAAATAAACCTGATAGAGAATGATGGATTCTTAAAGGTACCAAGATACAAGAGATAATATAGAGAATGAATGTGAAAGTCATACTTTGCAGGGTAATAGAAATTCTGGGGCCAGTCAGATATATGGGATTGAGAAATCTTCACTAGTAAAATGAAAGAGCAGTGTTAGAGCTACTTCTTCTAAGTATGGTGTTATGGAAACTATCGATATGTTTGAGGTCCTAGTGGAACAAGACTTGAATGCAGTGGGTGTGTTCAGCCTAAGAAGACCGTTGATGGTGGAAATAAGGGTAGTGAGAGTGTTCTATCTACTGTTGCTGGAGAAGGGGGTGGTGTGAGAGTTCACTTTATTTACAAATCTATTCAGACCGATTCTTCAAAGCAAGCTTTGATTCTAAGGGTGTAGAGGTAAGAAACCAAATCTTACCCAAATCCATAATGTTTAAGATTACATCATGGAATATTAGAAGGACGAATGACCCTATAAAATAAGTAGAAGTAGGTTCTTTTATTAGGTTAAATGATTTATTAATAATGGGCATCATTGAAACCCATGTACAAGTTAATAATGCTAGTAGAATAAAAAATAAAATTATGCTTCTTGTCATGTTTTAGATAATTACAATAATTATAATTCAGGGAGGATTTGGATTGTTTTGAATTTTTTGTTGTTGCTAAGGTTTTTATTCTTCAGCTCAGTCTTTATTTGTTTTGGTTGATACTTCTAAGGATTTCTCTTTTATGGTTACTTTTGTTTATAATGATATAATAATGACGTTGTTGCGAGAATTTTAGGCAGTTTAGCTCTAAAAATTAGATAGTCTTAGGTATTATAATTTCATATTGTCTCCTAATCAGAAGTTTGGTGGTCTTTGAGATTAGACCATCACGTTATCGGGATCTTAGTAATTGTGTGCATAAGGCTCGGCTATTGGATTTACCTTATTAAGGTTGTTACTACACTTGGTTCAATAGGGAAAGACTAGGATTGGCTCCAAGATTGACAGAGTTATGGTGAATATTGAATTGACCAATTTTTGGACTTTAAGGCTGAATTTCTTAATCCATGGATTTACGCTCATTTTCCAGTGGGTGGTTACTATTTTTTGAGAAAAGGAATCATGGCCCCCTCTATTTATTTCTTTCAACTTTATAATTGAAGAGCCTAATTTTCTTTGTTTGGTGAGACAAATTTGGGAAGGAAAATTTGGAGGCAATCCTATATATGATTGAATTCATGAAGGTGAAAGATGCTATTATTGAACGGAAGAGACTAAGATTCAACAATCTTTCTGAGCAAGTGATGGAAGGTGAGAAGGAGATGGATTTTGTTCAGCAGCAAGTGCAAGTTTCTCCTCTTATCCCCGTTCTTGCTAGCAAGGAGAAGGTGGTGGTTCAGCATTATGTTGAAGTATCCGGGTTTTTAGGAGTCTATGAAGCAGCAAAGGTCTACAGTTCAATGGTGAATTTGGGTGATTCCAACGCTAATTTGTTTCATGATTCTTTGAAGGAGATGAGATATTAGAGTAATATCCTTAGTCTTACTGCTAGGTATAGTGTTGTCTTAGAGGATGATAAATAAATAGCATTTGAATGTATTGATTAATTTTCTACTCTTTATGATGAAGAAATTTTGATGGAATGTTGATTTGATTGAGGCTTTGAAGTTTGAAAAGATTGCTCCTGAAAATCATAAAGCTGCTATCATCAAACTTGTATCTTGGGATGAAGTGATCTCTTTTTTGGATTTTACTGGTTCTTGTAAAGCCATAGGACCTGATGGGTTTTGCAGTCACTTATTTAAGGTTTATTGGTATATCACAAGTGATGATTTATTGATGTAATTAAAATTTGTTCAAGAGTTCCAAGATGCTTAAGGAAGTGAACAACACTTTTGTGACTTTAGTTGCCAAAAAAGAAAATCCTACTGGAGTTGTAAATTAGATACTTATTGCTTGTTGTGGTGTTGTGAAAAATTATATCTCTTAGAATGAAGATTATTATTGATCCTTGTCAATTCGCTGCTTATCACAGACTCTAAGGAGTTTTAGGATGCACATAAAAATTTATTTGAAAAAATCATATGGTATTGTGAATTGGAAGGTTGTTCTTATTACTTTGAAGAATATCAGATTCGTATAAGTTTTTATTGCGTGGATTGAAATTTGTATTATTTCGACTAAGTACTCTATTCTCAGTAATGATTATCGTTATGGATATTTTAGAGCTAATAAAGGACTTAAACATGTTTGTTCTTTGTTTCCTTATATCTTTGTGATGGTTATGGAGCTGTTGAGTATTATTTTTCAGCAACAAGTTTATTATGGTAAATTTAGAATTCAGCCTTGATGCAAATTAACTAGTGAAAAGACGAGGGTACCCAAATACACCACAATCATTTAAATATCAACATATAAGTCTGGTATCTTAAGTGATCGTCTATGGACATAGACGAGAAAATACAACTTAAGTCATATACCTTGTGTGTGATTGTCTATGGACGAGGTCGAGACAATACGACAACAAGATATTTACTTCACAATAGTTACGGTAATAACCGATTGACTATTAGGATCAATGTCAAGTAATTCGGATTAACGTACAAGTGTAATTTACTTTATTATAATAAGATAATTATAATGCGGAAGTAAAATAAATGACCCAGCATGATTTTGTTAACGAGAAAACCGCAAATGCAGAAAAACCCCTGGACCTAGTCCAGTTTTGAATACTCTCAGAATTAAGCCGCTATACAAATCTAATACATGTTAGAGCATAGCTCGGTTGAACCCACCAAGCGTTGGTATGTCAAGTTTGGTTGTCATATTTTAGTGTGTCAAAACTCATCTAAGAGTCGCTTGATTATGCTAGAGACAACTTCGTTTAGGTTAGACTAGAAAGTCTAGGAATGTTGAGACATTCAAGTATTACTCGAAGACCTAAAGAACGTGAAGAAGTAACGAACTACAACGACGACATCATCCTTCCTCTTGAGGTTAGTAATATTGAATTAAATTGTTTCATTCCTAACGTATCTTTCAAGTCGTGCTATATTGAAAACATAACTGCGAAGCTGTGTATTGGATATATTACTATAGTAGTGAGACATGATCATATGATCATAGTATTAGGGAATTAGACTACGAAGTATAACGCTTATCTTTTGAAATTCGTAAATATGACATCGACATAATATTATGAATGTTTTTATGATTATGTGAATGGGTAAAGGTGAATATTTCATCCTAGGAAACAATGTTTTACATTTGTTTAAAGGAAGTACATTCATGAACTTGTTTTATGAATCGAAAGGGAAATCGCTAGGCTTATTGGTACGGTTATTCATTGCAAATCTTTGGATTACCAATATGGTTGAGTTAGTAGAACCGATCATAACTTGTTATGTATCTTGGTAAAACTAGTCACAATGCCTGACTTATATATTGGTATAACTGTTATTAGTGTAACTGATCCTAAGTATTCACCTTAGATGGTATGATCGATATTTGTAATTGGTGTGACCGATCCTAGTAATTGGTGTGACCGATCACAGAGAGTTGTTTAATTGATCCTTGTAATTGGTGTAACCAGTCCTAGTAATTGGTGTAACCGATCCTGGTAATTGGTGTAACCGATCCTAGTGATTTAGTGTGACCGATCACAAGCAATACCATGAGTATATGGTAACCGGTCCTGGTAATTGATGTAACCGATCCTGGTAACTGATGTAACCGGTCCTGGTAACTTGTGTGACTAATCGCAAGTGTTTCCATATGAGGGTATAACCGATCCTAGTGATCACAAATGTAACTCAACACCAAAATGTAATTTGTATCTTACTTTTGACTCAACTAGGGTTAGTTGCTTGGTCTCAACTATACGAAGTTGGTTTAGATTTTGTATAGCGGCTTAATTCTGAGAGTATTCAATTCTGGACTTGGTCCCGGGGTTTTTCTGTATTTGCGGTTTTCCTCGTTAAAAAAAACTTGTTGTGTGATTTACTTTTCTATTTCAGCAATTATATTTTTTTATATAATTTGAAGTAAAGGTTAACTCCGTATTACTTGATAGTGATCCTATAGAGTTTGGTTAAGTCCGAACCTATTATCAAGTAATTACACTTTGGTAGTCGTATTGTCCCGATCTCGTATCCATAGACAATCACACAAAGTGTGAATACCGATTTGTAGTATTGTCTCGACTTTGTCCATAGACAATCACTTTTGGTAAGATGACTTATAGGTGGATAAATTAAAGATTATGGTTTATTTGGGTACCCTCGTCTTTTCAATACCAACTTCGTATAGTTGAGACCAAGTAGACTACCCTTAGCTACTTAGTTTCCCCAGTATCCATACGCCCTCTAATTTAGAGTCACGCACGTGACTAGCAAGTCCTTTGGATCGTACTCCAAACAAGAAAGGAAATAATCTGTTTGGTAACCACTCTAATCAATCTTTGGTAAAAGATATGTATGAGTTGTTGATCAATCTAAACTTTGATTACCGAAATAACCAATTTTGAGATTCGCAATCAATCAACATAAAACTCAAAGAGTAACTATTAAGTGATGCCGATCTTACACAACTAGACAATCAAGTCTATCAAATATAAACACGATTCTAGTTGGATCCCAGCTGATCAAGGTTTGTGCACTATATTCACAAGATACAAAAACTAATAAGAAAATCTTCTTCGTCTTCAAATCTTCAATTACCTTAAGTAACCTTCACAACACAACTTGAATCTTCTTGTGATCAATCACACATAGAATGGAGTCTATTAACAATGGATTATCACAAGATGTCTTTAAATCCGAAAATGGTTCTAAAGATCCCGTCGATAATTTGATCTAGTTTGAATGACCCTTATATCAGAATAGAAGGTTCTCAAGAATAAACAAACTAGGTGCAATCAAATTTTCAACAACCGTTAGTCAATCAAATCAATAATCAAAAACTAAAATAACAATGCAATTATCTAGTTTCCCACCAACGGTACTCGTAGAGCTTCTTGATCGTACAAAAGTCTTTAAACGAGCGGTCATAAGAGATTTCGCCTAATTATGGTACTTTCCTCTCCGGATAGACGGTTCCACCAGAAACAACAAGAATGAAGTTTGCATGGCTCTTAGGATAGTTTGCAAGAAATGCAAACTCAAGTATTTATAGACCAAGGTTGTTTGGACAACAAGGAAATTTCAAAACCGAAAATATTCTCAAGATATTTCATTAAAGTACCTAATTTCGGTTTTCCTATTTCCAATTAAATACCAAACCATATTTCTGAAATATCTCTTAGAAAACTTTTATTATTAGTGTAGCACATTAACTAATAATATTTTCTAGAGGATATGTTTTAATTTATGGTAATTAAAACATATATTACGAAAATCATAATTAAATGATTTTCAATATTTCGGTTTGGGATCACCTTGAGCATCAAGGAATATCTTTGAACAATTAATGATAAGAATTATGTACATGTTCAAATAATGTCGACATCTAGAAGTTTCTCTCAGCAAACCCTGATTCCAAGATCACACAAAACATAAAGAGATATGTGAATATTGGAAACACAGTTTTGCTCCTTGGGATCGGTTGTACCATGACTCACAATGTAAGTTGTGAGCGGTTATACCATGCTTCCCAAAATAGGTTGTTACTGGTTACACCATGCTTACCAAAGGTAGCTTGTGATCGGTTACACCTTTCTTCCCAAATTAGCTTGTGATCGGTTACACCTTGCTTCCCAAAGTAGCTTGTGACCGATTATAACTAACTTCCCAATGTAGCTTGTGACCGGTTACACCTTGCTTCACAAAGTAGCTTGTGACCGGTTACACCTTGCTTCACAAAGTAGCTTATGACCGATTACAACATGCTGCACATTATAGGTTATGACCGGTTATACCTCAATTCTCAACATAAGTTAAGATAAGTTCTACTTTGTCATCTTTCATTGGTCATCCAAAAGATATTCAATAAAGAAACGGACCAATCATGATTTCCTTTCGATTACGAAACAAGTTTGTATATGTACTTCCTTTAAACAAATGTTATAAAATATTGTTTCCTAGGATGAAATCAACACCTATAGCTTACACATAATTAAGTAACTAAATACAAAGATTATGTTGATGTCGTATTTACAAAGTTCCAAAAGATAAGCGTTTATACTTCGTAATTCAATAAATTCCTTGACACTTTGATCATAATGATATGACAAAGTCTAATCACTAGAGTATTATATATACAACTTCGCATGTTATGTTTTCAATATAATACGACTTGAAAGATACATTAGGATTGGAAACAAGTCAAGTCAGTATTAATAACCTCTAGTGGAAGGATGATGTCTTCGTTGCAGTCATTACTTTTTCTCATTCTTTAGGTCTTTGGAGTAATACTTGTACATATCAACATTCCTAGACTTTCTAGTCTAACTTAAACGAAGTTGAATCTAGTATTTAATCAAGCGACTCTAGATGAGTTTTGATACTAAAATATGATAACCAAACTTGACATACCAACGCTTGGTGAGTTCAACCGAGCTATGCTCTAACAACTAGCTTAACTCATCTGTGCTTTACAGATAATGTTCTTGTTTTCTTTAAAAGGTCTCCTCAAGCTGATATGAATATTAAGAATGGAAATTAAGAAGTTTGGGGATTGCACAGTTTTGCAAATGAATCAGCAAAAAAATTCTTTAATTAGTTTTGTAGTTGAAGACAAGTATTTGCAAGTTATTATTTTTATTCTTGAATACCAAGTTGATAAGTTGCCAGTGAGGTATTTGGGAATACCTTTACTTTCTACTATATTGTCTTTTTATGATTGTCAATGTCTCGTTATTAAGGTAAAAACTAGAGTTCAGTCTTGGAAATCCAAATTCTAAATTTGCTCGGAGGTTCACTCTGATTAAGCATGTTCGTTTTGTATTCCATTGGTTGTCTTTCATCATTCTTCTAAAAGGAGCTATGAAAGAAATTAATATAATTTTTAAGAGATTCTTATGAGATGTTTGTGAGCTAGGAAAGAAGCATTTCCCTATCAGTTGGTCTACTATTTTTTTTTCTATAATGAAAGTGATCTAGGTGTTAAAGATGAAATTACAAACTCTTCAGCTAATATGAAACTTTTGTGGGATTTAGTTTCAGGAAAGGATTCTTTGTAGACTAATTGAGTTAAGAAGACTCTTATAAAAGATATAAACTTGTGGTCTCATTTTGTTCCCCAAGATGCTTATTGGTGTTGGAGAAGAGTGTTGGATCAAATGAATATATCTAAAGACTTAATTATCAATGATCTTGGTGTTGGTAAAGATACAAATTTCCTACATGACAAATGGCACCCAAGAGGAACGCTAGATTATTATCTATAGCTAAATTGTGTCGCTGAGTAACCATCAGGGGTTAGCCCAGTTGTCCAGGAGCCTGACTCTCAAGTAGGAGGTCAGCGGATCGAGTCTCCGCTCACGAGTTTCGAGATCTCATGAAATACTCCTCTTATGTGTATCTAGTTATGTTCTTAATGTATCTTCTTTCCTTAAAAAAAAAAAATTGTCGCTGAGTATTTCTCTAATGAAGAATCCAAGGTCTCTGATTTTCTAGGGATGGATAAGTGGGATTTTCCTGCAAGTAATGATGCTGCACATACTGGAGTTTTTTCAGCTTTCAACGGTTGATTTCTATTATGAGGAGAAGGGTAAGGTTATGTGGGTTGTCATTAACACTGATGATTTTCTATCAAAGATACTATAAAGCTCTTTTACAACATGGTGTTCAGGTTAGTTGGAATTCCCTTGTCCGGTTTCGTTTACATATTCCTAGACATTCCTTCATAACCTGGATGGCTTTGCATGGGAGACTTAAAACTAGAGATAAGGTCTTCCAATAAAATATCATTTATTCCTCTTTTTGTAGTCTCCTTAGGTTAGAATGAGAAAATGAAGCTCATTTGTTTCATGGTTGTGAGTTCGCTGCTCAAATATGGAAGAGTCTAATTCTCAAAATGGGTATTATAGAGAGGTATTTGGCACTTGGAAGGAAAAAGAGATACAATGGTCTTTTTTTTTTTTTTTTTTTTTTTTTTTTTTTTTTTTTTTTTTACACTAACTCACAGAGTGATATATATATACACTGAGTTCCAAGGTATTTGGATATGTTTGGTTTATTTCTTTCTGTGGTAGATTTGTCTACTCGAGTGTTTTATTCTTTGAAATGATTCTGAACTCAATACTACTAAGGTGATGGCTTATGTTTATCATTTAATGATGTTCAAGAATCTGCTACAAAATTGTATGTGACTTGATTTCTTTTTTTCAAGTATGTATATAAATTTGGAACATGCTTTGATTGTTCAGACATTTGCGAACCTTTAACTTTTCATATTCTTCCGCTTTAGTATTGAATTAGAGACGAGTTTCAGTATACTTATGTTGTAAATAATCAGGAGTATTGAACCATTTGTTAATGTTTCAAGTACCAGGCCAACTGATCTCTAATTTTCTTAATAAAGGTTTCTTAAATATTTTGTACATTAATAAATTTGAAACCAATTTCATTAAGAATGGGTCTTGGATTTTTTTCCTTAGCTTTCGGAAGATACTACATAGCTCATGTCCCATTGGATTCCATCGCCTTCACCATTCGCTTTGGATTCCATCAGCTCCATATGCAATAGTCCGAGGCATGAAAAGGCAAAGACTGTTATGTGAGTCCTGTTTTTATTAGTTATATCTGATATGCCTTGGAAATAAAACTTAGGTTCTCTTAAGACTTAGGAATTGTGTAGAAAGAATAAAATTGTGGATTCTCTTTAAGTTACCAACTGCTTGAATGTATGTAGATTTGAATGTAGCAAGAATAGAAGTTATTTTCAAATGTGTGATAGAATCTGTGGGATGGATGGAATGAAAGATTTGCGAGTTATTTTGAATTCAGCGTATTGTCGAAGCTGAAAGTGTACTCACCAATTCAAAGGGTCAATATTTTTTTAATGTTAAAAAAATTCATAACGCCTTAACTTTGTTATAACCTTCCGATTACAAATAATTCGTAATTGTTGGCTCTTGTTACGAAATTCCACGTAGTAATGGTTGTCTCCTGTTACAACCGTTGTTACAACCCAAAATTCATAACACCCAGTAAGTCGTTACAAAAAAAATATGTAGTGCATCTTTTCGCAACAAAACTCAGCTATTACAACCCTGTTTTGTAACAAGTAGGTTCTTTTTCCAATCGGTAGTGTTTATAACCTGTGGAAGGAGAGAAACTCTAGAATATTTACTTCTACATGTACTTCTATGGAGAATGTGAGTTATTTCATTGTGCAGGAAGTTCGGTTAAAACTTAGTGCTCATAAGTTAAAAGATGAAGATTCAGATATTAACAAACAGTTTATGGATAAAAGGATAGTAAAATGTGAACTTGTTATGAAACAACATATCTTTTGTTCTTAGCTGCTCCTACAGGGTGTGATGTTATGATCAATACAAATGGCTTAAAGAGTGAAAATGGTGTTAGTTTTGGTGCTTTAATTAGAGATTCACGGGGTGATCACTTAATTGATTGTTCTTCATTGGTACTAGCCACCTTAATTCTTCCAGTGCTCATGAAATGCAGGGAGTTGAATTAGGTTTGAAGTTAGCCTTGGAAATTGAAGCTCAGTGCAAACATTTGTGCATTAATTCTATTGCTACTTATTTGCCATTGCAGAATGTTGATCCTAAACCACCATGGAACACTATTCAAATTTGGAGGAGAGTTAAAATGTTACAAACTGAAACTTGCTCTGTTAAGATTATCCCATGTTACAAGGAAGGCAACAGGACTGCTGACTATATGATCACTTATTGTAACTCGTTATACATTACTAGTCAAACTGAAATGGCCAAAGTCAAAGGCGATTCGAAGGCGATTTTCAGGTTAGGGTTCTTCGTTTCTTTCGACGCATCTCCTCTGGGGAGATGCAGTATTCTTCTCCGGCATCAAATCCTCTAGTGGTTTCCTCCTTACCCCTAGAGGTATCTCTTTGGAGGGATCTAAAGATAATATGGCATATGGGAATAATCAAATCTCAGATCCTGTTGTTCCCACAGGGTTTGAAAACGTTCTTACTTCTGGTTCTATTGCTTCCAGAGCTGCGTGGTCTTCTTTATTCGATCAACAAAAGGAGCCGGCAACTTCTGTGAACTTGGATTTTTATTCGTACCATGTTATTGATGGTAAAAAAACTATGGATATTCCATATGAAATTTTTGATGAAGATATTCGATTGTGTGAAGATAAGGTTATTGGAGCCTTTGTGGGACGAAGATTACCTTTCAATTGGGTTCGCAATTGTAGGATCAGAATATCGCAACAACAACACCACTGCGAAATCCATAAACGTTATATAGCGAAGGCGTCGCAGACGAGTAAAATAAGTGACGCAATGGATGACGACAGCCAGAACACGAGAAAAGTGTGAAGACCTAGCGAGATCTAGGAGTGTCGCGAGATTATGCATTTGTACACTTGCGACACTTCGCAAATCATTCCCGAAAATAAAGGGACGAACATTTGTCATCCATTATGTAAAACCCTATATAAAGAGCCGAACAGGCCTATTGAGAGAGACATCTTTTTTCGAGTGTTGAGCAAGTCATTAAGAGAGAGAAAGTTTATAGTGATTGTATTTTCTTTTGCTCTTTTCCATTTCATCTTGTAAACATTCAAGAAATTAATCAACAAAAATTATAATTGTTCATCTTCAATGGATTGATTGTGTGGATTCTTGTGAGGGGTGTGGTGTAGGATTTCCTGCAACTACATATTGGCGCTAGAAACAGGGAGAGAGAAAAGATTGACATCGTGATTTGAAAGAATTTGGAGTAATAGGGAAGGAATTTCATATAATTTTCAACAATTTATCGAAATTAAGAAATGACTAGAAGAAGACATGCATCAGAACAACCAACAACTGTTAGAAGGAGTAGGAGACTTGCTGGAGAAGGGAGAAATGAAATGGGGGAATCCTCAAGAATGAACACAAGAAATAATGAAGAAAATCAATTTCAATCACCAATGCAACCAGTACCGAATAGAACGGTGGATTATGATAGAGTAAGCGTGCATACTTGGAGATCAGACTATGTGGATGAGAGGGGAGAAGAACAACAATTGATAAACAATGGACAAGAGGAGAGAGACCAAGAAGTGATTGGAGAAATAGTTCATGGAAATGAAGAGATCGCAGCATTCGAGACATTGAGACAAACAATACATGAAGAACGACGATTAGAAGCAGAGGAACGTGCAAATTTGACAAGGCAAAATCATGAGTTGAGGATGGAAAATATGAGATTACAAAACAGAAGGTCGAGAAGCACTACAAGGTCAAGCTCAAGATCGGGTTAGAGAGGAAAGAAGGAGAACCTTACCTATAGAAAATGCTAATGAAGAAAATCGAGAGGAAGTGCAAAATCCAGGCGAAGAACGTTGCGAGAGAAGAGAAATAATGGAAGATCGTTACATCCACGTCCGAGACTCTTCAAAATGGGCGAAATGATGGAAATCAAGGAAATAGGCAGCGTCGGGCGGAATAATCCAGCAATGAAGAAAATCGGGAAGAAGGGAAGAAGAATATTGCATGGGAGAGAAACGCAGAGGAAGCAAAAGAAATTGAAGATGAAATTGAAAGACACTATGCCGAGCAAGCACGTCTAGCTTGCGAAAGGGAAAGATTGAGAACAGAAATGGAAGAACAGGAGTTACAAGAGGCAATTCGCCAGAATAATCATGATAACAGAGAAAGAAGGAGAGAACAAAATCGCAACAATGGTAATATCAATGAAGAGTATGAAAGAGTACAAATGAGAATCGAAAGGTAGCAAAGAAGAGAAAATGATAGATATAACGGTGTGCGAATTCAAGAGACGAATGAAAGAGAAGATCGCAGAGAAAGACAAGAAGATAATGATGAACAAGAAAGTCAAAACAGACATGAACGCAGAAGAAGAGAGGCGGAGTTAAAAAGACCAATGGAGCCAAACTCTGGTGTAAATGAAAAAATTCTGAGAGAATTGGCGGAAATGAGAGGAATGTTAAATAATAAAAGGGGAGGAGGTAAGAGACAATTGGATGAAGCCATAGAAGAAGCTACGAAGACTCCATTCACATAAGAAGTACAATTAGAGGAATACCCCAAAGTGCAACTTACCTACGTTAACCAAAGATTTTCGATGGAACAACTTGTGCGATACAACATATCAAAGCTTATGTGAGATGTATGTTACAGTGGGAGAACCATGATGCTATATTGTGCAAATATTTTGCATCAAGTTTGACAGGAGAAGCTTTGAAATGGTTTGAAGGATTACCGAGGAATACAATAACATCTTTCAATCATTTGCAGGTTATATTTTTAGGTGCATACATAAGTAATAACTCCTCGCGACCTGGTATTGAAGATGTATTTGGGTTAAAACAAAGGGTTGGTGAAAGTTTGAAGCATCTAACAGGAGAAAGAAGACAATGTGCAGTGATATGGCTGGTCATGTGGATGAGAGATATCTCATTCTATCATTCATTAACGCTATGTTCGCAACCAATCTATTATATATTCAAATTTTTAGAATCAAGAATACAATCACAATGACTGAATTGCGAGAACTTCAAGAGGAGTACATTGCTCTAGAGGAAAAGCAAAATGAGATGTAATCATACCCCGTTGCGAACACAAGTTCAAATGCTGCGAATGCAAGTTTGTTACCTAAATTGATAAACACAGTAGTGAGCACCTCGCAGGGTCAACAAGAAAAGATAACAGATGATGGTCAGCGAAAGTTAGTAGCCATGGGGAGTCGTGATCAGGAGGAATTTGAGAGAGAGAGAAACTTCTATAACCGTGGAGGAAATAACAAAATTCAAAGACTTGATCACCGCAAGAAACTTATGGAAGTCGAGGCGAGTTATCATAGAGGACAGCGAAGTCACGGGGTAGTGCAGGGAAGAAATCAAGATGCCACCATTGAATGCTAGTGTGGAAAAAATATGGGAAGCTATAATCTTAATGGAAAATATACCTGCGCCATGGAACATGGGAAGTGAGCCACCTCCGAGTGTGAAGTCATGAATTTTGTTCTTATCACCATTTTCATGGACACTCTACAAACGATTGTAGAAATGTGAAAAGAATCATCCTCAGAATGATAGACCAAGGGAACTAAATCAATTTCTAAAAAATCAACCTCAATCTCAACCATTACCACCACCGCCAGAAATTCACAGAGCAAACACAAAAAAAAGAGGAGAAACGTTTGTGATAGAAGTTGGAGCGAAAGCCAAGAATTTATCTTGCAACTCTATTGTACATTCGTACAGGAGACGAGTAGAAGATTTTCATGATAGTGTTATCAGTAGGGTTTTCGCAAGAGATGCCGATAATAGAGAAATAATGAATATCGCGAAGACATCGCCACTAAAGGAATGGCAAAAAGCGATTATTTCTTTTACCGAGAAGAAATACACGAGAGTGGAGAGATGCATGACAACCCATTAGTGGTAAGATTGGAGATTAACCCAAAACCCGTTGATAATGAAGATGATGAGGCAGAAAATTCATGGGCAATCAATAGAATCTTAATCGATACTGGAAGCTCTGTAAATATCCTCTTTTATCATACTTACAAAACTATGGGAGGGAAGGACGAAGATCTAATACCTTCAACTTATAAGATCTATGGTTTCAACGGACGCCAACAAGCCTAAAGGAGAAGCTCATATGCGAATCATTTGAAAGGATTATCAACCGAATTTTTTTCGCATAGTCGATGTGTAATCTCCCTATAACGCATTGATTGGGCGACCTTGGTTACATGAGATTTTGGGTGTAGCATCGACTTATCACCAGTGCATCAAATTTCCTCATCCCACTGGTGTCGGAGTCATAAAAGGAGATTGGGTTGAGGGACAGAAGTGATATGAAGTTGATGTGGAATCTTGCGAGAAAATAGCTGCTCAGAAGAAGAACTGGAAGCAAAACATCAAAAATGAACAAAGAAGGGAAAGACTAATGGTGGACGCAATAGAGGTGAGAGAAGAAAGTACGTTGCGAAACCAATGCCTGAAGAAAGTTGGAAGTTGCGAAGATTTCGCAAAAGGGAAGGCAGTATTAGGAAATTTGAATAATGAAGAAGTAGAGAGCAACATAAGTAAGAAGTGAAAGGAGTGAATGATTGATTCTAGACTTGCGAAGGTTGTAAAAAAAAAAATTACTTTTGAATGATAAAGACAGGCTAAAGATGCAAAGATTATGATAATCGAAAAAAGAATACGCGAAACTTTCGCGAGAGATTTGAGTGATAAAGACTATAATTCTCGCAGTAAATGATGACAAGAAACAATCCAAAAACAATGACATATCGAATGGGACGAACACCGCTATGGCGTACACCTAGTTCGCGAATCAAAATTTCGTGAAGAGGCAAATGTAAGACCTAAAGTGCGTCATAAAGGGGGTATCTGTTAGCATGGCTCAGGGAAAAGGTTACACCGTCCCTGGAACCTGGGTCATGGAGATTTGGGGTCAATAAAGCCCATCCAGGAGAGATACCTTGGATTTCCAACTATATATATAAGGTTATACTGGTTGGACGACCGAGGGTCTCTTCTAAGGAATCAACGTATGATCAAGGCGCCGAGGTACACGGTTGAGCCAAGAGTGCAGGGCATTTGAAGTGTCTCGGCCATTCTTGGCAAGTCTTGGCATATGTTGCACTCGGCCCAAGAAAACTTCACTTAGGGTGCGATCTCGTAACCATAAACCATATAGGTATAAGGGATAAGAAGCTGCGAAAACAACTGGTTGTTGTTAAGACCGGATGGGAGGAGCTAGTCTTGTATGGCCGATGTACGCCTCCTTGAAGGGGCAACCAGGGAGATGATAAGGGCGGCACCCTCCATTAGGGAGCTGATAAGTGTCTTAAGACGCAAATGTCATGAGGCTTTATTTTGCAAGAAAATTTAGGCTTGTCATATTTGTGCGATGATCCTGAAGAGGCAATAATACAAAAGACAAAGATAAGACGAGATCAAGGGTGAGTACATGAAAGTGTAAGGACGTCCTGCGATTTTGTCGCAAGACGGCAATGTCATGGGGCTTATTTTCGCAAGAAAATCTAGGCCTGTCATATTGTCGCAATAAAATTATCCTGCAGAGGAAAAAATACTAAGAAATGATAAGGCAAAATCAATGGGTCTTTACATGAAAGTGTAAAGACGTCCTGCGATTTTGTCGCAATGACAAGAGGTGGCGCAATAAGACCTTTAACTAGGAAGGCAAAATAAGACCACACAAAATAAAAAGAAAAAATGAGATGTTGAAAACAACCAAGAAACATTCTCTCGCGAGAATTCAGCAGCAACAATTGCGGGACTGAGGCATGTTATCATCTAAAGGTTATTTGCTTAATCTTTCATTTGAAAACAAATAACAGAGGCAAGTATGGGAATGAATAGATTGAGAATATGTTATTTTCATATGATAGATTTACGCACTCACAATATATTGATTTATTAGAATATTGTTTAATTATATTGCAAAAAAGAGTTTTTTTTAACATGTGCGAAAGGGACAACAAAAGTAGAATTTGTATTTGAAGATCCAAGAAACTTACAATAAGAGATTATAAAAATGGAAGATTAAAAGAATAAATGTACTGAGATGTTACAAAAAAAGAGAAAGAAGAAAATGGAGCTATTTCTTGTGTGATTCTTCTTCTTCATCAGATCCTTCTACTTCATTATCTTCATCAGATTCTTCTTCGCTAGCATCGCTATCAGAGATATCCAAAGAAGGCATGTTCTCAGGAATTTCGTCAAGAAGACAAGGGTATGAAGAATGAGGGATATTTTGTTGTCATCGCAGGTGTCTTAATAGTTTGATTGTGAAAGAGAACAACATCATTTTTGAAGTTCGCCACAAGTAATTTGTAGTTGCTTCTTCAACTTGGAATACTTGTCATTGCGAAGAGAGAAGTCCTTTGCAAGTTGCTCTTTTCGGATTCAAGTTCTTCAATTCTTTTTCAAATCTCTTCTCGGCCTCTCATGAATATAGAACAATGAATCAGTAACTTAATGACAGCTTCATATATAATAAACAGTTAAGTAAAGAAGAATGATCAACAACCTTCTCTATCAGAAATCATATCCCTAATCAAGGCTCTGTGCTCAACTTGAAGGCTAACATTAACACCTAAATTATTTCTGGTGTCATCTATAACTTTCGCAGCCCAAGCGAACTCATCGTCACTGTTTATGAGAAGAAGGGAACGAATTTGATTCTCTCTTTCGCTAAGAATAGTATTTTGGCGAATTGATTCATCCCGCTCAACTTGAACTTCAAGAAGAGTTTTTTTGAAATTTTGCTAATGCTTGGGCATCTTGATTAGCAATGCGATCTTTGTCATCTATAAGGTCACTAACCTTCTTCCTTAAAGTACTAATTTTCTCTTGGGAACTAAGGTGTAGGTGTTTAAGTTGGTTGGCTAAACTTAAACTAGATCTATGATCAGCTTCTAAGAGACGGAATCTGGATTGAAGTTCATTTAGAGAAAGACGTTTGATTCTGTCATTTGAAAAGCTATTTAAAGAATCTTTGAGATGGGCAAGAAGAGCATCGTTATCCATAGGCTCAGGAAATGAGTGAAGGAGAATGGCTTCATCAGAAAGGTTATAAACGTCTGCGAAAATGATAAGTCAGATAAATAAAAATAAATGACAGAACAAAAGCAAGAAAGAGAAGAATCTTATACCATAAAGTTGTTGGTTAGCATTTTGAAGGATAGATATCATATCCTTCTGAGAGGAGGATTCAACTTCCAGTTGTTTGGTCTTTTCGCGAAGAGTAGCAGTTTCATTTTCAAGTTCTTTATCTCTCTTGCGAAGAGTAACAACTTGATTTCAATTCTTCATTCTTCTTGTGAAGTTGAAGGTTTTTCTTTTCAAGAATGTTGCGCATTTTCTCGAGATCCGAGGCAACAACAAAGGAAGCTCTCCCAGGACTATAAAGGAAAATAAAGAAATTGTCAAGATGAGGTTTATAATTGAAATCATGCGAAATAAAGAAATATAGATATACCAAGGCACTAAGTGCGTTTAGGAAACCTGGAGTCATTGCTCAGAAACTCCGCGAAAAGAATCATCATCCTCTAGTAAGGGAGCATCGCAGATATTTGCGAGAGCTTCGCATGTGGAATAAAAATGATCATCTCCAATTCCATGCATCGAATCAGAGAAAACACTAGATAGTTGCGCCATAGCATATTCAACTGGATGATTCTCCTTCGCAAGAGAGGTATCAATATCATCATTATCTTCATCAGAGCTCTCGCTGGATTGAGGACTGGAACGAGAAGAATAATGGATTTTCCGTTTTTTAGAAGGTGGAGCAACAGATTTCTTCTGGCGAAAAGGAATTTTACTCTTGCCTTTAGCTTTCGTGACCGTAAATATCCTCTTCTTCAACAACTTCAACGCCAACCTTCGCACACGAATGAAGATAAGAAAGAGAGGCAACAATATTGTTAAAAATAATGAAGAAAAGTATTTCTTACTTCATCCGTGATCGTTGGAGAATTGCCGGAGTACTCGCCTTAGGATTTCTCTCGTAACTTTTTCTCAATTTAACAATCTGAAAATTTCGCAAGAATAATAGATGTAAAAAGAAGTAATAATTACAAACTGAGCGAAATTCGGGAAGCACACCTCTTTAGCTTTCTCGGGCCAGTTAAATACCCAAGGTTGATAGTTAGCGAGATTCTGAGGGAGTACATTCGAACTCGAAATATAAGGTCCATTTAAAAATAGCGGAAAGACACACCATTTCTCGTCTTTGGAATGGCGAGGAACATTGTTCTTCTTAGGAGTGCCAATCGATATCCGAATAAGTACTTTGTCACTGGGGATATTTTCTCTTCTTTTCAAACGTGCACCCCAATAGAGTTCTATCGTTCTTCATATTTATTACTTCATAATTCTCAAAGAAACTTTCACTGAATACTTCTCAGTGAATATCTCTAAATCTACAAATTTAGGATCTCTCACTGCATTAGAATAGAGAGACCCCTTACCAGCGCCACGGTTGGCGAACTCAAGCATTAAGCGGATACAATCTCCACTTAATTGGTAAACAGCTCATGAGAATTTCTCATGAGAAAGAATTTCGTAAAACAAAGGAAGTTCAGGGTTGTAGATAGGAATGGGAAGGCCGGCGAGAATTTGACCTAGCGAGATTATGATCTTTTGATTATCACAACAATGATCAGTAAATAATTTGGATGAGAGAATAGACGAAGATTCTTGATGGGGAATAGTGGATAATGTGAAACCTTTCTCTTGTAAATCCTTTTGAGCCTCTCCAAAGAGAACTTCATATCTACGACCAGGTGGAGTCATTTTCAGAGTATGGGACTGATTAAGGAGTTGAAGATCAAAGGAAAAAAAGAAAATTTACAGTAGCAGAAGCGGAAGTTACGGAGGAGAATTGAAGAAAAATTGCAGAGAGAAAGTAAAAAAAGAAGAAGAGGAGGATGATAAAACTATATATAGAGAAGAATTCTTGAGAAGATAAACGCATTTAATGCGAGAAGAGACGTGAATGGTTGAGAAGTAACGGTTGAAAGGGACGTGTCAAAAAATGGGTGGAAGAAGAGACACGTAGTATAGATTTTGTGTAAAAGTATGAAGTCAAATCGCCAAAGCGATAAGGATGAACAGGTTGAGCTTGAAAATAATAATTCTCATGATATTCTCTCCTTCCAGAGAAGACATGAGAAGAGGCAAGATGTAGGATCAGAATATCGCAACACCAACACCACTGCGAAATCCATAAACGTTATATAGCGAAGGCGTCGCGGACGAGTAAAATAAGTGACGCAATGGATGACGATAGCCAGAAAACGAGAAAAGTGTGAAGACCTAGCGAGATCTAGGAGTGTCGCGAGATTATGCATTTGTACACTTGCGACACTTCGCAAATCATTCCCGAAAATAAAGGACATCTTAGCTGTCATCCATTATGTAACACCCTATATAAAGATCCGAACAGGCCTATTGAGAGAGAGATCTTTTTTCGAGTGTTGAGCAAGTCATTAAGAGAGAGAAAGTTTATAGTGATTGTATTTTCTTTTGCTCTTTTCCATTTCATCTTGTAAACATTCAAGAAATTAATCAACAAAAATTATAATTGTTCATCTTCAATGGATTGATTGTGTGGATTCTTGTGAGGGGTGTAGTGTAGGATTTCCTACAACTACAGCAATACTGTCAATCGAGCTTGGAAACCTAAAGGTAACATTCAGATGACTATTCATGGTGAGAGCATGTTTATCTTTGATTTTCATTGTCCTGAAGATCGAGTTCGGGCTTTAAAGATGGGTTTTATGTTTATTTCCAATAGATTATTCATTATCAAACCTTGGTCTAGAACAGTAGAACAAGAAATTGTTGAATTGAAATCACTCCCAGTTTGGATGAATTTTAGAAATGTTCCATTGTTCATGTGGAACAAGAAGGGGCTGAATATGATAGCTAGCTTTTTAGGCAAACCTCTAATGATGGACACACAAACTTTAAACAAGACTAGAATGAGTTATGCAAGAATATGTGTTGAAGTAGATATCAGTTGTGAATTCCATGATTCCTTCACATTTACACTAGGAGGAAAGGATAAAGTAGAGATTAAAATGGAGTATTCTTGGAAACCTCCAAAATGTACTGAATGTGAAGTATTTGGTCATTGATCTTTAAATTGTCCAAAGCATGTTAAGTCTTCACCAAAAATAGTACAAAAATGGGTGCAGAAAAAAACTACTACAAATGTGGATAATAAAGGGTGGATTACCAAATCCAAGACTGGGGTACAAACAAATGACATGATTACTGAAGTCATAGATAAGGAAGTTTCACAGATAGCAATGGATATTGATCCTAAGGTTATAGAACAAGAAGTTACTAAAGTCTTACAGAAAATCAATGTTAGAAAAGATGCAAATGTTAATGAATTTATTGCTTCTAATCCTTTTTTTTCATCTTGGACAAGTGTATGGAGAATTCTCATGAGTTACCAATTTGAGCAAAACAAAGAAAACTTCCAAGCTTTGATACAAGCAGCTCGGTTAAAATCCAAAGAATTGGAAACATCTAGTTAAGTTCCAGAGCACATTTTCGAGAGAAGAGAAGGTCTACCACCACCAAAGAATAAATCTATTTCCCAAGATTGCAGATTTGAAGAAGTCGCTAGAGGTACCATATCTATACCCAAATTAAAATGAGTTTCAACATAGGATGTTGGAACCTCAGAGGTCTAAATGATCCTCTGAAATAGATAGAAGGTAAAAATTTAATAAGGACTTATAAACTTTCCATCATTGGTATAGTGGAAACTCATGTCCATGTTTCTAATAAAGCTAGAATAAGAAATTTTATCAATCCTTCATGGTGTTTTATAGATAATGATAGTGTTAACAGTATTGGGAGAATTTGGGTAGCTTGGGATCCTAGGGTTGTTCAAGTTAGTTTGATAAGCTCTTCCCCACAAGCTATTTTCTTAGATATTTCTTTCTCTTCCATGTTGAATTTTGTGGCTACATTTATTTATGGAGATAATTACTATGCCACTAGAAACTCTTTATGGGACTCTATCTCTGCTTTTGCTTCTTTTAATGTTAGACCCTGGATATTATTGGGTTATTTCAACTATGTTCTTTATCCTTCTGAAAAAGTGGGTGGTGCACCAGTTTTACCTTTACACTATCAGTATTTTTCAAGGTGTGTTCAATCTTCTCAACTTTTGGATCTGTCGTATTCTGGATGTTACTATACTTGGTCTAATTGTCATCAAGATGGTACTATTATTAGATCAAAAATGGATATAGTGATGGCAAATATGGTGTGGATTCAGCAATTTCAACTATCCAAAGCAGAATTTCTCTTACCTGGTATTTCTAATCATTCTTCAAGTATTGTTTCTGTTTTTGAAAAGAGAAAGCATGGCCCTCCACCATTTAGATTTTTTAATTTTCTTTCTGAGGATAAATATTTTATGGAGGTGGTTAAAAAGGGATGGAATATCACTGTTAGAGGTAATTCCATGATTGTTTTTGTTACTAAATTAAAGAGTGTGAAACATGAACTTATTCAGTGAAAAAAGTTTAGATTCAAGAACATTTCTGAACAAGTTATTAACGCTAAAGAGAAAATGGATTATGCACAACTATTGCTTCAATCTCATCCACTTGACTATGAATTATCTAGAAGAGAAAGATTGTATGTAGCTGAATATGTGAAATTGGCTAAGTATGAAGAATCAGCAGCAAAACAACAATCCAGAATTAAATGGCTAGATTTGGGCGATTCAAATACTTTATTCTTTCATAATTCTCTAAAAGAAATAAGATCAAGAAATAACATCCTATCTTTATATAGTAGAGAAAATGTCAAACTGGTGGAGGATACAGAGATTGCAAATGAATGTTTCTTTTTACTCTGAATTGTTTGGAACTGACTTACCTACAGAGAATTCCAATACTTCTGGTTTTCATCTTAGTTTTGATGCATGTGTTCAACAAGATGATGTTGTTGATCTTACAAAGCCTGTCACCAGAGAAGAAGTGGTTAATGCTTTACACTCCATTGGCTCAAGCAAAGCCCCTGACCCAGATGGATTTTCTAGTAACTTCTTCAAGGCTTGCTGGAGTACTATAGGAGATGAGTTAGTAGTTGTTGTTCAAAATATTTTCCATAAATATAAACTTTTAAAAGAAGTTAACAGTACTTTCATCACTCTGATTGCTAAGAAGAAAAATCCCTCTTTTATTTTTGATTACAGACCTATCTCTTGTTGTAATGTTACTTATAAGTGCATTACTAAGATAATTTCTCTAAGAATGAAGAAAATTCTGGGAGGTCTCATTAGTCAGAATCAATCAACATTTATCTCAGGAAGATCCATTCAAGACAACATCATGCTGGCTCATGAACTGGTTAGGAATTATCACAGAACCAAAGGCTCTCCAAGGTGTGCTCTTAAAATAGATCTTAAAAAAGCCTATGATACAGTAAAATGGGATGCAATTATTTATATGCTAAAACAGCTAGGGTTCCCTGACATTTTCATTAACTGGATTCAGTTGTGTATCACTTCAGCTAACTTTTCTATAATTATTAATGGATCCCCTTATGGTTTCTTTGGTGCCAAAAGAGGACTGAGACAAGGATGCCCAATTTCTCCTTACTTGTTTGTTCTTGCAATGGAAATGCTCAGTGTTACTCTCCTTCATCAGGTCAAGATTCAAAAGTTTGGTTTTCATCCAAGATGTAAGTTGACTAGCTTAACCCATCTTTGCTTTGCTGATGATGTAATGATTTTCTTTAAGGGTTCAACTGCTGTAGCATCTAGTCTAAAAGAAGCTCTAGATGAATTTAGTAATAGCACTGGCCTTGAAATAAATTACCAGAAGACTTCTCTGTTCTACTTAGCTGTGAAGGATACAACTCTGCAACAAATTCTTCAGATCTTGAATTGTTCAGTAGGGGAGCTGCCAGTAAGATATCTTGGAGTCCCACTTTTATCTACTAAGCTCTCTTAAAAGGATTGCTTACCTCTTCTTGAGAGAGTTGATGAGAGAATCTACTCATGGAAATCCAGTTTTCTTGCTTATCCTGGCAGAGCATTACTTATATCAAAGTTGTTCTATGTGGAATGCTCTTTTTCTGGTTCTCCTGCTTTGTTCTACCAAAGAGAGCTATCAAGGAACTAAACACAAAATTTAAGATATTCTTATGGACTGGTGCTGAGGTTAAAAAGGGTTATAATCCAATCATCTGGACTCTTATTTGTCATACCTATGAAGAAGGTGGTTTGGGAATCAAAAACCTTGAAAATACTAACGTTGCAGCTAATCTGAGGCACATCGGGACTTAGTTTCAGGGGAAAATACTATATGGACTTCTTGGTCAAAAGCAACCTAATTAAGAACAAAGATTTTTGGGATATGAATATACCTCAAGACTGCTCTTGGTGTTGGAGAAGAATCTTGGATCATAGGGAGATTGCTAAGAAGCATATTGGAGTTCTACTAGGGAATGGAGAAGCTACAAGTTTTCTACATGAAAATTGGCACTCAAAAGGGATAATTACAAATTGGGTAGCTCCTCATATCCTTGATACCATTGGGGCTACAGATACTTCCAAGGTAGCTGATTTTCTTTCAACTAATGGCTGGATTTTCCCTGATTTCATGGAAGAGGAAGTTCAAGAAATAGTTGCAGAAATCTCCTTAACTGAATACAACTTATCTGAATGTGATCAAATTTTTTGGAAGTCAAGTCCCTCAGGTAAGTTCTCTATGAAAGCAACTTATACAGCTATTTCTGATCAGTTACCTAGGCCCATATGGAAAAACTTAGTTTGGTTTAAAAAGCATATCCCTAGACATTCTTTTATTACTTGGCTTGCTTTTCTTATAAGACTTAAAACTAGAAGCAAGTTACTACAGTGGGGTGTGGTGTCAGATGCTTCTTGTGTTTTCTGTGGTTATGCTCTGGAATCTGAAAATCATCTGTTCCATGATTGCACTTTCTCTTCTGGTATTTGGAGGGGGCTTATGATAAAAATGGGCATTATTAGGGAACCAGAAAATAATTGGGATGATGAAATTAAGTGGTGCTCTCAGAAGTTTACAGGACCAAGCATTGTAGCTATGATTAAAAGACTTGTCTTGAACAGCTTTGTGTACCATATTTGGAGAGAAAGGAATAATAGAATTTTCAGAGCTCAATATAGTTCAGAAGATCATGTTAGCTTGCAGATTATTCAAGATGTAAGATTTAATCTTTTGGCAACTTCTCATAAGGTGCATGATGATCAAACTGCTAGAAGCTTCATGGGGAGATGGAACATAGATTGTGTTTTTGTGCCTCATGATATTATACTCTGCACTTGGCTCTACCCAAATGAAGATGAAGTAATGATTAACTCTGATGGCTCAAGATCATATCTAGCAGGAAGCTTTGGAGCCATTATCAGATACCACAATGCTGAGGTAATAGCGGTGAGCTCTTGGAGAAAGTCTGTGAATTCGGTTTTGCCCATGAGTTACAGGGAGTTGAGCTTGGGATTACTTTAGCTATCCAGAAGCAGCAATTTAGAGTCCATCTTGTTGTTGATTCTATGGCTGTCTTTAATCTGCTAATTGCCAAGAATCCTGATCCCCCTTGGACTGTGATTCAATCTGGAGAAGTGTTCAGAAGTTGAAGGAAAGGTTTGTAAAATGGAGGGTTACTTTTTGCTATAAAGAAACAAATAGAGCCGCAGATTTCCTGGCTGGCTTACATTTGGGCAGGACTTGGGTGGAAATCAGACATGATGAGTTCAACTCGATTTCAAAGAGATTCTCACTGACGACAAGGCTCAACAGGTCTACCAGAGAAGAAAGAAGAGAAGAAATTAGCGTCATTTGTTTAGTTTTGTTTTCTTTGTTTTTCAATTTCAATTTTTTCTTTTTAGACTTTTAGCCCGCGAAATGTGTCAAAACAAAAAAAAACAGGGCAGCTGACTTCCTAGTTAGGATTTATCCTAATCCAAACTATGTGAAAAAAGCTTTAAAAATGGCCGAGAAAAAAAGCTAAAAATTTTCATTAGGCATTAGTTAAGTTTTGATTATTTTATTTTTGCTTTATTAAAAGCAAAAGAAAAGAAAGAAATTCTTAGTCAAAGTAACCTTTTGGGCTTCTTATGGTGCAAGAACGGCTGAATGCTAACGCTAAGAGCCATAATACATCACAATATACCTAAGGGTGGATGGCTTTTAAGAGATTAGTCATGATCACTATATCCCCTGTGTTATTTCCACCTCTCTCCCTTTCTCTCCGAACTAAAGATCAAAAGAAAACTACTTTCTTCAAAACTTAAATACTTGATCCTTCCGTTTTGGTTTGATTTTTCAAGCATCTGAATCATTCGAGTATGTTTCTTTTGCATATATTTATTTTCCAATAAAAAAATATTGTTTCGAACAATTTTTATGGTTTTCTAATCTAGATGGTTTCACAAAACTATCGGACTTGTGTTCATATTTTCTAATTAGGTTCTTTTTGTGGATTTGGATTTGCATTAATCTGGATGGAAACGATCTACTTTGTCGATATGGAGATCGTTTTTAAAGAAGATAATTTAGTTAGCTTTTTTATTATTTTATTTTTCTTGATGATCAAGAAAAAAATGGTTTAAAAGATTAAAGGAAACAAATTCTTAGTCAAAGTTTAATAGGAATTTTTTTGTAAATCTTGCCTTTGTTTATTGATGTAAGATCGGGCTAATCCTTCAAACTCAATTTGAATGAGGTATTCCAATAAATAAAATATACTTTTAAGGCCCGGCTTTCCAAAAAAAAAAGAGATTAGTCATGAGATCAATTCTCACAGATGCGGAAAATATACGTTTTTTCTTTAACAGGTGGTTATAAATCCACCAAGTTTTAATGGAGGTGTGGGGGGTTTACTTGCTTTCCACAAACAGATTCAATGAGGTATATGATGGCCTTCAAGAAGATTTCAAGCTACAAGAAACCACAAAACTTATGGTGGAGTCTGGAAAATGACATACAATACTCACTACAATCCAACAATAGTGTTCACTTTTACATGTACCATCAGCAATCCATAAAAAAAAACTCCCCACCCACAGAATCGATCACTTTGTACTCTTATCAAATTATAAGCTTTCTAATTTTATCATTTACCATTGTTTCCTTGTGTTACATGATTGATTTATGTTGGAGAAAAATAAGTTTTAACAAAAATATTTTGGTTTTGGTGTGGTTTGATCTAGTGACCTATGGGTCCAAGGATACGTGCTCATTTTATGAGTGAATGAATCTCTCTTTAGTCCCACATTCGGTATAATAAAGAAGGAGCTCCACTATATAACCATATTCTTATGGATATGTTGTAAATTAACGTGGGTGGAGCAGGTGGCCAAAAATACATATTTTGACCCATGCGATATGTGCGTATGCCATGCACCAAGTTCCTTTTCTACACGGATTTATTTTTGGCGAATTTTTTTCTTTAAAAAATTAATTCCAAAATTATTTCTTAAGTTTTATTTATGGGTAAATTCCTTTTACGTGTTTTACTTGTTTTTGAAGAAAAACCAAAACCTAACTTGATTTGCAAGTATTTCATCCTATAAATACAACTCGAAATTCTCCTTTCAAAACGCGCGTTAATCAATTCTTTTTATTATCTTCTTCCTTTGTTTGTGTGGCGTTTTACTTTTCATCCCCGTTGCTGAGTTCGAAGAGAGGGTAACTTGCGTTGTGCTAACTCAAGTTATATCGGGCAGTCTTATCCTGGACACATCTTCGCTGTGAGGGGTTTAGCATTACTCAACTCGAGTATACCCGCGAACTAATGTGTTAAGGACAACTTGTTGAACCTGTGATTCTGCCCTCGTCAAGTTATTTCGGTAGAGTTGTTTCGCATTATTTCTTTACATATTATTTTTGATACATCTAACGTGTTGTTCATTGTTGCAAGATCTCAACAATTTATATGCCCATGGCCATGGATTTCATCATTCTTGTCGTTTAAACACTAAACCCCATCCATGAACAATGACAGCTTATGTTGTACTAGCACTAATCAACTTATGTACTTCATATATCTTCATTACATCATTATTATCACTACTTAAAAAGATGGGTGTGTGGACGTCATCCGCATTATCCCGGTACCGTACCGGTCACACCCTTATAAACTACTTATGATAATGCAGCTATGTTTACAGCTTTTGATTACGAAGGTTAGCGGATGAGGTAGAGTACCAAATCCAACGCATTATCTTCGGTTTTGTACCTCACTATGCTTTAGTTTTCTCACTCTCCCAAAGTGAAATTGAAGTGAAGTCCAGTATACTACTATCTGCAGCAATATTGAACCATGAATCAGAGGATGAGATGCTGCACTGCCCATTATGTTTGAGTACATTGTTATCAGTTAATGACGCCGACTCAGTCGAAGAAATCCAATCAAATATGTGATTTTCATATGGTGAATAAGCAAGGACATTTTGCGGGGATAATCCAGAAACATCAAACGAGTGCTCCAGTTGTCTGATTATATCCTCCTGAGAGATATTCTCATTTTCAATCCATGTTCTCTTCTCATTGTGATCGACATCTCTTTGCGCTAAGAATTCTGTCGGGTGTGCATCGTTTGCCGCCTTGTCCTTCTCTGTTGAGATAAACCACATTTTTGTTCATTTTTTTATGCTCAGCCAAAAAGACATGCACATGAAAAACAAGATGTTGCAGCAATATTATACCTTGTTCTTCAGTTTGTGTTTTCTTGCGTAGATGAGTTCTCCAATAGTTCTTTATCTCATTATCAGTTCTTCCAGGCAACTTCCGAGCTATTTTCGACCATCTAAACGTGAACAGTGTTAGTTCTTGTTTTTATGTTAAAAGAAAATGGAAAATAAAATTAGGCCCATTTCTCTTACTTGTTTCCCCAGCGATGTTGAAGCTGAAGAATCATGCGCTCCTCCTCTGCATTCATCTGACCATGCTTAAGATCGGGTCGCAAATAGTTCATCCATCTCAGTCTGCAGCTCTTACCACTCCTCCTAAGTCCTGAAAGAAATCCAAAAACATGGTTCAATCTTTATTATTTACGTACCCAACTTCTTTTTTTCTTGTCTATTCCAATTTCTACCTGATACTTTGGCTATAGAGTCCCAACGCCGTTCTCCCATGAGAGTTACGAAAGTTGCTAGCCGCTCGTCTTCCTCCTCAAGCCAAGGTCCTTTACGGATTATATCCTCTTGTACTACGACCGATTGATACACCATTGCCATGATATACAATAAACTTGATACTCACAACCATCATATATATAGACCAAGGCCAGTACTAGTAGTAATAGGCTCATGGTGAAAGAGGTGATGGGGGACAAAAATGAATGTAGAGTAAACCGAGTGGCAGGTATCGTACATGGCCGACTAGGTGGATATCACTTACTTTGTGGAAACTCCACCAGTTTTGTTATTGACTTTTTCTATTTCCGCACCGCACCTTGGTTATGATTCTAATTATTCCCATATATGGACATTTATGAAACTTCAAAGAAACACCCATTTATGAGTTCCATTTCACCATTATGGTTCGATGATCTTCTCTCTACTTGTGGAACAACTATTACTACTGCTACTTTCCAATCTCTCAATTGCAAGACGTCATTTGTACTGTTTTCGCCATATAACGATCACAACAAAAGATGTTTGTGCTAGCTAGTGCCCATCCCCATCCTTTTCCATGATTTTTATAGTTATATGTAAGTTCATTGTGCACTAAGCAGTCCTCAGCACCAACCAAATACCCCTTGAAGCAGTTAACAATTCTGCAGTTGGTTTTGGTTGTTAAAGTACTTACGGTGGACAAATCTCCAAAGCGGGGATAGCTCAGTTGGGAGAGCGTCAGACTGAAGATCTGAAGGTCGCGTGTTCGATCCACGCTCACCGCATTATTTTTTTAAAGGCTTTTCAACATTTTACCATAGATTTTTTGGGACTGGAAGAGGCTGCTATATTATTTTTAAAGGATTTTCAACATTTTACAAGAGAGAACTAGAAGATGTTGCTATTTTATTTTTGGGTGAGCAGGCTCTCGCAGAATTCATTCAAAGAGGAGATTGTCGCAGAACTCATTCAAACGGTGCAACGCGCAGCTTAATTAGTGAATCACACAAAAGAAATTACGCTTACAAAGAACCACCAAATAAGTAGAAGTTGGTCATTACTCCCTATCAAAGAAATGAAATTTCAATTACTGTAATTGTATAACAAAAGATTAGGCTGCTTTGAGAATCATAATAACAAAAAAATTCAGTACTTCCTTCTTTGAAAGGAAAAAAAGAAAAGAATTACTACAAAACAATCTTACACAAATCATTAACAATCTGCCAGCCCCATTATCATGGTAATCTAAATTACATCTCTCACTGTCATTTATCAACATTTGATCTTTCTGGTCATCTCCAAAAGACAGATCGAAGAAAAAAAATTCAAAAAAGGAACAACAACAAATTGGATGGACGGCAGAGTGTGAAAATAGTCCATCCACCCATCCATGAGAGAGAGAGACGGCAACTGGAGTGGTCACCTGACGCCTAACAAATCAGCTAACCATTACTTCTTCTCCGCCATCCTTTGCCGCAACTACCTCTTCTAGTCTCCTCCATGTTAATTCTCTTTGCTCTTCTAAGCCTTTAGCTCTAGATTCTTTCTCTTCATACTGTCTTTGGCACTCTTCAAATAGTTCATTATCCATTTCCACAAACATTTTCCGCACATTTCCAGTCAGTCCATGAACTGCTTGGTTCCAGTGGCTTTGCATGTTTCTTTCCAGTGCCTCATATATGATTGGGAAAATCACACTACGGTTCTGTGCTATTAAGCTCACGATGTGTTCATTGTTCCATAAGAAGAGGGCACGTTCTGCTACCTGCCCAGACACCAACTTCAGCTTAGAAACCAAAATACTTCAACAGAATAGAAAATCCCACATAACTTCAAGAGAGGAATAAAAATCTGTCATCAGTAGGGAAGGAGGCTCATAAGTCCAGCAGTACTCAAGTTTGGAAGCAAAGCAAAGTAGTTCCGGTTGAATTTCCCATCTATTCACACAATCCTACTTGTTACTCCCCAAAATTTGCCTCCCAAGTTTTCCCCCACTAGGTGTCACCAATCTAAACCCTACTAGACCTAGGAATGGTGAACCGAAAAATGGACTGGCACCTACTGAGGGAAAAACATGGGGGCAAAATTTAGCAGGCAACTAGCATTTTTCGTTATTTTTTAGTGCAGTTCAATTGAATCTCTGCCCTAATAACGAAAGATATGCTGCCCTGTGTTAGAGTTGTACTTTCAATTTGACATCAATCTTGCCAAGGTAAAAGAACTTCTTGTGTTAGAGCAGCCATCTCAACCGAATCAGAACGCAAGTATGTTTCCGGTATAAATGAACAACTTTAAATGGGAAAATAATTTGCTCGCGCGCTGCTCGAGCATTTTTGATCTAACAACATCATAACCAACCATGGGGAAATATAAACGGCATTTAATCAGTTCATTTAATTTAGACATGTTATCTACTTATCAAGTGTTTTAGGAACTATCATCACAACCATCCAAATGTTCAGTGGTTGTTGTGATGTCTGCTAGATCAAAAATGCTAGAGTAGCTTGCGAGCAAATTTATTTTGCATTTAATTGGACCAACAACACATTATAAGCCACGAAAAGACGGGGAAACCACACGATGTAATACTGAATCTAGTTTGTGGATGATGATAAATTGATAACACATTTCTAAGTTTATAGACAGAACTACAAATATTGGCAACCATAAGACTGTTCACTTAGGAACATATGTGAAGGGTCCTAATTACTCAAGTCAATCCCTATTGAAGAAATAATATGTATCCAAATTCAATTTCAGCAAGCGAAAAAAAAAAAAGGATGAAATCATAAAACCATTTTGTAGGACAGATTTGAACTTAGGATATAATCTAACAATGCAACATGCTCGATAACCACAAGCTATGTAGGGAACTCTCTGAGCACAAGTCAATGTCACTCCTGATACACAGTACGATCTAGCATTATGTTGTTCATAATAAAACCATAGAGAGGTATTGTCAATAATGGATATTTATATATATTCAATCAATGTTTTAGTCCCTTAGTCTATTAGTAACTAATAGTATGGACGAGCTAAACGGCCAGATGAATCAACTCATCAGAATAAACTAATACCATACATTAAACATAATTAAAATGTATAACACGACTAATATGCCTGTCACCAGATATCCAGATGTGACTAAACTTGTTATAATGATGGGTGGTGTACGAATGAAACAAAGTGGATCTAAAATAGACAAAACCTGAAACCACACTCTGGATTCCAGTATGCCAATTCAATATGCAAGCAACATGAATACACATGGCCATTCGCACCAGTACCATATTGAGATGACACTTAACACGAATCCCGAAGTCTACTAGGCAACCAAAAGTGATGTCATGTATTACACAGGAAGAAAAGAGCAGGGGAACAAAGGAAAAGTGGATAGTATAGTCCACTACTCGTGATGTCAAATTTGCCCCCTAGCCAGTAGAGAAGTCAATAACTTGGTGATTGGAAAGTTCTTGTACATAAGCATATCTACACAACTACACTTCTAAAATGAACAAATATGCTTAACTGTCTTCACTATTTAGAAAGATGACTCCTTTCTAATGGAAACAAACAAAAGAAAAGTGCAGACTTGAAAATAATTAATATGATTAAAAGTTGACAGCATACCTGGAAATGGGAGCTGTTAAGGCAGCGGCCGATTTGTCTAAAAAGAGGAACCATGCAACGTTGAAATTCTGGAGATTGAGTAGCCTCGAGCACTTCTTCAAGCTCATTGAGAAACAGAACCTCCTTTTGACAGTTTGTGACTGGCCAGTACTTCAATAACCCCCTTATAACTGTATCTGCCAGCTTATAATCCTTTTCAACAAACTGGGTAATGCAGTAAGACAACTGCTGGTGGTACAATCCAACGGATTTAGGCTTGTGAAGGGGAATAAGGGCCCTGACAAGGAACAACTTATGCTCCTCTTTCATCGGCAAAGCAAACCCATTTATTATACTTCCAAGAATCTCCAACAACTCACCAATTCCACTGTGTCTTTCAGTCTCAAATATAAACCGATAAAAGATATTGTTGATTGCTTTTCTTATAAACGGGCGGTGAACCATGAACTTCCCATAGATACGATGAAGGATAGTCTTTAAATACTCTCGCTCACGAGGATCTTCAGAATCAAACAAATCAAGTAGCTTCAACACAAACGAATGATCAATGTACCGCTTAGCTATCTTCGTATCAGTATCCGACGAAACAATGTATCTCAATAATAATTCATAAACAATTTGCAGATGCAACCAAGCTGGCTCCAGATACGGTTCATCTTCATCTGGGTCATTAGTTTCAGACCCCGTATTCTCATGTGAAGCCGGCGGTAAACACCTAAAAATATTAATCGAAACCATTCTTATCAACTCTTCTTGAACATTCTCAGTAATTTTCCCTGAACCCGACTGTATAAAATCAACTAGCTCTAGTAAAGTCAGTCGTTTCGTTTCCTTTTCACGGACAAATCTCAACGTATCAGAAAAATCAAACAGGATACAACAAAGCTGTAATTTCCTTAGAAACAAGTTCTGCCGATCCGATACAGCTACATCTCTAAACAACGGTAGGAATTCGACAATATCAGATGTAACAGTATTATTATTATTGTTATTATTCTGATTAGTACTCTGTTGCTGCTGTGAATTACCAGCTGTAGATGTAACAGTGGATCTCGACGAATGATTTACAGTAACATTCGATGTCGAAACTGATCCAGAGTTTCTTAAACCACCACCACCACCACCACCACCACCAGCAGGATATCCATATGAAGCTGGTTCATTCGCATCCGCTTTAGAACCTTTACGATTAGCTCGTTTTATGATTTTATTAAACATAATAATAAAACCCTAATCCTAAAAAAAAAATCCAATACAGTGTATCTATCTATTATTATCTATCTCCTTAGATCTTCTTCATGTTGATTGTAATGAACTAAAAAAAAAACCCTAGATTAACTAATGACTGTTGTATCTAACTAAGTTTAACTACAAATAAATAAATTTAGTATACATGAAAAATTTGATAGATCTGAAAAACATAAATGGAATCAAATTAAACAAAAAAAAAAAAGTACCGTTTTTTAAGTTTTTTTTTTTTTTTAGTTCTTGAGAAATGGAGATCTCTGGAATTTGATCAGTGGAAGTGAGCAGTAGTACTGGATGATGATGGTGATAACCACATGGATCTTTTTAATGATCCATTGTGGGATGGATTAGAGAGTGTGTGTGTGAGAGTAAACAGAGGAGAGAGAGAAGGGAATATGAGAGGAAGAAAAGAAGAAGAAAATTGAGAGTGAAGATGGTATAAGGGATATAATTTCAATTTCTTCCTTCTTTTTTCCTGAAATTATTTTTATTTTTTCCGTACCACGAATTTCTATGTAGGAGAGGGACTCAGGGAGGCCCATCTAAGTGGAAGTAGATAAGGTAGATGTTTGGCCCAAGCTCCCAAGCATAACAGTAACGGAAATGCTAAACAAAACCGAGGGATAAATCCAGCAATGAGTCCCGACTCTCAAAAGAGTTGTCTATCATCATTTCATCATCCTAATGGTGGGTTTGGATGTAGAATTTTAAAGGTAGGATTTATGGATCTATGGACTCTTGTTTACCTGATATTAACATGCCTATTTCTGATCTTAGTGTTGTTAAGATTTCAAAATGGAAGCCACATGCATTAAACTTTTTAAAACTTAATGTCGATGCATCTTTTAAATATGATACTAATCAAGCTGGCACGGGTATGATTATCCGTGATTCTACAGGTGCATGCTCAGGGATCAAAGGAAGCTACTCAGATGGAGTTCTAAGTCTTGAATTTGCAGAATGCATGTCCATCCTAGAAGCGTTACAGTGGGCAAAAGGATTTGCAGCTCAACAACATTATTATTGAGGCTGATGCAATGTTGGTCATCCAATCAATAAAGGAAAATAATCTTCTCATACAATGAGAAAATAGAAATATTCTCAGAATGATCAAACTCTTAAGTTTAAGTTTTAATTCTTGTTTTTTCAATTTTGTCAGTAGAGTTGATAACCAAGTCGCAGACTATATTGCGAAATCTGTGAGAGAAATAACTACGTCTGTTAATCACACCAATAATTTTGAAGAACATATTTGTAGCCTTATGGCAAGGGATTTAAACAGCCCTCCTTCTTAATTCAATTCATTATATTTATCAAAAAAAAAGGATCTATGGAATTTGGTAAAATTACGTTTCTATCGGTATGGTTGGTTGCCTAAATGATTGGAATTATTTTTCCCACGGGAATCAGTTTTCCAGCAAATCCTCAATACAAAGTCTGACCCCTCCCCCCTAAGATTTGCTGGGAGACTTATCAAGGGATTTATGGACCCACTTTTTTTAATTTTAAATCTCATATATATACAATTTAAAGATTTTAAGGGTAATGCCAAATAGTATATGGACTTTAAAACAAGATAATTTCATGAATCCTAGGAATTTTAAATGAGTTACCAAACACACAAGGGATTTACATGAATCCCAGAATTTATAATCCCATAGGATTATAAATCCTCGAAATCGTGAATTCTGCAAACAAACCCACCAAGTAAAAGCATTTTCAGGCTGCTTTCTATTTGTTGGAAGCCTATTCTTAGAGCAGTAGGAGTTGCAAGAGTTTTGAAGGGGTTGTAAGAGTATTATTGTTGCGGAAATTGGCACCCTGAGCGCAACAGAATATGGGACCACAAATAATAATTGGTGATTTGAACAAAACATGGGAGAAATAATAAGAGAGACATAAGATAAACAAACACATACACAACCACAACACAAGAAAAACATGGTTCACCTTTACAGGCTACATCCACGGTCAACACCACCATAAAAAATTCCATTATAAACAAAGATCATTACATGCTCTTTTCGCAACCCAAAACAAGACCTAAAGAGTTAACAAGGCATACCCGAGAACACCATCGAAGAAACCATAGAAAACCAATTCTCTAAGCATTCCTCGAACCAGCCTCAAGTCTTCTCTTCTACACCTTCTTCACAGCTACTAGTAACCGAGGATAAACATAAGAAACTTGGTTTAGGGGAAAACTCTAAACCCTAAACACACTAGAACACCAAAATCCTCTCTCTACAAATTTTTCTCTCACACCAATATTGACCTTCACGGTAACACTCGACCCTCCCAACAAAGAGACCAAAATCCTAAGCATAAGGATTTACCACTCTTCTAGATTGGATGTCACTACACCTTTAATTCTATTCCTTTATATAGAGAAAAAACTTGGCCCTTAAGAAAACTTTATTTTGGAAACAAGTTTTCCTAACTTGGCCCCTAAGTTCCTAAACTTTAGGAACAGGTTTATTTAAGTTAGAAGCTTGCCAAAAACCCTAACTTTGACCACCGACTAAATCCCACAATTATATCGTATATACAATAGTATGAAGGATTTTAGTAGATAGTAAATGACTAAATTATCTTTTTTTTTTCTTTAAAATTACGACAAGATATTTTTTCTGTATAGATATACTTTTTACTTTAAAATTACTTATTTTTGGGATGGGGGCGACAGTCCTCCAGTCGGATACGTGACGAAACCTGTTAAGTTCCTTTTTATATAGAAAAAGGTTAAGTAACCCAGTCAACTCAGCACAATCGGCTAGGTAGAAAAATCAAAACCTAAAACGAAGGTGATTTGAAGAATACCATAAAATTCGGCTAAATGTTCTTTCAATTCCCAACTGATTTTTGTTAAGAAAAAAAAAGTTTCATGATCTAAAATGCCACTCATGACAGACCTAAGTATAATATATCACCACTAATTTTAATTTGTAACTTAAATCTCATTATTCTAATTGAATTACTAGCACTCGATCAACTCAACTATTCCACTAACACATAATGAGAGAAATTTAGACTTTATAGAAAACATCTGAATGAGAAGTTTTTAGTTTTACTTCGAAATAATCCTATGTCCTCTTTTCCCGTAGCCCCTTAGGAATTCCTTCAACCAGGAAAATAAGTTTCTTTTTTAGGCTACATAATAAGGACAAAATAATTTCATTATAAACTAGCGACAGATTAGTATATAAACCACGGTGAAATATTAGGAATAAGATTTAAAAGAAAACCTAACGTTATCTCCCTTACATATTGCGTGTAACACAACGTGCTCATTTAAACTCAAGATTATTACAAAATAACAAGGACTTGGTGAACTAAATGAGATGTTGGAGAACCTAATAGAGTGTTTGGATACCTGAAGCAGAAGTCAATCGCAGAAATAATCATAAAAAGTTTATTTCACAAAAAGTTTGTTTTTCTGTTTCTAGAAGTCAATCTCAAATTTTACTGTCAACCAAACTTATGATTTTTTTTGCTTCTAGAAGTTTAAAAACAAATTCTAAGAGTGCACCCAAATACCCTCTAAGTATTAGAGTTGGTGGAGGTGCTGAGGAAGAAGAAAAAAAAGGGGTTAGAACGGTGGTAAATAAAATAGAATTGCACCGCAATTACTGTTAATTCAGTTACCACTGTAAATATAAAGAAGATCCCTAGAGTCAAAATACAAGAAATTTGATTTTGGTATTATACTTGAGTTACTTGAGCTAGATAATAAGCATGAGCATGGCGATAAAGATATTGTGCTTATAAAGAAATTTTATAGTACTAATTTACTGAAGCCATTCCTTTCTCCATTTAACTCGTTCTTGTACGAATTTCTCCAGTAAAGCCTTCATTTTTTTATTTTTGATTTCATTGTAAGTATGAGTTGAATCAGGATGTACAACCGTAATTGATATTTTATTTGAATTTAGGGTATGAATGATCATCTTCCTTTGGAGTAAATAATGAAATGAGAATAACTTAATGACGAGTGGAAGAAATATATTATGACGTATATATTTAACTTCGTCCCATTAGGCCACTCCAAACTCATTTGTAGATTAATGTTGCCAGATTAATGTTGATATATATTTAACTTCGTTCTATTAGGACACTAACAAAAATAACAATGAAATTACAAAACTTTTATTTGCTAGACGAGATGAAAATAAGAAGGTTTACTACTGATACAAACCTTTGTTACAGTTTATCAGTTTGTTTCTAATTATTGTAGTAACGTGTCTAAAATTATTATAAATTGGTATCAACTTGTATTACGCGGTGTAGGATTTTAGTCTTCGATTCCTTATCTTTTAGCCCGAGCGGTATTATTTTCATAATGGAGCATCAAATTCTTTAACATACCATCACAAAGGCGATTGTGCAAAATAATATGTGGATATCGTTGGTCAACAAGAAGTGAGTTTTTTTTTCTTCTAACGCTATGTTTAACTTCTATAGGTTTCATGCAGTTTTTTTTTTCCTTCAATATTTGCTCAATTTTTCTAAAATATAAACTTTAACATTAGAAGATGTTGTAATAACAATTCAACAAGTTATTTATAATGCAAAATTGGTATTAACAGTAGTGTTCCCCCAGGGTTACCAATGAAGATAGTGAACATATTGGAAATGATATTAATCATACTTGTATATTATTATACTTTTAACACATGAGATACTCTTACATAGTTAAAGTTGTAATACTATCTCTGGAAAAGTCAGCATATCGATGAAGATTGCAATAAGGAAACAAAATGCTCTAGCCAAGCTCGCTAAGAAATTAAAAAATCTAAAACTTGGCAATATTTTGTTCCTAACTTCAACTCTCACCATGTTATGCATAAAACGAGCAATGTATTACTGGTTTATAGGATTTAATAAATCATTCCTTTCATTAAAAAGTTTTTATATTAATTACCACAAAGATAATATATCAAAAGATGGAAGATCCATCGACGGGTTGACAGTATTTTACAAAATTTAAAGGCAATTAGATAAGAAGTTAATAATAGTTGATTTCAAATGTATGAGTATCAAAATCACAAGTGCCTTCCCATTTTCAACCCAATCACACAAAGGATTAAACCCCCACCTACAACAATAATACATATGATCAGAAGTAATCTCTTAGGATTAGAAGCCTTCCAGGTGGTGGTGGTGATGCTAGTGTAACAGATAAGGGAGGAGTAAATGGTGGTGGTGGAGATGATAGAGTGAGTGGTGGTGATGGAGATGCTAGAGTCAGTGGTGGTGATGGAGTAAGTACTGGTGCTAAAAAATAAAGATCTAGAGGACTGTTTGGGAAGGGATCGTATGGGTGAGTGGTTATGGATGCTCCACCTAGTGAGCAAGCATTAGGAAAAGAAGAATAACAATTTCTTTGGAAGCTATTTTTGATGAGCACATAAGAAAGCTTCCGTTTACTAGTTAGTTGAATACTGATGATAAGCAAAAAGCTTCTCTTTACTGGCTTCTATATAATATTTTTTGAACTTCACTATTGATGCTCTGCAAGATGATGTATTTCTGAGTACAAATAATTAAAGCCTCTTTACATTAATATAATATTTCCTTGGCCTGAAGCTCAAATTTTTTTAAGGGATAGATCGGAGAGTTTTTATAACATCCTGATAGAGACAAGTTCTTTGTTCCAACTACCACAATACGATCGATATTCGTTTATAGGTCTGACAACATAAGAAGAATAAAAAACAGCAAAGAACTTCAGAAACAATACAGAATGGTCCCCAGTCAGTATTAGTCAACAATATCTATGGAGAAATAAAGAGTAATAAGGATTAAGCCCACCTTCCACAAGCTACTGCATCCAGATTTTCTGGTTTTGGGACACCAAGGAACACATCATGTTCTCCATCCAAATACCTACAGAAAATGGGAATGTTAATCTGGATGGCATTAACTTTGCATCAAAAATTGGTTCAAGTTATCCTTTTGCTTACATAAGTGTGGATCAGTATAACATTTTCCTACAAAACATAAATATGATATCCCGAAGACATGGTTACCCCAAATCTATATGGAAAACTGGATTCTAATAATACCATATTGGCAATAGTGGTGAAACAGATAAAGTATCTAACAAAACCCTGATATGGTTTCATTTTTTTGTGAAGTAAATTCCTCACGTTTTTATCTAAAAGATTATATAAACTTCTAACATTTGATCTTCAAAAGAACACCACAAATACAGATATCACGTTTAAAAGAAGTATGGATAACAATATGTTGCAAATCCAGAACAAAAGATGTTTGAGGTAGCAACACTGCAACATCAAAAAACCTACAAAAATAAAAATGATACACGGGAATGTGTTAGAAAGGGTAATATATCAGTGATTCATATTCTGAATAAGTTTGAAAAGAGCATATTGATTATGTAGGATCAGAATATCGCGACATCAATACTTCGCGAGACTAATAAATGACGACATTGCGAGGGAGTCGCAGGGAAGTAAAATAAATGACGCAATGAATGACGACAGCCAGAACACGAGGAAGATATGAAAATATGGCGAAGTTTAAGAGTGTCACGAGATTGTATACTTGTACGCTTGCGATATTTCGCAAGCCAATCCCGGAAATAAAGGACAGCTTAGCTGTCATCCACTGTGTACTACCCTATATAAAGGGTTGAGTAAGTCTGTTGAAGGGAGGGTTCTTTTTGAATTGTTAAGCAAGTCATTAGGAGAGAGAAAGTTTTAGAGTGATTGTAATTCTATAACTCGTTTCTATTTCAGATTGTAAAGATTCAAGTATTCAATCAATAAGAATCATAATCATTCAACTTAAAATGACTTAATTGTGTATATTCTAGTGAGGGGTGTAGTGTAGGATTTCCTGCAACTACATAATGGCGCTAGAAACAGGGAGTGAGTAGAGATCAACCTTGTGAATTGAAAGAATCAGGAGTAACAAGAAAGAAATTTCGTATAATTTTCAACAACTTACTGAAATTGAGAAATGGCTAGAAGAAGGAATGCATCAGAACAACCAACAACTGTTAGAAGAAGCAGGAGATTAGATGGAGAAAGGAGAAATGAAGTAGGTGAACCATCAAGAATAAACGCAAGAGATAGAGAAGAAGGTCAAATTCAACCACCAATTCAATCAGCACTGAATAGAGTAATAGATTATGATAGGGTGAGTGTGCATACATGGAGATCAGATTCTATGGAAGAAAGAGAAGAAGTGCAACAATTGATAAATAATGGACAAGAGGAGAGAAATCGAGAAGAGATGGGAGAAACAATTCATGGAAATGAAGAAATCGCAGCATTAGAAGCATTGAGACAAACAATACATGAAGAAAGGCGATTAGAAGCGGAAGAACGTGCAAATTTAACAAGGCAAAACCATGAGTTAAGAATAAAAAATATGAGGTTGTAGAATAGAAGGTCGAGAAGTAATACCTGTGTCAAGATCGGAATCGGTTAGAGAAGATATGAGGAGAACATTACCTGTAGAGAATGTTAATGAAGAAAATCTAGAAAGAGAGCCAAATCTCGGTGAAGGATGTTGCGAGAGAAGAGAAGTGGTAGAAGATCGTTATATTCCACGTCCCGAAATTCTGAGAATGGCCAAAATGACGGAAATCAAGAAAATAGAAAAGCATCAAGGGCAGAATAATCCAATTGGTGAAGAAAATCAGGAAGAAGGAAGAAGAATATTGCATGGGAGAGAAACACGGAGGAAACAAAAGGAGATTGAAGATGACATCGAAAAACATTATATTGAACAAGCGCGTCTAGCTTGCGAAAGGGAAAGATTAAGAGTAGAAATGGAAGAACGGGAATTGGAGGAAGCAATTCGACAGAACAATCATGACAATCGGGAAAGAAGGCGTGAGCAAAATCGCAACAATGGAAATATCAATGAAGAATATGAAAGAATACAAAGGAGAATTGATAGACAACCAAGAAGAGAAAATGATAGATATAATGGTGTGCGAATTCGTGAACGAGATGAAGGAGAAAGTCGCAGAAGAAGAGAAGAAAATGATGAACAAGAAAATCAAAGTAGACATGAACGCAGAAGAGAGAGAGGCGTAACTAAAAAGACCAATAAATTCGAATCTCGATGTAAATGAACAAATCTTGAGAGAGTTGGCAGAGATGAGAGGAATGTTGAACAATAGAAGGGGGGGAGGAAGAAGACAATTGGATGAGGCCATCGAAGAGGCTGCGAAAACCCCCTTTACGCTAGAGGTGCAGTTAGGAGGAATACCCCCAAAGTGCAATTTACCCGCATTAACCAGCATTTTTGATGGAACAACTTGTGCAATACAACACATCAAAGCGTATGTGAGATGTATGCTACAATGGGAAAATCATGATGCCATATTGTGCAAATATTTTGCATCAAGTTTAACAGAGAAGCACCGAAATGGTTTGAGGGTTTACCAAGAAACACAATCACGTCATTCAACCATTTACAAGCTATATTCTTAGGGGAATATATAAGTAACAACTCCTCGCGACCAGGAATTGAAGATGTATTTGGGCTGAAACAAAGAGTTGGAGAAAGTTTGAGACACTTAACTGTGAGATGGAAGACAATGTGTAGCGAAATGGCTGGACGAGTGGATGAAAGATATCTCATTCTATCATTCATAAACGCTATGTTCGCAACCAATTTGTTATATATTCAAATTTTTAGAGTCAAGAATACAATTACAATGACTGAGTTGCGAGAACTTCGGGAGGAATATATTGCTCTAGAGGAAAGGCAAAATGAGATGGAATCATACCCAGTTGCGAATACAAATTCAAATGCTGCGAATGCAAGCTTATTACCCAAATTGATAAACACAGTAGAGAGCACTTCGCAAGGGCAACAAGAAAGGACAATAGATGATGGACAGCCAAAGATAGTAGCTATGGGAAGCCGTGATCAGGAAGAATTTGAAAGAGAAAGGAACTACTACAACCGCGGAGGCATTAACAAAATTCAAAGACTTGATCATCCGCAAGAAACTTATGGAGGTCGAAGGCATAATTATCATGGAGGGCAGCGAAGTCACAGAGTAGTATGGGAGGAAATCAAAATGCCACCACTAAATACTAGTGTGGAAAAAATATGGGAAGCTATACTCTTGATGGAAAACATACATGCACCATGGAACATGGGGAATGAGCCACCACCAAGTGATAGAAGTCACGAGTTCTGTTCTTACCACCGCTTTCATGGACACCTAACAAATGACTGCAGAAAATAAAAAGAATCATCCTCAGAATGATTGACCAAGGAAAGCTGAATCATTTTCTAAAAAGTGAAGAGAAGGTTCAACCGTTACCACCACCGCCAGAAATGCACAGGACAAACTCAGCAAAGGGGAAAGAAATATTCGTAATAGAAGTTGGAGCGAAAGCTAAAAATTTGTTTTGCAACTCCATTGTACATTCATACCGAACAATTGAAGATTTTCATGATAATATTCTCAGTAGGGTTTTTGCGAGGGATGTATGTTGATAATGGAGAAAGCTAAAATTTGTTTTGCAACTCCATTGTACATTCATACCGAACAATTGAAGATTTTCATGATAATATTCTCAGTAGGGTTTTTGCGAGGGATGTTGATAATAGAGAAGTGATGAACATCGCGAAGACATCGCAGTTAAAAGAATGGCAGATGCAGATTATTTCTTTCACTGCAGAAGAGATTCATGTAGGCAGAGAGACGCATGATAGCCCATTGGTCGTAAAATTGGAAATTAATCCAAAACCTGTAGATGGCGAAGATGATGAAGTAGAAAATTCCTGGGCGATCAATAGAATCCTAATTGATACGGGGAGATCAGTAAACATTATTTTTTACCATACTTACAAGACTATGGGTGGGAAGGATGAAGAGTTGATACCTTCGACGTATAAAATATACGGTTTCAATGGCACAGCGAATAAGCCTAAAGGATAAGTTCATATGAGAATACCCTTGCAAGGATTATCAACTGAAATTTTGTTCTGTGTAGTCGATGTGGAATCCCCTTATAATGCATTGATCGGAAGGCCATGGTTGCACGAAATTCTGGGTGTAGCGTCGACTTATCATCAATGTATAAAGTTTCCTCATCCTAGCGGTGTTGGAGTTATAAAGGGAGACTGGATGGAAGGACAAAAATGTTATGAGATTGATGTGGAGAGTTGTGAGGAAAGAGCTGCACAAAGAAAGGGCTGGAAGCAAAATATAAAAGATGAACAAAGAAGAGAAAGGTTGATGGTGGATACCATAAATACAAGAGGTGGAGATACATTGCGAAGCAAGTGCATGAAAACAGTTGAAAATTATGATAGAAAGGAATCATTAAGAGGTTTGAATGGCACAGAGGCAGAGAAGCAGGAGCAAAAAGTGTAAGAAATGAATAATCATTATTATCAAAATCAATGACAAAGGCATATCAAGAGTAAGAGGAAGAAACAATAATTGAAGAAGAAATGCGCGAGAATCTCGCCATCAAGAATGTATGAAAATTTGATTGAAGAATTGAAATGAGATTACAAAGCAAGATTGTGCGATATCTTCGCAAACAAAATAACAAGAGAAAACCAAAAATGAATGATTGAATGAATTAACAAAAATGAAAAAGTGAGTGAATGGGACGAACCTTTATGGCGTACACCCTAGTTCGCGAATGATATTTCGCAAGAGGCAAATGTAAGACCTAAAGTGCGTCATATAAGGGGGTATCTCTTGACATGGCTCAGGGAAAAGGTTACACCGCTCCAGGAACCCGAGTCATGAAAATTTGGGGCCCATGAAAGCCTATCCGGGGAGAGATACCTTGGATTTCCAACTATATATATAAGGTTATACCCTGGTTGGATGCCCGAGGGTCTCTTCCAAGGAGTCGATGTATGCTCAAGGCGCCGAGGTACACGGTTGAGCCAAGAGTGCCTGGGACATTTGAAGTGTCTCGGCCATTCTTGGCAAGTCTTGGCACATCCGCACTCGGCCCAAGAAAACTCCACTTAGGGTGCAGTCTCGTAACCATAAGCCATATAGGTATAAGGGATAAGAGGCTGCGAAAACAACTAGTTGTTGTTAAGACCGGATGGGAGGAGCTAGTCTTGTATGGCCGATGTACGCCTCCTTGAAGGTGCAACCAGGGAGATGATAAGGGCGGCACCCTCCATTAGGGAGCTGAAAAGTGTCAAAAGACGGCAATGTCATGGGGCTTTAAGTTCGCAAGAATTTTTAGGCCTGTCATATTATCGCAACATAAACATTCTGCAGAGACAAAAATACTAAGAAACTGATAAGACAAGATCAATGGGTCGTTACATGAAAGTGTAACGACGTCCCCCGCGATTTTGTCGCAAGACATCAATGTCATGGGACTTTATGTTCGCAAGAATATTTAGACCTGTCATATTGATGCAAAATGAGGGGTGGCAAAATAAGACCTTTAACTAGGAAGGCAAAATAAGACCATACACAAACAATGATAAAACAAGATCAATGGGTCATTACATGAAAGTGTAACGACGTCCTGCGATTTTGTCGCAATGATGAATTTCAACCCAAGAAATTGAGTAAGCAAACAAGCTTGCGACTACGACTATATTTCTTAACTTATTTGTGGAGAATCAGCAACATCAGTTGCGAAATTAAGAAGTATTATTACTTAAAGATTATCGACTTAATTTCTCTCATGTGAAAATAAATAACAAAGGCAAGTATGAGAATGATTAGAATAAAAACTTGTTATTTATTTTCATATGATAGATTTACAGTAAGAGATTACAAAATGGAAGTTTAGAAGGATAAATGTACAAGTATCATAGGAAGAGAAAAAGGAAAATAGAACAATCTTTCAACTTATTCTTCTCCTTCATCAGATTCTTTATCAGATTCCTCTTCTTCGCTTGCATCACTATCAGAAACATCTGAGGAAGGCATATTTTCAGGAATTTCATCGAGAAGACAAGGATATGAAGAAAGAGGAATGTTGTGGTCATTGCAAATTGCTTCAATAGTTTGATTGCGAAAACGCACAGCATCATTATTGAAGTTCGCCACGCGAGTTTGTAGTTGCTTCTTGACTTAGAATATTTTTCGTTGAAGAGAGAAGTCTTTGCAAGTTGTGCTTTCTCAGATTCAAGTTCCTTGATTCTAATTTGAAACCTCTTCTCGATTCTCGCGAACAAATGACAATGAGTTAGCAACTTAATAACAGATTTCATAAAAAGGAGCGGAAAAGTAATGAAGAACAAGAAACAACCTTCTCTCGTCGTAAATCATATCTTTAACCAAGGCATTATGCTCAGCATGAAGACTGACGTTAACACCTAAGTTATTTCTGGCATTATCTAGAACCTTCGCATCCCAAGCAAATTCATCATCATTATTTATGACAAGAAGTGAACGAATTTGATTTTCTCGCTCATTAAGTATGGCATTTTGGCGAAGAGATTCGTCTCGTTCAATTTGGACTTCAAGAAGAGTTTTTTGGAATTTTGCTAATGCTTGTGCACCTTGATTAGGAATGCGATCCTTATCATCTATGAGGCTGCTAATCTTTTTCCTTAGAATATTATTACTCTCCTGGGAGTCAAGATATAAACGTTTAAATCGGTTGGATAAACCTAAACTAGACCTATGTTCAATTTTTAAAAGATGAAATTTGGTTCGAAATTCATTTAATGAGAGAGAATTAATCTTGTTTGAAGAACTACTTAAAGATTCATTGAGATGAGCAAGAAGAGCATCATTATCCATAGGTTCGGGGAATGAATGGAGAAGGATGGCTTCGTCAGAAAGATTATAAATGTCTGCGAAAATGATAAGTCGGGCAAAGAAAAATAAATGACAAAGTAGAAATGAAGAAAGGAGGAGGGTGTTATACCATAAAGTTGCTGATTAGCACTTTGAAGAGTGGATATTTTGTCCTTCTGGGAAGAAGATTCAACTTCCAACTGTTGAATTTTCTCATCCTTCTTGCGAGATGTCGCAACTTCAGTTTCTAGTTCTTTGTTCTTCTCTTTAAGTTGAAGATTTTTCTTTTCAAGATTGTTGCGTCTTTTCTCGAGGTCTGAGGCAACGACAAAGGAAGCTCTCCCAGACTATAAAAGAAAGTAAAGAAATTGTTAAGATAAGGTTTATAATTTAAATCATAGAGAAATAAAGAAATATGAACATACCAAAGCACTGAGTGCATTTAAGAAACTGGGAGTCATTGTTCGGGAAACTCCGTGAAAAGAATCATTATCCACTAACAAGGGGGCATCGCAAATATTAGCGAGAGATTCGCAAATAGCAGATAAATGATCATCTCCCAATCCTTGCATAGAATCAGAGAAGACACTAGACAATTGCGCCATAGCAGATTCGACCGAATGGTTCTCCTTTGCGAAAGAAGTATCAATCTCATTTTCATCTTCGTCAGAATTCTCACTGGTTTGGGAACTAGAATGAGAAGAGGGATGGATTTTCCGTTTTTTAGAAGATGGAGCAGAAGATTTATCCTTGCGAAGAGTGATTTTATTCTTGCCTTTAACCTTCGCAGCTTCGGGAATATCAATTTCTTCAACGCCAACCTTCGCACACGAATTAAGATAAGAAACAGAGGCAACAATATTGTTAAAAATAACAAAAGAAAGTATTTCTTACTTCATCCGTGATTGATCGGAGTATCGCCAGAGTACTCGCCTTTGGACGTCTTTCATAACTCTTCCTCAATTTGGTAATCTGAAAATTTTGCAAGCCTAGTAAATATAAGAGGAAGAAAATATCGTAAAGCAAACCTGAAATAGGAAATATACCTCTTTTGTCTTCTCGGGCCACTTAAATTCCCAAGGACGATAGTCTGCGAGATTCGCAGGGAGTATATGAGAACCTGCAATATAAGGTCCGCTCAAAAATAAAGGAACAACCCACCACTTCTCATCTTTGGAGTACCGAGGAACATTATTTTTGCCCGAGTGCCAGTCAATATCTTGCATAAGTGACTTATCATTTGGAAATATTATCTTTTCTCTTCAATCGAGCACCCCAGCGAGATTTATCATTTCTCATATTTATTACTTCATAATTTTCAAAAAGTTTTCTACGGTATACTTCTCAGCGACTATTTTTAAACTTGCGAATCTAGGATCTTTGACATCGTCAGGATATAAAGATCCCTTACCAAAGACCACGGTTGGCGAATTCAAGCATTAAACGGATGCAATCACCGCTTAATTGATAAATAGCTCGCGAGAATTTCTCATGAGCAAGAATTTCATAGAATAAAGGCATCTCGGGATTGTAGAGAGGAATGGGAAGGCCCGCGAGAATTTGACCTAGCGAGATTATGATTTTCTGATCATCACAATGATGATCAGAAAACAACTTTGCAGAAAGTATAGGTGAAGATTCTTGATCAGGAATGGTTGATAGGATGAAGCCCTTCTCTTGTAAATTCTTTTGAGCTTCATTAAAAAGAGGTTTATATATACGACCAAGTGAAGCCATTTCTAGAGTATGGGAATGATTAGAGAATTGAAGATCAAGAGAAAGAAAGAAGGAAAGATTTACAGTAGCAGAAGCGCAGATTGCGGAGGAAGAGAGTTGAAGAAAAGTTGCAGAGGGAAAATAAAAGAGAAGAAGAGAAGGATGAGAAAACTATATATAGAAAGAAGAATCCTCGAGAAAACAAATGCATTTAATGCGAGATGGGACATGAATGGTCAAGAATAAACGGTTGAAAGAGACGTGTCAAGAAAAGAGTGGAAGAAGAAACATCTGTAATAAATTCTGTGTAAAAGTACGGGAGCGAAACAGATAAAGATGAGCAGTTGCGGCATTTCAAAATATTGATTCTCATGACATTCTCTCCTTCGCAGAGAAGACATGAGAAGAGGCAAGATGTAGGATCAGAATATCGCGACATCAATACTTCGCGAGACTAATAAATGACGACATTGCGAGGGAGTCGCAGGGAAGTAAAATAAATGACGCAATGAATGACGACAGCCAGAACACGAGGAAGATATGAAAATATGGCGAAGTTTAAGAGTGTCGCGAGATTGTATACTTGTACGCTTGCGATATTTCGCAAGCCAATCCCGAAAATAAAGGACAACTTAGCTGTCATCCACTGTATACTACCTTATATAAAGGGTTGAGTAAGTCTGTTGAAGGGAGGGTTCTTTTTGAATTGTTAAGCAAGTCATTAGGAGAGAGAAAGTTTTAGAGTGATTGTAATTCTATAACTCGTTTCTATTTCAGATTGTAAAGATTCAAGTATTCAATCAATAAGAATCATAATCATTCAACTTAAAATGACTTAATTGTGTATATTCTAGTGAGGGGTGTAGTGTAGGATTTCCTGCAACTACAGATTACATCTTAATGGCATGTCGGTGGACAACCACTGGAACGATAACGAATAGAATGTTCTCGAATGAGGTTTAGATCTATTTTCAGCTTTCACTAGCAGCTCATTGGAGAGTGTTTTTTCCTTGTCTACATACCTATTCTGAAGAAGCCAAGAAGTTAAAACCTATTTTACACCAACTGATATTAGCAAAAAATGACTGTCCATGTCATCTACACTGGTCTGCACTCTTGAGTTATATAGGTCGGATCCACCTCCGCAAAGTATATCTTTGAACAAAACTGATTACTGCCGAACCTCCTATCATCTTTGATGCGAACAAACTTTCAAAATCAGGGGTATACTTGTATAATGATTCTCCCATAAGCTCCAGGTCATAACTAGAGTGTTACTTCTAGCTACCGATTAAGATATCTTCCTCCAGTTCAAGGTTAGTAACAACAGACTTGACTTGTTCCATTTCTATTTTTATTTTTTCAAGTCAGTATTTATTGTAGAAAAAACATACAAAGTAAAGTTTGTTTACTTATAATATTGGTGGCTTGGTCATTATATTATGATCACAGAATCAAAAATGATATATTATTTGTTTAAACAAATTGAGTATATGGAGTTACGAAGTACAATTTATCTATGGACTTCCTGAATCGATATTAAACTAATTGATATTGAACTTCCAAATAAATTCAAACCTAGAATTATGTTTGAAAGCAATTTTATAAACATAGTTTAAGGAAGTAGACTTGTGAAACAATATTTCGTAGTTGAAAATGAATTCAAGACCAATAAATGGTAAGGACCGATTTCAGGACTGATACTGACTAAGTAAAATCCATTTTTACATTTTCGATATGTTTGTTATCTCAGGGTTTCTGCAAACAACAAGATGTACACTGATTGGACTTGGAATGTTCGTAATATGTCGACATGAGCATGTGTTAAACTCTTATATCTTAATGTTCAAGTATTTTCCTTTGATTATCAAGGAAAGATCTTGAAACTGAAATTTCAATATCTTTTAGATATTCAAAAATATATGCTTACCATATCTCAAATGTTTGCATATCTCTAGTTATTATATTAGTAAAGTATCAAGTATGCTAGCTAATACTAGTTGTCAACTAAGAGCGATTTCAGTTTATGAGTTGGAATACAGTTGGTATTTGTTAACTTCGGAAATACTGTTCTTTGCATATATATCTTTGGGAATCTTCGGTATTGGTAATACCTTGTCTTCTGACAGACACATTTTTGTGTCTGATTTGTCTCAATTTTTTATTTTGTTAGTGCTCAATTTTTTGTAATGATTATGGTATTTTCTGTGTTTGTAGGTGTTTTCGGGAAATAAACTTTTGTGGAAAAATTAGCTCCAAAGAGTGATAAAGGTACCCCCGAGAACAATTGCTAAAGGAAATCCCATTTTGGATAAGGGCACTATAGTGCTAAAGGCACCCCTACTCTGGATAGGCACTCCACCTTCTTCACTAGTTTTTTTGGCGGGAAAAATATGTTTGAAACTGCGAGATTTTCTGGATAAGAATTGATCGAGCTTTTCGGGGATTTTGTGTTGTGGTTTGGTAATACCCTGTTATGATAAACCATGGATAGTATTTGTTTCAAAATCGCAAAAAGGGAAGATTTCCTTTCTCTTTAGAAAACAGGGAGTGAGTATTCTCGAGATATTTTTCGAGTATATATGGAAGATACGTGCACTTTAAGAGAAGATATTCTCTCAGGATCTTGTTCTATCTAGTCTATAAAATATTTACAGCTGCACAGACGCGTAACAGATAAGGAATGAAGAACTATTTTTCGTAAATTTGGATAAAAGTGAAGAAATATATTTTGGAGATGTACCCGATATTTTTGGTGGTGTTGTCTATGAATAAGATGGGGTCGAGTCATGGAGGGTCTACAGAGAGTTTGGGAAAGAAAACAACGAAAAAAAAAATAGTTGCAGAGAAGATTTTCATTACCAGTAGAGAGATGAAAATAAAGAATACCAGAAGATAGTTCACGTATGTCGTTTTATGATTATTTGCATTAAATTAAAATTAAATACATGATTTTTATTAATTAGATGTGATTTCTTTTGATGGTACATGCTTAGTCTGGGACTACTTGATTTTCCACGCTTTTGATTTACATCTATTATTTTGAAAATCTACCTATTCGCAATTTATTAGAATCAATTTAAATATATAAATTGCATGATAATTGGTAATATTGAATCACTTAAAAATTGTTAATTGTGGAATCATGTGTCTCAGTCTTCTTTATAATCTTGATTTTATCTTTTGTTTACATTTTAAATTTTTGGTGTTAGAATTACGGTCTAAAACAAATCTTCACGAGTCTTAGTGATGACCTTTATTTACCACTTTTCTAGAATCATCATCTTCAAATCAATTTATGGTCGTAACACTTTAAATAATAGAGTCTTGCATTCTTACAAATCTATCCCTTGACACAGTGCTTAACCGTTTGTATGGGAAGCCAACTCGTTGATGAAGGAGAGTAATCTAATTAGGTGAAATATTTTGTGTTGCCCTCATTTAAAGTCTTATGTGGGATCAAGAAGCTTTTATTAGTATTGTTGTTAGAAAACTAAATCGTATTTTTATTTTAGTTTTTGATTATTGATTTAATTGACTTATTGTATAATTATCCTTGATATATCAAACTTGTTTATCCTATGGTCCTCCTCTTCTGAATTAAAGACATTCAAGTTTTCTCAGCTATTGATCATCCATTATTAACAGACTCTGTTTTGTGTGTGATTGACTACTAGTAGGAAGAAGTCGTTTGTGCAACGGTTACTTTAAAGATTGAAGAATTTTATTTTTGGTTTCTGATCTTTGTGATTCGTCTTGCACAATTGACTCTATGGGATCGAAACATGTAGTTTATTTCGGTAAACTTTAAGACTTTTTTGTAAATATTGAACAAACTGTCTAATTGCTTCTCCTCGTAGAGTTGCTTGGATAAATCTTTTTCACTAAGATAGATTATTTTGATAATCTTTGTTTTGGTTTGATCTTTAACCAAAGAAGTTTATATATATTAATAAAAGGAAGATCTTTAATCGTTGCTGGATTTGGGAGATTGATAAGTGAGTTGGTTACTGAAACAGATTTAGTCCTTTCCTATTTCGGGTTACAATCCAAAGGAGCTGAGAGCAAAATTCTTTACAGTAGGGAAACGAGTCAAGATAGTGGACTCCGTCTTGGGATTCACATGTGTAAACTAGATTGGTTGTAAGCACATGGATAGTAAAGGAACTGAGTAACTATGAGTAGTTTACTTGGTATCAACTATATGAATTTTCGGGAGACAATTTGTATAGCGGCTTTATTCTGAGAGTATTCCAAATTGGACTAGATCCCGGGGATTTTCTGCCAAGCAGTTTTCCTCATTAGCAAAACTGATGTGATTGTGTGCTTTTATATTTCGCACTAAATCTATTTTAATTGTAAAAGCATTATTTGCATACTCATATGCTTGAAGGCCATTATATTAGAAAGATTTGTAGTGTACTAGGTATCGTCATCTTTTTGATTGGTATCCGAGCGAGTTTCATACGAGACGGCTAAACGACCGGTATGGAAATCCTGAATAATACGAATGAAGGATCTAATTCAGTCCATGATTCGGACATTCTGTTAGATAAATCTCTGTCAAGTTTTGTTAAATATGTTAATACACTTGTCATCATAAATATAGGATGATTAAAAGGACAGTAGCCTTTACTATGGTTTAAGAACCTCAGGCATGCATTTACAAGATGCATCAGAAAGGGAATCAGTGATTCAAGTAATGTTAGAAAAACAAGTGACACAGTACAGGCATTTGTTTGGAGAAATTACCAATATCTTGGATGAATTGAAACTTGTTAAAAAAAGGAATACTCGAATCTTAAAGATTTATCAATTAAATATTCTCATTTGATTTTTTAACTTGATAGCGGATTACCAGAAACCGAGTGATAGATGAGGAACCTAATATGTAAAACATGGAAAGTTAATTTCGAAATAAACTGATTCACACACATCGGAAACATTTTGAATCCATCTATACTTTTTGCAATCTATGTGGTCATGTTCAACAGTCTTGTAAAGATTATAAACATAAAATTTGTGATGCAAAGGATTTGTTTTAACTAGCTCGACTTCTGTGTAGCAAGTGAAAAAACTTTACAAAAGCTCGGAAATATTAGTTGAACAAAGATAACTTTGACCATCTACCAGAATCTTATTTTGGTAGTAAGAAAATTGTTGAAAATGTATATGTGTTATTGCATTCAAATCCACTTCTCCATTCTATCGGTTCTGGATAGTGGATGTAGTATATATATGACTGGTGATCTCTCATGGTTTGTAAAAACTGAAGAATACGAAGGAGGATCTTTGGAGATGTAATTAGTTGTCTTATAAGCAAAAGGGGGAATATAAATCTACAAGGTATACCTGAAAAATACATGATGTTGTTTAAGTCAAAGAAATGAAAGCCAAATATTCTCTGTACAAGTCAAATTTATGAAAAATTAAGTTCATAAGGTTATCTTCAATATACAGGATGCGACATTGAGGATACGATGTAGTATGAATGACTTATCCTCTTGACATTTCGTTAAATTTATATTATAACCTGATCAAAGCAGAATCTACCCACTTATGGCATTAAAGGTTTGGTCATATCAACTATAGAATACTTGGAAAGCTCATTAATCGTGAACTTGTCCGAGGTGTTCCAAAAACTCATGCTAAGTTAGAAGGTGTGTATGGTGCATGTCATAAGGGTAAACAAGCAAAACTTCCACATAAACTTTCACAAGAGATAACTACGAAAGCTCATCTTGATCATATACACATGGATCTTTTCGGTCATATTCAACACGCTACTGTTTGAGGTAAAATATATGCCTCAATAATGGTTGATGAATATACTCAATTTATATAGGTCGCATTGTTAAACTCAAGAATGAAACTCTCAAAGAGTTCAAGATTATTATGAATAGAATCCAAAATGATCAGGGTTGAAACTTAATAAAATAAGAAGCGATCGTGGAACACAATTCCAAGATGCAAACGTCTATAATAGTATTATAACAAACTAGGAATCTCTCATCCCATTTCTTATCTTATTACTCCTCAAGAAAATGGTGTTTCTATGAGAAAAATTGAAATATTCAATGTAGGATCCAAATATCGCACAACATTGGTTAGTGTGCGAGATTCATTCTTTTCCATAGCTCGCCAGAAGGTAGCAAGAGCCTGCGAAATTATCAAAGAGCTTGCGAGAATATGAGCTGTATGTGAGTTGTCATCCACTATGTAAACACCTATATAAAGAGGAGAGCAGGAGAGAGAAAGGGGGGACAGATTTAGTAAGAGAGAGATATTATTTTAGTGGGAGATATTTTTTAGAGAGAGAAATTATTTTCTTTATCATCTTCTTCCCTTAAAACTAGATCTAGAGCTCTATTAAATATCCATTAATGGAGATTCCCAATGTAACCCAAATGTAATTTCAATAATCATAGTGAAGAACCCTAACCCCGTGGATGTAGATCACATTGATCGAACCACGTAAATCTTGTGTCTCCATTTATATTTTAGCACTTTAATCTTTATTTTGATTATGAAATAGATTTAGATCTATGAAATATTACATGGGGTGTGTTGTGGGAAATCTTGCAACTACATTTGGCGCTAGAAACAGGGATGAGTAAAGGATTTATCCTTCCTGTAACTTGTTGGTTCAAGAAGATTCGGTGTTGATATTTAATTTCTATGGATACTTGAAGTCATCAACTGTGTAGTGTGTATATTTTTCTAGATCTATAAAGTTTAGGTCCAAAAATGGAAATTTCATGGAAGAAATTACACTTTCAGAGAAGAAAACCAAAGTTTCAATAGAATATTTCCATATTCAGGTGAAAAAGCAAGAAGCAAATTGTTGAAAGAAATTAAGGAAGGACGAAGAGAAGATAAGAGGCAGATGCTGCAATTTTTATCACAAACCAAAATTCGCACAGATGGTTCAAGGCTGAGCGAACAAACAATAGGTCATGGGTTCGAATTCGCAGAGATACATAGTTTTCATTTTAGTATCATCTTCAGTGGCGAATAAGAGAATAAGAAAAAAAGTTTTGAGTTAATTTCGCAGAGAAGTTCTTGAACAGTTGGTCCAGAGAACAACATGTGTGTATGTGGTCGCAAGTTCGAATTCGCCTGTGAGCATAGTTTTCTTCTTTTTACAGAGGACGAAAAAATGAATAATTTCGCAAAGTTGTTTCATAATTTCACAAACAAGAGGCAGCACAGTTGGTCACCTGCGAAGTTAATGAGTTTATGGTCGTGCGTTCAAATCCCAAAGAATGTGTATTTTTCGCATGGATATTTCGCAAGAGTATTTCTCACAGAAGAGAGTTTATGATTATTTCGCACAGAAATTTCGCAAAGGAGGGTTGGCATAGATGGTTCATTTGATTCGATGCATGAAGAAGGACGTAGGTTCAATTCCCACCTCCTGCGAATTTTTCGCACATTTTACATATTTTTGGGTTGCTACCAGCGAAGATCAAATCAAGTTTTAACAAGTATGCGATAATTTCGCACAAGAGAACTGGCACAGTTGGTCAAGAGGCATGAATGCAAACAGCAGGTCACAGGATCAATTCTTGCTTCTTGCACATTTATTTTTGTTATGCGAAATTTCGCACGGACTATGATTATTTCGCAAAGAAGAGAGTTGATGATTATTTCGCAAGAGAGGGTTAGCACAGTTGGTAGGGTGCGAGAATATTCAAGCAGCAGGACGCGAGTTCAATACTTGCCTCTCGCATATGGTTTTTCTAAGCGACATTTATACTTCATGCAACGTATTTCTCATGCGAGATTGACAACAACAGCAAACCACAAAAGCTAAGTACCACTTTCCTTGAACATTTTACTTACAACAAATAAAAGATTTTTGATTTGATTTAGAAAACGCGATACAATCGCAGAATTACAAAGATTTCAGAATTACAAAGATTTCACGATTACAATGATTCGAGAAAAATCTCGCAGATATTACAAAAGAGACCGAGAAAAATCTCGCACAGATCAATTTATATATTTCCCTTAAATATTTGCTTTGTCTCAAATGAGAATGATATCTAACACGGAGAGTAGTAGGAGGAAAAATAAGACCTTCCATCAACAGGCTAGTAAGACCTTCCATCAACAGGCTGCATAAGACCTCATTAGGATCATTTCCATGAAAGATGTTTATCGGATGAGACGAAACAAGTTATACAAAGGAAATCAAAACAAAGAAAAACGATTTGAACTTGCAATTAAATGAATATTTTTGATAAAAGAAATGTTGAATACTAATCTAAATTCTTATTTGTATTTGTTGATGGGTGAAAACTACTCCTGCAGAATTTGGTAATTTGGGGTGTGGATGAGGAATGAATCTAAACCTTCAACAAATGCACTGCGCGGTGAGTGCTTGTAGATTCGAGAGATCAATCTGTGCAAGTCCGGCCTAAACCAAGAAATGGCCGTTCCAGACTTGTTTTGGTCACAAAGTGAAGGAGATGGGGTTGATCTTAGGGGGAAGCGAAGAAGGTGTTGAGATTGTGAAGGTGTTGGCTTGCTTATGACTTGTAATGTGAAAGATGAGCAAGCTTACGGTTGATGCAAGCAGGCTCGAGTGTTTGAATACGGTTTGTATTAACACTTGGTTTCGTTGCGTCGAACTTGTGTTGTTCTCCCTTATTAAAATAGGGCGGAGAACCCCTTTATACAAGTCATTGAGCCTCATTCACGTTTCTCGTGGGAAGTGGAGGTAGTGGAATGATGGAGTAGTGGAGTTGTGTGTCGGTAACACACGACCGGTCTTGCCCACTTTTCCTGTTCATCTCTAACCGTCCCCGACTTCCTAACACGTTCTTGTGATGGCGCGTTGCACGCCGCACGCCGTAAACCGCCGACCAATACCCAAAAGATGTATCCCCGCCTTTGTGACATGATTGATGTCCTGGAATGTGGATCGTGGATCCACGGAAGATAGCATGTAATCTTTGAATTGAATAACCGCGTTATTCGTAAAGTCGATACTTGTGGAGTATCGTGTGTATTTTATGCGAGTGTATCGCATTACGGTGTGGTAAAGTGATGGGTAATGACTCCTCACTAACCAAATAACTCCCCGACTGGGGTTGTATAACCAAGTTGGTGAAGTCGGATGGATGAGATGATGTTTGAGACACTCATCTGCGACCGTTGATGAAATCGTGGTTTTTAAAGAGGTGCGCAAGCATCACTCTTCAGCCTTGGTCGAAACCAAGCATGGGAAGGATTTTGTAGAGGACCGACCATACATGCGTGTTGACGGCATGATGGTGTACACGTCCATGTCTCACCATCTCATGAAGATGCAATCTAGGCCACTCAATTTGACCGTCAAAGAGGAGTGGTTGAGATCGGTTCTTGCGCAGAAATCCCTTGCCGCAAAGGAGTTGGAAACCGCATGACATCCCAAGTTTGGGCGTGCGTTCCAAGACGACCCATCTTGGTCGGTCTTGGTCGATCATACCAGCGTGTAGGTGGTAGGCTAGTGTTCACACCTATACCGATTATCCCATGAAAACGTGATCTAAGCCACTCAAATCATCCCGGTGAAGTTGAGCGGTCGAGACGATTTAGGATTTGGGAGATGTAACCGCGTGAGTTTGGTCGGGCGTTTTGGATTAGCCGGGCATGGTATGCCTTGGCCGACCGCAAGAGGAGGTAGATGGGCCCACGGTGGTCATCTTTGGTATGACCGGCCATGGTTAATCCAATCAGTGACCCTCCATTCGCACGGGAGAAGATGGACGCGCGTGATGACTTGAAACCCTAATTTTGGCTTTCAAAGCCGCGCGACCATGCTCTTTTGGGCGGACGAATTTGTTGTAACCAACCATGGTTGGCTTTGACCGATTGGTCAAGTGTGTAGGCGGTCACATGGTGATCGTGTCGACATGCTCCGGGCCCTTTGAGTCTACATCTACACCCTCCATCTATGCTGCGAAGATGGATGGTTGAGACCGTTTCGCGGCACATGTAATATGCCGCAAACCCTAATTTAGGGTTTTCCGTCCATAATGCTTGGTATGGACGGTTTCTTGGCAAGCGAAGGCCAATGGTCGACCATGCGGGGTCGGTTGTGTGTATTCCATACCGCTTGGGGTGATGGAATTGATCCGTGGTCATCCAATCATGCTTGTGGAGTTGGATGACCGCGATCGAATCATATCCGGCAAGCTAAGGCCGTGGGTATTCCATACCATGCTTAGGGTGATGGAATTGATCCGTGGTCATCCAATCATGCTTGTGGAGTTGGATGATGCGATCGAATCATATCCGAGACCGATACATGATCAAGTCCGGATGCTCAATCGGGCTAGTATAACACACCGAGAGGGGCTCAATCGGGCTAGTATAACACACCGAGAGGGCTCGGGCTAGTATAACACACCGAGAATCAGCATCCACGGGTATTTCGTACATGGTTTCATTATAGTGCTTGGAGGTTCGTGTTACTCCGTAAGAGTAACACTCGCCGTCATGCCACACTGATAATGATTCATTATAGTGCTTTGAGGTTCGTGTTACTCGTAAGAGTAACACTCAGTCGTCATGCCACATGAGGAAATTCGATATGAAATTCACAGGAAGGGATTGTTGCTACATGCTCCGTTCTTGGTGAATTAAGTGAGGGAGTATCCAACACTTTATAAATGGCTTTATCTTTTACAAGATGTCAGCGCATGAGTTTTCTGGTTATTTACAAATTTAACCTTAAACGAAAATCCACCATCAACATTAAGTCCCCTGCCTAGCACATAATGGTTACATTATTGTGTGGTAGGCATGAGATGGTGACCTACATACGTGAGAAAGGCAGGATAAAAGGAGTTTACCCGGAAGAGTGTTGGTCGACCGCTAGTTTCCCACGCCGTTACGCTTGTATGGAATCCTTTGGTGGGGCCGGTTTCTTTCTTTGGGTATTTGAATCAAAAGAGGAAACCAAATAAGGGAGGAATCCTTCTTCTATTGGGATTCTTCTAATTTTTGTCTATAAAAGAGACAAAACCCCTTTCTTTTCCTCACGAGTTTTTTTTTTTTTTTTTTTTTTTGAAGCAGCTCCCGGGTCTTCACCGTCGTCAATTCAATTGCCATTGTTGCCGTGAGCCGCACCGTCTTGCCGTGCTGTCGGAATCGCTACCGTGCGCGCCCGAGGTAAGTTCCGCTCTTTTTTTTTTTTTTTTTTTTTTTTTTTTTTTTTTTTAGAAAGTAAAACCCTAGTTTGTTAGGTAAACACTTTCGTAAGACATGTGCATGCTTAGCTTTTTCCGCCATCTAGCTTGAATCCCGTAGACACAATTCCCATGAATAAAGAAAATTGTGTTGTGATGTATGCGGATGAATGCGGCCCGCCGTGTATGCCTTAGGAACGTGGGTCTTATTCACATATGCTTGACTCTGAAATTTGAAACGTGGGTCTTATTCCGGAGAACATATGTCAATGACAAACTTGTACTTAGGACTAAAATCGACCTGAATTTTGTGCCGGATTTGAATGGTATTTGGACCGGCCATTGCATGCTCCGCTCGTGAGTTGTGTCTTGCCGTGTGTGACTACACTTCTCATGTGCTTTCATACAAGTTCTAACTCCTGTCTTTTATCTCATTGCGGTAGAAAGAAGAGAACTCCTATCAACATGTCTTCTGAAGATAATGCTGGTGCCAAGTCAGGAAGTGTTGACAGCTTCAAGGATATGCCGAACATCAATGATGAGTTGTTCACCTCGCCTTTTCCAAATATTAGGAAGCATCCTTCTCATAAGATAGTCTTGCTTTCCGATTCGTAAAAATATGGATGTCGACCCATTTTCTTCTTCCGCACCTGTGATGAGATTTTGTCTCCAAAGGAACGAATATCCGCCTTCTCCTATTGACTTCAAGATTTGCCATGCTCCACTGGGTTCTTATGAAGGATGGATGAGATGCATGTTGTGTAATGAGGGCATTAAGGACAATTTGACCAAAGCACAAATCCTTGATGCGGTCATGGCATCTGCTACCCTCGAAATTAGGAAAGACACCGCGGGCTTGATCACCTTCATTTCTCGGTGGCGTATTTCCACTCACACAGACCCATATCTAGATGGGGAGAGATGACTATTACTTTGGAGAGTGTAGCTGCATTAATGAACCCGCCTGTTCTTCGGAAGTCTTTCTTACGAACTCTCGACACGGAGGAGAGTAATTATGCCGCTATACTTCAAAAGGTGGCGGAATTCGACAACTGGAGAAGGAGGAGAAAAAGACACGAAATGCTTCTACACTGGTGGGTTTCGGAGTGGTCTTCTCGCAGAGTTGGAAAACGAGCTCGGCGATCGCGCCCTGTCTCTATGGCTATCCGAGACGTATTTGATGACGGTCCGGAAGAGGACAATTAGACGTAACCTTGTCAAAATTTCTATAAGGCTGGCGCAGGTGAAGTTCTTCCTCTAGGTGCATTGTTCCTTGGATCGTTTGTATTCTCACCTAGACGCTTTAGCAATGGATATGCATGTTTCTAACGGGTACAAGAAGGTGGAGTCGCACGTTCACTTCGCTTTTCTTCAGCGCTCTTATGGGAACACTTCGAAGTTATGCTCCTACTCCCCGCACCTTCACTCGTTAACTTGTACTTGCGGCTCGAGAATACTCCGATGGAATAAGAAGCGTCCTAAAGCCGGTGCGAAACTTGTGGAGGTATTTGACAACATTTCTTCCGTAGATTTTTCGTCCATGGGGGCGATTCACTCTTCCATCGTTCACCAAAGACCTTGTCGACGATCCCGGCGTTGTGTTGCGTACCGATGTCAAGACCATGAGATCCGGGGAAATTATTTACTGCGCACTGCATTCCAGGATATGTCCCGTCTCTATTCGACGGAGAATTTTCTCGTGACTCCGTACAACATCGACAGTGGCTGCTCGCCAAATGGGATTCGATCGTGGTGTCCCATTTATCCGTCCACTAGGGGGCTCCGAAAGAATTCCTTCCACAAATTCTTAACGCCAATGTGTTCTTAGACCGGGTAAGCCTTCCCTTCGGCCTATTGGGAGAAACCCAGTGGTGACCGAAGGTATAAAGAATTTTGGGGGAAACAACTGTTGATCTTCCGTAAATTTTCGAAGAGTGTTGTGACGAATTCCCGTAGTGAGCCATCTTGACATCTTGACGAATCATTTCCGGTTGAAGCCACTTCACCAAACGGTCAAGAGCCGAGGATTGCGGTCCCAAGTAGGAGAGAGACCTAAGAGGCAAGCATGCGGTCCGGTAATCCTCAATTCTTCCAATATGCAGGTATTTAAATCTCCTCCCATCGGTTCTTTCATTTCTCCAGTGTAAATTCTTCTAAAACGATCCTTGTTTTAAATCAGGGAATTTCGAAAGATAATGCCTTCACAAGGTTGGCACGCATTCAAAACGGAAGGCCGGCAGTATGGTCTTCATCGAAGTCTTCATGCTTGAGAAAGTCTCGGCGGTATGGACCTTCATGCTGAGAAGTCTGGAGAAACCGCTCCTTTTTCTGACCACGACAGAGATGATGAAAGCTCGGTGGAACAAGGCGCTTTCCTTAGTGATCTTGTTGACGGGGCTGTGACGGAAATCAACACCCAGAGTGAAATAGATGCCGTAAGGAATGCAAGAGAGACGGTGGCCGCTGTAGTTGAGACGGCTCCCCTTGACATCCATCCCGAACAAAGCTTCGGACCGTATGGCTATTGTGGTGACTTCTTCTGAAAGGCCTCCTGCAACTGACAAGACTCCCGCGGTCGCCGAATTGCGGTGATGCATCTGGGGCTTTGTTCGATCCTCCTTTTTACCGTCCCTTATCCAGGTCATGTGTTGGTTGGTGGATTCAGCGTGCCGGTCCAATTTCAAAAGTTGTACACAGCAATATGGAAGAAACACGGCCATATTGCTACCACCACGAAACTCAAGAGTCGTCTTGCATTGGTCAACCGCGTCCAAGAAGCTTTATCTACTATCCAAGGGATGAGCGTCACGACCGGTGGAACGGTTTCGAGGAGATGGTTGAAGATTGGAGGTGCCATCGAGACGTGTTTGCGCAATACGGTTTCAATGCTCCTTGGTTCTTCAAAGGGTTCTCCAAGATTCGGGAGTTTCGAAATTACATGACGAAGTCCCCTCCGCGGACTCGCGTTGCTCGCCGGGGAAGAAGAGGTTGAAAAGTTGTCTAAAGAAGTTGGAGCCGAAGCGTGCCGTGCTCCAAAGGATGAAAGTCTCTCTTCGCCAGGAAAGGACGAGTTGTTCTTTGAAGGACTTTCCCTTGATTTGTGCCATATACTTGTCTCTTCTTTTTTAGATGTTTCTTCTTTTGAGTGATAGTGAGGATTTTCTTTCGTAATTTGGCTTAGGTTTTGAATAGGTAATTGAATTCGCTTATTTTGAGATAGTTTTGTAAACAACCTTTTTGAAAGGGATTATGTTAAATGAAATTTGCATCTTGGTCATGAATGATTGCGCATGAAATTGCAAATGTTATGTAAAAGGGAGGTACGAATGGAAACAAACATGGCGTTTGATCATCGAGCCTCTTTTTCCACATGCGGGATGCTAAGTCCCAGTGAATTCTAAACTATCTCTCTTGTAAAGTTGTTGAGTAAAACTTACTTGCTTTTGAAGCCTCACTATATCAAACCGGAGTAGCCTCTCTAAGAAAATCCTCCGCAAGCTATCTTTCTGAACCGAGCTTCTCCTGAACAATGCGCTTCAAAGCGTTGCATTCACTGGTGGGGTGATGAAGGAACCGGTGGTAATGACATTACCTCGGGTCCATTACTTCTTGATCAGTAGGCGGACGCCATACCGGGGGTAGCTCCACCTCTTCATTTCGCACCCATGTCTCCAGTAGCTCCAGAATCTTCTTCATTGGGAATGGGAAATGTAAGTACCTTGAGTAGCGGCTTTTCTGCGTTAGTGGGTGTTGCAACGTCTCTCCGCGGCTTTGACATGGAACAGGAGATGAAGTTGGAAGATTTGTGAGTGCCATCATATCTGCGGATCGCTTGCCTAGGTAGAGGGATGTGGAAGGTGTCGTAATGTCACTGCTGAGTGACCGGATTGAACATTCCCATCCTCTGTATTCAGGCATTTCCCGATTGATTTCTCCTTCCTCAAGCGTTCCTTCAGTTGGTTGGAAGGCCGACGCGGATTGGACAGTCTTCCGTGCTTCAATAAGAGTTTTGAAATACAAATCTTCTAGCAGGGCTCCATAGGCTGCAGGCTCCCTTTCTTTATCAAGGCGAGACATTGTAGTACTCCGGACAAGTCTTTTCTCCCGTGGAGTTGCCTCGGGTCTTCATTGTCGACTGGACCATGCTGTTCATCTTTCCTGAGTCTCCTGCGATTACGCGCTCTTTTTGCTTCTCCACCGGTAAAGGTGTGACTCCTGGCTAATGATTCAACATTTCTCGTCTTTGCCCGAGTAGATGCTCGTCGACCCTTCTTGTAATTGTGCCGCTATATCATTCAAAAGGCGAAATGTCTCGCTCGCCTCCCGGTGATACCGGCTTGATTTGCCAAGACATCCTCCAGCATTCCAGCTATGCTTCCCATGATATCTCGAACCTTTGTAGTTTAGGATACATTGCGAGATGGAAGCGAAAAATTGAGGATTCAATTTTATGCAACCGATAGATCAATCTCCCATTTGTGGTCGCCAATTGTTGATGGGTGAAAACTACTCCTGCAGAATTTGGTAATTTGGGGTGTGGATGAGGAATGAATCTAAACCTTCAACAAATGCATTGCGCGGTGAGTGCTTGTAGATTCGAGAGATCAATCTGTGCAAGTCCGGCCTAAACCAAGAAATGGCCGTTCCGGACTTGTTTCGGGTCACAAAGTGAAGGAGATGGGGTTGATCTTAGGGAGGAAGCGAAGAAGGTGTTGAGATTGTGAAGGTGTTGGCTTGCTTATGACTTGTACGAGAAAGATGAGCAAGCTTACGGTTGATGCAAGGTGCTCGAGTGTTTGAATACGGTTTGTATTAACACTTGGTTTTTCGTAAATCGAACTTGTGTTGTTCTCCCTTATTCCCTTGTTGTTGGAAAATAGGGCGGAGAACCCCTTTATACAAGTCATTGAGCCTCATTCACGTTTCTCGTGGGAAGTGGAGGTAGTGGAATGATGGAGTAGTGGAGTTGTGTGTCGGTAACACACGACCAGTCTTGCCCACTTTTCCTGTTCATCTCTAACCGTCCCTGACTTCCTAACACGTGTGTGATGGCGCGTTGCACGCCGCACGCCGTAAACCGCTGCACCAATACCCCGTATGTATCCCCAGTTTGTGACATGATTGATAACTGAATGTGGATCGTGGATCCACGGAAGATAGCATGTAATGCTGAATTGAATAATGCGTTATTCGTAAAGTCGATACTTGTGGAGTATCGTGTGTATTTTATGTGTATGCATTACGGTGTGGTAAAGTGATGGGTAATGACTCCTCACTAACCAAATAACTCCCGACCTGTGGTTGTATAACCAAGTTTGGTGAAGTCGGATGGATGAGATGATGTTTGAGACACTCATCTCGCGACCGTTGATGAAATTAGGTTTTTAAAGAGGTGCGCAAGCATCACTCTTGACTTGGTCGAAACCAAGCATGGGAAGGATTTTGTAGAGGACCGACCATACATGCGTGTTGACGGCATGATGGTGTACACGTCCATGTCTCACCGTCTCATGAAGATGCAATCTAGGCCACTCAATTTGACCGTCAAAGAGGAGTGGTTGAGATCGGTTTGCGGCAGAAATCCCTTGCCGCAAAGGAGTTGGAAACCGCATGACATCCCAAGTTTGGGCGTGCGTTCCAAGACGACCCATCTTGGTCGGTCTTGGTCGATCATACCAGCGTGTAGGTGGTAGGCTAGTGTTCACACCTATACCTGATTATCCCATGAAAACGTGATCTAAGCCACTCAAATCATCAGGTGAAGTTGAGCGGTCGAGATCAGTGTATGATTTGGGAGATGTAACCGCGTGAGTTTGGTCGGGCGTTTTGGATTAGCTAGGGCATGGTATGCCTTGGCCGACCGCAAGAGGAGGTAGATGGGCCCACGGTGGTCATGCTGGTATGACCGGCCTTGGTTAATCCAATCTGTGACCCTCCATTCGTACCGGAGAAGATGGACGCGCGTGATGACTTGAAACCCTAATTTTGGCTTTCAAAGCCGCGCGACCATGCTCTTTTGGGCGGACGAATTTGTTGTAACCAACCATGGTTGGCTTTGACCGATTGGTCAAGTGTGTTCGGTCACACGGTGATCGTGTCGACATGCTCCGGCCCTTTGAGTCTACATCTACACCCTCCATCTATGCCTGCGAAGATGGATGGTTGAGACCGTTTTGCGGCACATGTAATATGCCGCAAACCCTAATTTAGGTTTTCCGTCCATAATGCTTGGTATGGACGGTTTCTTGGCAAGCGAAGGCCAATGGTCGACCATGCGGGGTCGGTTGTGTGTATTCCATACCGCTTGGGGGTGATGGAATTGATCCGTGGTCATCCAATCATGCTTGTGGAGTTGGATGATGCGATCGAATCATATCCGGCAAGCTAAGGCCGTGGGTATTCCATACCATGCTTAGGGTGATGGAATTGATCGTGGTCATCCAATCATGCTTGTGGAGTTGGATGATCGCGATCGAATCATATCCGAGACCGATACGGTCAAGTCTGGGCGCTCAATCGGGCTAGTATAACACACCGAGAGGGGCTCAATCGGGCTAGTATAACACACCGAGAGGGCTCGGCTAGTATAACACACCGAGAATCGGCCGTACGGGTATTTCGTACATGGTTTCATTATAGTGCTTGAGGTTCGTGTTACTCGTAAGAGTAACACTACCGTCATGCCACACCGATAATGATTCATTATAGTGCTTGGAGGTTCGTGTTACTCGTAAGAGTAACACTCGACCGTCATGCCACACCGATAATGAGTACACAGAAATACAAGATCGATATGAAATTCACGGGAAGGGATTGTTGCTACATGCTCCATTCTTGGTGAATTAAGTGAGGAGTATCCAACACTTTATAAATGGCTTTATCTTTTACAAGATGTCGGCGCATGAGTTTTCTCGGTTATTTACAAATTTAACCTTAAACGAAAATCCACCATCAACATTAAGTCCCCTGCCTAGCACATAATGGTTACATTATTGTGTGGTAGGCATGAGATGGTGACATACATACGTGAGGAAGGAAGGATAAAAGGAGTTTACCCGGAAGAGTGTTGGTCGACCGCTAGTTTCCCACGCCGTTACGCTTGTATGGAATCCTTTGGTGGGGCCGGTTTCTTTCTTTGGGTATTTGAATCAAAAGAGGAAACCAAATAAGGGAGGAATCCTTCTTCTATTGGGATTCTTCTAATTTTTGTCTATAAAAGAGACAAAACCCCTTTCTTTTCCTCACGAGTTTTTTTTTTTTTTTTTTTTGTTGAAGCAGCTCAGGGTCTTCCGCCGTCGTCAATTGTCTCAATAATTGCCGGAGCTGCTACCGTCGCCGCTGGATTCGGAACTGCTACTGTGCGCCGCCCGAGGTAAGTTCCGCTCCTTCTTTTTTTTTTTTTTTTTTTTTAGAAAGTAAAACCCTAGTTTGTTAGGTAAACACTTTTGTAAGACATGTGCATGCTTAGCTTTTTCCGCCATCTAGCTTGAATCCCGTAGACACAATTCCCATGAATAAAGAAAATTGTGTTGTGATGTATGCGGATGAATGCGGGCCCGCCGTGTATGTGGGTCTTATTCACATATGGGTCTTATTCACAGTTATGAACTTGAAGTCAATACCGCATCAAAACTTGTCGGACTAAAATCGCATCGAAATCGATGAATTTTGTGCCGGATTTGAATGGTATTTGGACCGGCCATTGCATGCTCCGCTCGTGAGTTGTGTCTTGCCGTGTGTGACTACACTTCTCATGTGCTTTCATACAAGTTCTAACTCTGTCTTTTATCTCATTGCGGTAGAAAGAAGAGAACTCCTATCAACATGTCTTCGAAGATAATGCTTTGGTGCCAAGTCGGGAAGTGTTGATAGACTTCAAGGATATGCCGAACATCAATGATGAGTTGTTCACCTCGCCTTTTCCAAATATTAGGAAGCATCCTTCTCATAAGATAGTCTTGCTTTCCGATTCGGAAAATATGGATGCCGACCCATTTTCTTCTTCCGCACTTGTGATGAGATTTTGTCTCCAAAGGAACGAATATCCGCCTTCTCCTATTGACTTCAAGATTTGCCATGCTCCACCGGGTTCTTATGAAGGATGGATGAGACGCATGTTGAGTAATGAGGGCATTAAGGACAATTTGACCAAAGCACAAATCCTTGATGCGGTCATGGCATCTGCTACCCTCGAAATTAGGAAAGACACCGCGGGCTTGATCACCTTCATTTCTCGGTGGCGTATTTCCACTCACACAGCCATATCTAGATGGGGAGAGATGACTATTACTTTGGAGAGTGTAGCTGCATTAATGAACCCGCCGTTCTTCGGAAGTCTTTCTTACGAACTCTCGACACGGAGGAGAGTAATTATGCCGCTATACTTCAAAAAGGTGGCGGAATTCGACAACTGGAGAAGGAGGAGAAAAAGACACGAAATGCTTCTACACGGTGGGTTTCGGAGTGGTCTTCGCAGAGTTGGAAAACGAGCTCACCGATCGCGTTCTGTCTCTATGGCTATCCAGACGTATTTGATGACGGTTCCGGAAAGAGGACAATTAGACGTAACCTTGTCAAAATTTCTATAAAGGTCTGGCGCAGGGTGAAGTTCTTCCTCTAGGTGCATTGTTCCTTGGATCGTTGTATTCTCACCTAGACGCTTTAGCAATGGATATGCATGTTTCTAACGGGTACAAGAAGGTGGAGTCGCACGTTCACTTCGCTTCTTCAGGCGCTCTTATGGGAACACTTCAGAAGTTATGCTCCTACTCCTGCACCTTCACTCGTTAACTTGTACGGCGGCTCGAGAATACTCCGATGGAATAAGAAGCGTCCTAAAGCCGGTGCGAAACTTGTGGAGGTATTTGACAACATTTCTTCCGTAGATTTTCGTCCATGGGGGCCGATTCACCCTTCCATCTTTCGACCAAAGACCTTTGTCGACGATCCCGGCGTTGTGTTGCGTACCGATGTCAAGACCATGAGATCCGGGGAAATTATTTACCCGCGCAGGTTGCATTCCAGATATGTCCCGTCTCTATTCGACGGAGAATTTTTCGTGACTCCGTACAACATCGACAGTGGCTGCTCGCCAAATGGGATTCGATCGGGGTGTCCCATTTATCCGTCCACTAGGGGCTCCGGAAGAATTCCTTCCACAAATTCTTAACGCCAATGTGTTCTTAGACCAGTTGAGCCTTCCCTTCGGCCTATTGGGAGAAACCCGGTGGTGACCGACAGGTATAAAGAATTTTGGGGGAAACAACTGTTGATCTTCCGAGAAATTTTCGAAGAGTGTTGTGACGAATTCCGTAGTGAGCCATCTTCGACATCTTGACGAATCATTTCCGGTTGAAGCCACTTCCGGCCAAACGGACAAGAGCCGAGGATTGCGGTCCCAAGTAGGAGAGAGACCTAAGAGGCAAGCATGCGGTCCGGTAATCCTCAATTCTTCCAATATGCAGGTATTTAAATCTCCTCCCATCGGTTCTTTCATTTCTCCAGTGTAAATTCTTCTAAAACGATCCTTGTTTTAAATCAGGGAATTTCGAAAGATAATGCCTTCACAAGGTTGGCACGCATTCAAAACGGGAAGGCGGCACTTGGTCTTCATGCCGAGAAGTCCGCGGTATGGACCTTCATCTTTGAGAAGTCCGGAGAAACCGCTCGGACCTTTTTTCCGGAGAAACCGACTCCTTTTCTCGACCACGAGATGATGAAAGCTCGGTGGAACAAGGCGCTTCCCTTAGTGATCTTGTTGACGGGCTGTGACGGAAATCAACACCCGGTGAAATAGATGCACCCGTGAAAAGGAATGCAAGAGAGACGGTGGTCGCCGTAGTTGAGGCGGCTCCCTTGACATCCATCCCGAATGTGCTTCGGACCGTATGGCTATTGTGGTGACTTCTTTCAAAGGCCTCCCGCAATCGACAAGACTCCCGCGGTCGCCGAATTGCCGTGATGCAGCCTGGGGCTTTGTTCGATCCTCCTTTTACTGTCCCTTATCCAGGTCATGTGTTGGTTGGTGGATTCAGCGTGCCGGTCCAGTTCAAAGAGTTGTACACATCGATATGGGAGAAGCACGGTCATATTGCTACCACCACGAAACTCAAGAGTCGTCTTGCATTGGTCAACCGCGTCCAAGAAGCTTTATTTCTATCCAAGGGATGAGCGTCACGACCGGTCGAACAGTTTCGAGGAGATGGTTGAAGATTGGAGGTGCCATCGAGACGTGTTTGCGCAATACGGTTTCAATGCTCCTTGGTTCTTCAAAGGGTTCTCCAAGATTCGGGAGTTTCGAAATTACATGACGAAGTCCCCTCCGCGGATTTGCGTTGCTCGCCGGGAAGAAGAGGTCGAGAAGTTGTCTAAGGAGTTCGAGCTGAAGCGGCCGTGCTCCAAAGGATGAAGGTCTCTCGCCCCGGAAGGATGAGTTGTTCTTTGAAGGACTTCCCTTGATTTGTGCCATATACTTGTCTCTTCTTTTTTAGATGTTTCTTCTTTTTGAGTGATAGTGAGGATTTTCTTTCGTAATTTGGCTTCCGGTTTTGAATAGGTAATTGAATTGGCTTATTTTGAGATAGTTTTGTAAACAACCTTTTTGAAAGGGATTATGTTAAATGAAATTTGCATCTTGGTCATGAATGATTGCGCATGAAATTGCAAATGTTATGTAAAAGGGAGGTACGAATGGAAACAAACATGGCGTTTGATCACTGAGCCTCTTTTTCCACATGCGGGATGCTAAGTCCCCAGTGAATTCTAAACTATCTCTCTTGTAAAGTTGTTGAGTAAAACTTACTTGCTTTTGAAGCCTCACTATATCAAACCGGAGTAGCCTCTCTAAGAAAATCCTCCGCAAGCTATCTTTCCGAACCCAAGCTTCTCCGAACAATGCGCTTCAAAGCGTTGCATTCACCGGGTGGGGTGATGAAGGAACCGGTGGTAATGACAGTGACCTCGGGTCCATTACTTCTTGATCGTAGGCGGACGCCATACCTGGGTAGCTCCACCTCTTCATTTCGCACCCATGTCTCCAGTGAGCTCTTAATCTTCTTCATTGGGAATGGGAAATGTAAGTACCTTGAGTCTAGCTTTTTCTGCGTTAGTGGGTGTTGCAACGTCTCTCCGTGGCTTTGACATGGAACAGGAGATGAAGTTGGAAGATTTGTGAGTGCCATCATATCTCGGATCGCTTGCCTAGGTAGAGGGATGTGGAAGGTGTCGTAATGTCACCGCTGAGTGACCGGATTGAACATTCCCATCCTCTCGTATTCGTGGCATTTCCGATTGATTTCTCCTTCCTCAAGCGTTCCTTCGCTTGGTTGGAAGGCCGACGCGGATTGATGAGTCTTCCGTGCTTCAATAAGAGTTTTGAAATACAAATCTTCTAGCAGGGCTCCATAGGCAGGCTCCCTTTCTTTTATCCTACAGACATTGTAGTACTCCGGACAAGTCTTTTCTCCCGTGGAGTTGCCTCGGGTCTTCATTGTCGATCGGACCATGTTGTTCATCTTTCCCCGAGTCTCCGCGATTACGCGCTCTTTTTGCCTCTCCACCGGTAAAGGTGTGACTCCTGGCTAATGATTCAACATTTCTTGCGCTCTGCCTGAGTAGATGCTCGTCGACCCTTCTTGTAATTGTGCCGCTACATCATTCAAAAGGCGAAATGTCTCGCTCTGCCTCCTGGTGATACCGGCTTGATTTGCCAAGACATCCTCCAAGATTCCAGCTATGCTTCCCATGATATCGAACCGCTTTGTAGTTTCCGGATACATTGCGAGATGGAAACCGAAAAATTGAGGATTCAATTTTATGCAACCGATAGATCAATCTCCCACCGTGGTCGCCAATTGTTGATGGGTGAAAACTACTCTGAGAATTTGGTAATTTGGGGTGTGGATGAGGAATGAATCTAAACCTTCAACAAATGCATTTGCGCGGTGAGTGCTTGTAGATTCGAGAGATCAATTGCAAGTCCGGCCTAAACCAAGAAATGGCCGTTCCCAGACTTGTTTCGGTCACAAAGTGAAGGAGATGGGGTTGATCTTAGGAGGGAAGCGAAGAAGGTGTTGAGATTGTGAAGGTGTTGGCTTGCTTATGACTTGTAATGTGAAAGATGAGCAAGCTTACGGTTGATGCAAGCAGGCTCGAGTGTTTGAATACGGTTTGTATTAACACTTGGTTTTCGTTGTCGAACTTGTGTTGTTCTCCTTATTCCCTTGTTGTTGGAAAATAGGGCGGAGAACCCCTTTATACAAGTCATTGAGCCTCATTCACGTTTCTCGTGGGAAGTGGAGGTAGTGGAATGATGGAGTAGTGGAGTTGTGTGTCGGTAACACACGACCGGTCTTGCCCACTTTTTCTGTTCATCTCTAACCGTCCACGACTTCCTAACACGTTCTTGTGATGGCGCGTTGCACGCCGCACGCCGTAAACCGCCAGACCAATACCCAAAGTATGTATCCCCGGTTTGTGACATGATTGATGTCCGGAATGTGGATCGTGGATCCACGGAAGATAGCATGTAATGCTGAATTGAATAACGCGTTATTCGAAAGTCGATACTTGTGGAGTATCGTGTGTATTTTATGTGTAGTCTTGCATTACGGTGTGGTAAAGTGATGGGTAATGACTCCTCACTAACCAAATAACTCCCGACTGTGGTTGTATAACCAAGCCGGTGAAGTCGGACGGATGAGATGATGTTTGAGACACTCATCTCGACCGTTGATGAAATCGGGTTTTTAAAGAGGTGCGCAAGCATCACTCTTCACTTGGTCGAAACCAAGCATGGGAAGGATTTTGTAGAGGACCGACCATACATGCGTGTTGACGGCATGATGGTGTACACGTCCATGTCTCACCGTCTCATGAAGATGCAATCTAGGCCACTCAATTTGACCGTCAAAGAGGAGTGGTTGAGATCGATTTTTGTAAATCCCTTGCCGCAAAGGAGTTGGAAACCGCATGACATCCCAAGTTTGGGCGTGCGTTCCAAGACGACCCATCTTGGTCGGTCTTGGTCGATCATACCACCGTGTAGGTGGTAGGCTAGTGTTCACACCTATACCTGATTATCCCATGAAAACGTGATCTAAGCCACTCAAATCATCCGGTGAAGTTGAGCGGTCGAGATCAGTTTAGGATTTGGGAGATGTAACCGCGTGAGTTTGGTCGGGGCGTTTTGGATTAGCCGGGCATGGTATGCCTTGGCCGACCGCAAGAGGAGGTAGATGGGCCCACGGTGGTCATGCCGGTATGACCGGCCTTGGTTAATCCAATCTGTGACCCTCCATTCGTGACGGAGAAGATGGACGCGCGTGATGACTTGAAACCCTAATTTTGGCTTTCAAAGCCGCGCGACCATGCTCTTTTGGGCGTGACGAATTTGTTGTAACCAACCATGGTTGGCTTTGACCGATTGGTCATGTGTGTAGGCGATCACATGGTGATCGTGTCGACATGCTCGGGCCCTTTGAGTCTACATCTACACCCTCCATCTATGCTGCGAAGATGGATGGTTGAGACCGTTTTGCAGCACATGTAATATGCCGCAAACCCTAATTTAGGGTTTTCCGTCCATAATGCTTGGTATGGACGGTTTCTTGGCAAGCTGGCCAATGGTCGACCATGCGGGGTCGGTTGTGTGTATTCCATACCCCTTTGGGGGTGATGGAATTGATCTGTGGTCATCCAATCATGCTTGTGGAGTTGGATGATTGCGATCGATCATATCCGGCAAGCTAAGGCCGTGGGTATTCCATACCATGCTTAGGGTGATGGAATTGATCCGTGGTCATCCAATCATGCTTGTGGAGTTGGATGATCGCGATCGAATCATATCCCAGGAGATCGATACAATCAAGTCCGGCGCTCAATCGGGCTAGTATAACACACCGAGAGAGGGGCTCAATCGGGCTAGTATAACACACCGAGAGGGCTCGGGCTAGTATAACACACCGAGAATCGGCACCGTACGGGTATTTCGTACATGGTTTCATTATAGTGCTTGAGGTTCGTGTTACTCCGTAAGAGTAACACCTACCGTCATGCCACACCGATAATGATTCATTATAGTGCTTGAGGTTCGTGTTACTCCGAAGAGTAACACCTACCGTCATGCCACATCGATAATGAGTACATGGGAAATACAAGACCGATATGAAATTCACAGAAGGGATTGTTGCTACATGCTCCGTTCTTGGTGAATTAAGTGAGGAGTATCCAACACTTTATAAATGGCTTTATCTTTTACAAGATGTCAGCGCATGAGTTTTCTGGTTATTTACAAATTTAACCTTAAACGGAAATCCACCATCAACAGTATTACAGCATTGCATGAGGCAGAGAACGTGGAGTAATAATTTCTCAATACTTCTTATTCGCATTCAAGGACGGATACTTCTTATATATTTCGAGGATTAAGTACTTCTTATACTTCTTCAAAGATACTTTATACTTCTTATACTTCAAGGATACTTCATACTTCTTATACTTCAAGGATTGATACTTCTTATTTATTTCGCAAAGCTTCGGAACTCCGCAAAAGAATAGAGGCAAGTACGTACTTTTCAAGAAAAGTATTCTTTCGCGTAGTTCCTTCATCAACAAGGATCAAAGACTACTACAAAAATAAAAACCTTAATTACAGTTTCTAAAAAAATAAAATAAAATAATATACAAAATCTTCTTCTTCACTCCTTTTGGATTCCTCTTTTCTTTCCTTCTTTGGCTTCGCTTTTGTTTTCAGCGCTTTCTCCCTTTTTCTTTAGCTTAGTTCCAAATCTGAAAACAAACAAGAAATACCAAAAGGCGTAAAAAAGAACAAAAATAATAAAAATAAAAATAAAACCTAAAAACAAATCTATACACAAGTCCGCGTCGGCGGCGCCAAAAATTGATGTAGATTTTATATTACCAAATTAACGATTAAATAAAACCTAGTTATATCCGCAAGCGCACGGGTCAATTGTAGTATCGATATCAAATGCGGGTCGTTCCCACGAGAAGTGTGAAATACTCTACAAACTAATATCAAAAATTAAGTAACCAACGATGTTTGAACGATTTTCAGAAATTTGAAACAAAACGAGATAAAAATAATTCTAACAATAAACAAAATGAGAATGGGTTGCTAGGGTCTTCGGTTTCCACCAATTAACTATGCAAACTCTACTAATCTTTAAAAATATATTCCATGCATTATCAAATATTGTTTCTCCGTTATAGTTTCCTTCGCTTCATGGGTAGTGATTCTAAAGCATTACCTATCAATCCTTGCATACCACGTCTAGGGATTTAACCGAAGCACGAAATATCAATTCAAAAGCATAAATAATCAAGAAAATCACATAAACGATTAAATACCAAGCTATATGAAGAAGAACTATTAATCAATCAAATCATTATTAAGCATATCAATGTAGAGTTTACACAATAAAATTGGTTTCTACCTAAACCCTAACATGGCTCTAGCTAGACATGGCTTTCTCAAAATCCATAAACATATTAAAATGAAATTCTAGTTAATGAAAAATGAAGAATCAAAAACAAAACTTCAAAACCCTTCTCTCCTTGCGGCACTATGTCCGGGGCTCCCCCTCTCAAAATAGTCACCCCACTTCTTATACACCTTCCTTTTCTTTTATTCATTAATCAAAGTATGAAAATAAATTATTCAATGAAATATCTTGCATGCAAGTTGATGTCGATCATCGTATCTTTCCCCAAATAGTATTGCCACCTCGTTCTTCCAATGAAATAATAAACCCCCTTATTTCCAAAATCTCCCAAATGAAGAAAGAGTTATTTTATTTCCAAAATAGTCACGTGTAAATATTCCTCAATTAATTCTTCACATGACAAATTAATTATCTTTCTCGGTGGAATATATTTGTAATAAAGTAAGAAAGATAAAATAGTTCCCATTTTCAGTTTCCATGTGCCAACCCCACTTTGATTTCAATTCCTTTGCTGCATTTTTGCCTCGCCTATGAAACAATTCTATGCCAGATATATGGAGATACTGTGCCGCCCTACATTTTGTCATTTTCACCATCATGGTTTTCGATATATGGAAATACCAGGCCTAACCCATTTCATCATTGTGGGTTACGATATATGGAAATAACAGGCCCAACCCAGCTGCTGATATATAGAAATACCAAAGCGTAATAAGTGTGATATATAGAAATACCAGGCCGACGTAATAAGTGTTCTTGATATATAGAAATACCAAGGCAAGATAATAAGTCTTTCTGATATATAAAAAATACTGAGCCAACATATTTGATCATTGTGGTTCTTGATACATGGAAATACCAGGCCAACCACATTTCACCATCATGGTTGCCGATATATGGAAGTACCAGGCCAACCACATTTTGCCATTTTTGTCGCAAACACCATTAAGTCTCACATTTTGCTGTTTATTCAGCTGGATGATCGAATTCACTTGTACTTTCTACAAAAGCACTAAAATAGTATTAGTAACTAAAATATTGTATCCTAGCTAATATAAATATGGGTATAAAATGTAGCATTTACATGCTTATCAACACCCCCCACACTTATATTTTGCTAGTCCTCGAGCAAAATAGAGATATAATGTAATTGATTTTTTTTATATATATATTCCTAAGAAAAGTGAAAATCTGCAAAAATATGGAAAATTACCCACTTTTGACACATTTGAATTTCATAAGTTCTCACAATTGGAGAAAAAGTTTTTGGTGGGAAAACAAAGTCAATCGAGGTATCGTAGCCTGGGTTAACCACATCAACCAGAGGATGGGTTTCTAACAACTGAACTTCTTTCTCGGACATTATTGGGTTCATTAAAAACAGTATGAAGATAATCTTGTAAAATGGTTGAGGCACATATGTCAAGTCCGAAAAGTGAGGGATCTCAGTAAGAGCTAAAGGTAAGGCACAAGGAGAATGATAATCACCCACAAACTTAGAGTTTTGGGTGTCTCTATGTAGACTAGCTACAATTTCCCTACTTTCTAGATCATCGGAATCCTGAAAATGGTTAATTGCTTCTTCTAAGTTATACTCAGGTGATGCATCCTCACTCATATTTAAAAGCTCTACGATTTCATCTTCTTCGCCTAAGACTATTGTTTCTAACTCCTGGACTCTAAAACAAGTATTCTCGTGATAAACCCGTTCCCCAAACCATTATTGGCTATGTAACTAGGAAATTCTACATCATCTAAAACGGAGATACTTCTAGTCAAATCCTCATCCTTTTGAATAGGTGAATAATTATTAAAATTATTTGGATTTAAACCAGAAATATTACTATCATTATAAAGCTTAATTAGAGAAACAAATTCCTGATCACTATGCCTAAAAACTTCAGATTCTTCATCAACACTTTCCACATTATGATCATCACTATAATAACATGAAAATAATCGAACCTCATCTAAACAAGTAGTGTTACCAATTCTAACCTCGTCATCTTGATTATACGAATAACTATCTTCATTCTCAAGGGTATTATTGGATACACTATATTGGCAATTCCAGTTATTTCGAGCAATACTTTTGTTCGTCTCTAACTCAAGTCTACGTGTCGACTCAAATATCCTCTCAAAGGTATCTTCCAAAGAAAGTTCCCTTAGTGTTGGATCTAAGTTTGAGTTAATCTATTGAGGATGTCTTCTAAAGAAGATTGGTCATTGTTGCGATCCTTTAGTCATAACTATGTTATTCACCTCGGCCTAACTTATATGTCGTTTTTAGCTAAATCCGAGGGACTCTTCTAAAGAAGGAGTTGGAAAGAAGGATCATAAAAGGACTACTTTTCAAAAGTTTGATTGTATCCTCTAGAGACGAAGAACTAGTACTATAATCTTCTTGCTCGAATGACCGATGCTCATGTGGATAGTAATTGGGCTTACCATGGTATGAACCATAACCTTGAAAAGGTGGATGCTCCCAACCACTATTCACACACAATTAAGTCATTTTAAGATGAATGATTATGATTTCTATTGATTGAATACTTGAATCTTTACAATATGAAATAGAAATGAGTTATAGAATTACAATCACTCTAAAACTTTCTCTCTCCTAAAGACTTGCTTAACAATTC